>JALBXZ010000029.1:0-433064 GCA_027580255.1 Therioaphis trifolii
TCTAACAGTAATAATTATTAGTTATTAATTAGGCAACGTTGGATACGCAATCGTGTTCCCATTAAGGTAAATCGTAGGTTCTACCCACATTATCAAAGTAAGTAAGCATTAATAACTAATAAGCAATATATTATGTCAATGTATTGTATTTACATAATATTATAAACAGCAAGTATAGGTGTTTTAGAAGTTAGCCGACCTCAAATAGTTTGGAAGAAGGTGAAGGATTAGTTGCTATCAGCTTCACATCACTACAGACTGTAAACTATTTGAAAATACTGTTAAAAATGAAGTATTTGAATATTTTAGATTACAAGAGAAGTAAAGAATAAGCTAATACAAATATAAGCCATTAGATTTGAAATTATGTTGATTAATTTACAACATGTATAAATATTCAAATATTCAACCCAAATCAGATGTGATTTCTCCAGTCAATTCAGAACTTTTTGCTTAATAGCAATTGGTTGAAATCGCAAATAAATTTTGTTTTTTACTATTTTTAACAAAACGTCCGCAATTTGTAATGCCTTCACTTAAACTAAGAATCGGTAAACAGATTGACTAAGTTTATCACGACCCATAATAAAAAAGCCGATAAGATAATGGTGGTGGAAATTCGTCCTTCGTCGCTCCGCTCCTCGGACAAGATTATGGTGATGAGTGTATAGCATTTTCTATTATGGGATCACCTGGGTTACGATAGATTAGTTGTGTGGTACTTTACAATTGAATGCAATGATTTAACATTGCATTCGGAAAAACGATTCTGAGTAAAACTCAGTGGATAGTACATTTATATAAAATAAAAAATTCCGTCAAAATACAAACTTTGAACGCTTGTAAAAAAATATTATGACTTACGATTTTCGATATTTTTTCATCATCGTTAGGAATACATATGAGTATTATTGTATAAAATTGTCAGCTCTTAATATCCAAAGGTTAAAATTTTATGAAGGAAAAACTTACAAAAAACGAGAAATTTCCAATATTTTCAATGTGCTATATTTAGCTAAAAATGGTTTAGATGTTTTTGATATTTTTATAGAGTATTCGTGTGACGATTTATAGTAGTAGGTAAAAGTTTCAAGTTTCTAGCGCCATTATTCACGGAGTTATGGCTAAAAAACTAAAATAGATTTCACGAAAATTCAGAATACGGCATTTTTCCCGTTTTTTGTCAGTTTTTCGGTACTTAACGCCTACGCTTGGAAAAAACTATTGAGAAATTCGAAAAATGACCTCTCAAAAGTACCATCTTGGGATGTTTCCGATCTATAGAGTTGCTGGATGAAACTTTTGGTCAGTATATCTAACCGAAAAAGTGTTTACATACATAAATAAAAAAAAAAAAAAAAAAAAAAAAAAAACATCATTGTAAAACCATAAGATCCTTCGCTTCACTCAGAATGTAAAAAAAAACACAGATTTGTAAAACCAATACAATCTTCGTTTCACTCAGAATCTAAAAAAGCTGAATTATATTAAAATAATTTGATGTTATATTATTTACACTTTTATTAGTTTTATTGCTACGTCGTTTTTACGAAAAACGTATAATGTAGACGTCAGAGGATGATAGTGATACATTTTAGTCATATAAATATAATAGTCATATAATTAGTCATATAATAACATAATAGTCATTCTTAAAATAACATTATTATGATGCCTAATGCCCATGCAATCGAACGGCTAATGGCTAGTGGCGCGGTGAAACGCGATCCTTATCGTATCTTCAAAAAACCTGATCTATAAATAGATTTGATATTGATAGAATCATATTCTTTTTCCAACAAATTTACGATAACATGATTTGTTCACGCATGTGCATGTTGCATCAGATCCAGATTTCAGTCGTAACTCGTAATTGGCGCTTTTGCCCATCGAGTACTCCTTACGGCTTACATGCTTAATCTTATTTTACATATTAATTATATTATACTATTATTATTTAATTTTCGGATTATTGTAAAAAAAAAAATAATATTTAAATTTTTTTGAATTACAAAAATTGTGTTGTAAACCTTTTCTTTTTTTTTTGTTTTACTTTTTCCTGGTGAGTTCACAGATTTTTTCTCATTTACCTATATTTATTATAGTCAGAAATTATACCAGATAAATTTTGCTTTCACATTATTCTATCTGTAAATGCTACATACCGAATAACTGCTTCTAACATTTTTAGTATACTAATACACTTAAAAAGCTCTTTGTTGCGATTCATCCTTCGATACGGTCTCTAATTTGGACATCAAAAATACCAAAATTCAAAATTTTTCTGGGTTTCTCTCTTTTTTTCATATACAATTGATGATGAATGATGATAATGATTTTAGTTTCATGTAGAATTAAATTTGAGATTTCTTGTTATATATAAAAACGTTAAAAAAAAATTCACACAATCCTTTTAGTGCAATACATTCCCATAGATTTAAATTACGATTATAGAAATTAGAAAATAATATTATACCTAGTTAAAATGTTAATCTATTATATAATAATTGTGATCAAATATATAGGTACATATTACTTAAAGGGGGTCACTGGTCACTCGCTAATTTCCCTGTTTAATTTATACGTACCTGTATTATTTATTATCATTGATTCAATAAATTTTATTAATGAACATGGAAGAATACATAATATTATTATTTACATAATAAATGTATCTCACTAATACACTGGTTTGTTATGCTTGCCAAACGTCCATAAAATCATTGAAAAATAATTATTTAACCAGATATAAGAATTATAAATGTTCCTACCTTTAATATAGCTTATCATTAATGTATATCATTTTTTTTCAAAATATAAAATGCCTAGATACATTTTTGTAATAAATTGCAGTTGTCTCGGTTTTTAATGTTTCATATATTAAACTGAAAATCAATATGATGTGTTTAAGCTATTTTAAATATAATTATTATAAAACAATTACCTACTTCAATAAAATTATTAGTTATAGTTAAATTTTATTCCGATTCTAATCAATTGAAAGATATCTAAATTTTTCTAATTTATCTAAAAATAAAAATAGAATTATGTAATTTCATAAATTTTTGTTTGGCGAATACAAAAATCACCAAATTATTTTCCTAAATCTTGTCATCATAACGAATAACACAAGCAATTCAACAACTACCTATTTTATAATATTTCCTGTTGCACAATACCATTTACATGTACTTATTTGCCTTAGTTTTAGTTTTAAGTCGACTGATAATGTTGTATTTAATACCTATAAAAAAAATCAATGAGCAATAAGAAATTATATACCTACTGTATAACTCAAAACATAAAATATAATTTGTTTTTTTCAGTCCTAGTCTAGTTATTAATTTATATAATTTATACATTATAAATGGGTCTCCACATTATTCTTAACAAATGAAAGTTTAATAACACATAAATACATAACATTAACAGGTTGATACATCTTTAAATTCTGCTAATTCTAGGGGTGAATACACAAAAAATTGGAATAAAAATATTCAATATAAACAATAAATGTTTCCAATAATAAAAAAAAAGCAACTCCTATAAGTACTAAAAATGTTTTAACACATTATAATTCTATGACTTAATCAACAACTATTATTTTGATTGTAATTGTCATCACTCATCATTATCATTTTTTTAAATAGTTATTATTATTATTTATTTTAATTATTATTATTTTATTATTATTTAGGTAGATCTATTAAGCTATTACTATATAGTTGGCTGTAAAAGTGCCAACTATATTAGTATTATTATCAAGTACTAAAAAGAACTTAAAATAACTTTTACTTCTGATAGTTAGCTGTAAAAGTGCCTTCCATATTAGTAATATAGATAATTTAATATATTAGAGAAATTGTAAAATAATTACAATGAGTATATTAAACCAATTAGAGAAATTAACAAAATATATAAAAGAAAATCACCCTTCATTGGAATATGGTCACTTAAATGTTTCTAATGAAGCAATTGGTGACATTTGCAATGCGGTAATAAGTAGAGAAAACCGAAAGAAAGGTAAAATAAATTTGGTCAAAGCATTAAATAATGCTAATTCGGCTTTGAGGAAAAGCTTGGCCGATAATAGTGATATGGATAATAAATTATTATTCCGTAAAAAGCTTGAAGATCTTGGTTACACAAAAAAAGATTTTTTTGTGTTTAACACAAATGTAGTTAATTCAGTATGCAAAGCATTAAAAATCTGCTGCAATAAAACAAATCGAATCAAAGTATTAAAAAGATGTCAAGAAAGCTTTAAAGAAAAAGAACATTTTGGTGTAGTACAAAAACCGTCACCCGAAGGAGACTAATTTAAATGAAAATAATGATCTGGATACACAATGCTGTGTAAAAAGAAAGTTGTTTACGGATTGTTTTTCTGAACAAAAAAATAAAAATGAAATGAGTCTCAATGATATAGGTTTAGAAAAAATGTAATTGAATACAATGAACATTCTATTATAGAAACTAAGTTATGTAATAGCAATTATAAACTGAAGATAACGGTGTCAGGGAAATCGAAACAGTTTTTAATGAAGTAGAAAAACAGGTAAATTGCAATGTAATACTTGATGATACCCCTAAACGAAAAATGGATAATTCCTTTACTGACTTATGCTTTACTCCAGCAAAAAAGTTTGAATCAATGCAAATGAGCTCTAATGACATAGAGATAAGTCGAGAGCTTGATGATGATACTCATAAGCAAAAAAAGAACAGTTCTTTTGATGACATATTTGTTACTCCCATAAAAAAAATACAACCAATACAAATTTGTAGTACACCGGACGCAGATTCAAAGGAATTGCCTAATGGTTCGAAGAATGTTTATCCGGTTAATGTAAGGGATGTTGGTGGTGATTCAAAAAAGATTAATTATTATAAAAAATGTAATATTATTGAAGGGGTTATTCATTTAAATGATGAAGAATTTAAAACCATTTTATACAGTGACAGTGTTGATGAAAAAAATGATTTGTTGCGTGACCGTTTTGAAACTGTTAATAACTCTTGTATATTGTCAACTAAGACTAAAAACAAAACAAAAAATGGTATGACATGTTATGGAATTTGTAGACATAATTCCTGTAAGGTTTTTAAAATTGTTGTTAAAAGAAAAAATATGGATACCAGCGCACAAATGATAGTTTTTAGTAATAGCATTAACTACAGTCATCATGGTAAATTAACTACCTTTTTGAAAGGCAAACGAAGAGAGACACAAAGAAAAATATCAAAATACTGCCCACCGATGGCTCTACGGCAAAAGTACATTTTAGGATCTTCTTCCAGTAAATTGAAACGTGGAAACTTGGGAAACATTAGATCAGATCGTGTGTTTTATAAGACATCGCATGAACAAAAGAGTCGACATGATTTAGCTCGCAAAGACCGAGAAGATATGTACCTTTTAAAAAAAAAAACCGAATTTCATTCAATATGTATCTGACCCAAAAGAAATTCATTTTGAAACTTACCTATTTAGTAAAATGCAAATAGATGTATTGGAAAAAATAGGGAATATAACAATTCATGTAGATGCGACGGGTACAGTGGTTAGACAGACTACTAAGAGCAAAAGAGATGAAAAGAGAATGTTGGTTTATGCAGCAGTGATATCTTACAAAAACAGAATCATTCCTGTAGCAGAATACATATCTACTACACAAAAAACAACATCAATTACGAATTGGCTAATGGCGTTTAGAAAATTGTATGAGGAACATTGTGGTAAAGTGTTCAAGGCACATGTCGTTAGTGATTTCTCGGGAGCCATACTAAAGGCGTATGTGCAAGCGTTTAATGGAAACAGAGAGGTCGGAGAATATTTGAATAAATGTTATGACTTCATGTATGAAGGACAGTAATTTGATTGCAACGTATTGATCAGTCTTTGCTGTTGTCATCTTATAAAAAAAAATTGCTGACGATGCTCATAAGTACTATAATAAAAAAGAAAATGGAAAATTGTTGGCATGCTTGATAATGCTGATAGCCTATCTTCACTCATCCTTGAGCGAAGCCAGGTTTTCAGTCTCTGAAGTGTGGAGAAACTCCTTTCAGCAGAGGCAACACTAACTGGTAAAGGTAATAATATTCTTACTTCTTAGTATTCCCGTAGTCCGTACAGAAATGTGTGCTACGCAATTCAACATTCATGTTTTGAACATAATAATATCATAGTATCATAGTAAATTTTATATCAATATAGTTTATTTATAGTCTTATTGGTTCTTCGTAAAATAGATAGCATCCAGCAGGTACATCGTCGATATATACCATAGACTTTTTACTCAAAGTAAAAGGTCTATGATATATACACCGTCGTAAGCTCTATGGCTCATATTATAGTCCATATTATGACAATATCATAATATACATTTTTTTTTATAAATACGGGCTTGGGGGTGATAATAATGATGAAGAAAATAACTTAAAAAGTAACAAAGAAGGCTATTTAAGAAGAATTAAATATAAAATTAATATGTTCTTACTTCAATTCAGTGGCGGCTCGTGTATATGTGCACAAGTGCACGTGCACTACCTACCAAAACTTGAGAAAAATTAAAAACATTAATTATAATAAAACAACTAAGCACCTGTAATGTTATTAAGATTATCCTTTAAAATATAAAAATGGAAATTCAGAATATGAAAATAATATTGTATTTGAAACGGTTTATTTCGGAGGCCAAACGGCAAACGGTGGTTGTCCGCACCAGAACGGTATCGGTAGGTAGTATTATAGTAGAGCAGTAGTGCACACAAACGCTGTGCACATTTGTATAGTGTAAAAATTAAAACAAGTCATAACACGCAGCCCGCGTTATAATGGAATTGATGTGCACAATCGTTGCTGTGCACATAACCAAATAAATTGTTATCAGTGAACTATTTTGGACGTCGCCGTCGCTCGTTGGCATTATAATTTATTTTTACTCTCACTCGGTTTATTGATATTTTTACTTGTGAATTTAATATGTAAATATACGAATTAAAATAAAAGATAAGTAACTAAATTTTGTTAACAATTATTTAATACAATCTAAAGGTTAGGTTAGTAAATAAATATATTTATATAGGTATATATAATATGAGTTATATATTTATTTTTTGAATGTGCACTACTTCATTAAAAACCCACGAGCTGCCACTGCTTCAATTAAAAATTTATATATTGTTGTTGTATGTACCTAATTAGTTATTATTTTATTATTTGTAAATAATTTTGTGTTAAAAAAAAGAATAAGAATAACCTAATATTATTAAAGTGTTTAAAATCGACGAAAAACAGTATTTTTTTTTAAATCCTGATTTAAAAAAAAAGCTAAAATTTCACCCCTCTCTGAGAACCTAAAGGCTATTACCTATGTCCAGGGCCCCGCAATACCTAGCGCCGGCACTGAAAGAAGTCACTGATTATGGGACACAGATGATAGAAATAGTAGAAGTCACTGATAGTGTGACACCGATAGTAAACACATATGAATCCATATAAAATAATAAAAACATTAATACTAATATCATAACACCTGAAACAAAGACTTTATTATCTGAGTATTCGGTTTCTGTAAAAAGTTATGAGTCTCCAGTTGATGGTCCACAGCCAAAAGTTGCTTTGTATGAAAATAGATTGGTAAAAGATATTAAATATTACGGCAAGGTTTTCCAACCAGATGGAAAATTATTAGATTATGTTATAGGTAAATATAGTTATGTGAAAGACATTATTAAGTTGGCAGAGATGTCATTTATTGACTTTGATCTGCTATCAGATAAAACAGATTTTAATTCCCTAAATAATACATGCATGTGGTTAAATTCTATTGTTATTGATATTTTGATGGGTGTATTTAGAAAAAAAACATTGTACAAATTATAATAAAGTTAAGATATTGAGCACTAATATCACTCAAATTGTGTATAATAATGCAATGTGTGGACAAAATGATAGATTAAAACGTATAGTAATTCCAGAAAATAGTTAAGTGATCATGCCATTTAACGTTGGTCATCACTTGTTTACGCCGATGGAAGCAGCCGGCAAAGGGTACAGAGTCGAGCGATTATCAATTCTGCACGACAACGCTGCGACTCATTATTCCTATCTGTTTTCCTCTTCCGTTTCCCCATCTGTATATATGTGAATTTTAATTACCTTTTTCTAATCTTAGTTTATTATATCGTTTTGTGTCGTGTGTTATATTATTCAAATTATATTTCTTTTGTTTTCTTTCTTTACATAAGCGGCCAACGCCCTTTTATATTACGTATGCTTTATTATAATTTATATTTTCGTTTGTCTTTGTTCGTATGCCATTGAGGCAACATCTCGTCATTGGCCATTACGGCCAGTTATTATTATTATTTGTATAATTATTCATTTTTTTTTTCATTCGTTATTACAACAATTAGTTACCAGCAATAAAATACCAACATACCAATCTGCGTCCGTGAGTTTTTATTTGTTTAATTATTATTGTGTGTAACCTTCGTGTCCATCTTCGTTCGTGTCATCGTCATCTTCGTTCCGTCCACCCACCGAGTCGCCGGCCCACTACGCGTAAGTCCGCCAGCACCTGGAAGTGTGTGAGAGGCCGCCCGGGTCTTCGAGAGCATCGTCGAATTATTGAGTTACCATCCACCACCGTCGTTACCTGCCTTAGATTTAAGTGTGATTTGAGTGTTTTAGATTTAGTTATTAGTGTCCGATACTTGTGCGCTCTGTGGTCATTGCACCATATAGATCCGATCACAGAGACATACCCCCCCAATAATTAAACTCTCGATCCTCAAGTCCCTTGTATAAACTCGTGTTCCCTATTCCCCGTATAAATAAGTATTGTTTCGTCATCCGTCCTGATCGCAGTCGTTATCGTGCAAATTGAGTTGCCGACTCTGTATACCAACAGGCGAAACAGACGTTCGGTAGGGAACTGGTCCCTCATTTGTATTTCATATAATATTTTTTTTTTTTTTTAAACGAACATCACTGGATAATTACGTTTGCAGATTTCCAAAGTGGTCAATTCTACTATATGGACCCAGTGGACAGTGATATAAAGTGTTACAAAGCTGCACAGAATCTCTATAAAAAATTTTTCAGAGAACTAGAGAAAAAGCATGTGTATAGAGATGTTGGTAAAAATTGGCCCCAATTAATAGTACAGAAAGTACAGTACCCAGTTCAAAAAGATAGTTTTAATTGCGGGGTGTTTTGTTTATATTACGCAGAGTGTATGATGATAGACTCGAAAAATGTGAAGTTTGATATGTATTTCAATCCAATGGGTTATAGAAAATACTTGAAAGAAATTCTTTTAGAAGAGTCTGATTTCATGAGAGACATTTGTTTGTATTGTGGCTGTACAGACAAACAGCATAAAAGAATTCGAAAGAACTATGACTGGATACAATGTGAAAGTTGTACAAGATAGTTGATTACAAATTGTGTGATTAGGATAGAAAAAAAGTTAAATTTAAGTGACACGTTTAAGTGTTCCTTATGTAAGGTCCACATAAAATAATTAAGTTTAGGTATGTAATGAATAATATCATGCTAAATATATACTGCTATATATATTAATTGTTTCTAATATAAATTTGTAAATTATGTTTCATAGTTGAAAGATGGAAATCAACAAACCATAGTAACTTAAGTTCTTAACATTACTTTATCATTAATTATTATTCT
Source organism: Therioaphis trifolii (assembly GCA_027580255.1). Lineage (NCBI taxonomy): Eukaryota > Metazoa > Arthropoda > Insecta > Hemiptera > Aphididae > Therioaphis > Therioaphis trifolii. Next base: position 9,704 of record JALBXZ010000029.1, read on the forward strand.
AACTAATCTAATTGTCCTTAGATTAAATTTATTTTTTATTCATTAAGCTCTTCAAACAACGGCCATCAGCAAATGCTCATCCAATACAAAACGATTCATTGTTTCCATTATTATGATGACATCTCAAAGAACAACATGCTTCCTCGATACTTTAAAAGTTTAAAACAATGATTAGGTAAGCAATAAGAAATAACATTGTGAAAAATATTAAATGTAAGAAACCTTGTCTGAAAATACCTTAATTGATCATAGTAAATTTGATTGATACATTATTCATTACTACTAGTGAATACAGCTGTTTTAATAAGTATACTCTTGTTAATGTTGGACTCTGTAAACGCATATCTGAAATTGTACAACCGATTAGTAATTTATATTATAACTTATAAGTTAGACTACATTGATGATTTTAATAATTATTTATACCTGATTTTTAAACTGTTATTCAATGTTGATTTTTTTTTTTTTTTTGTTATATAAGAATTTGATTAGATGTTTGAATTAGAATATTTGGTTATACAGTTTCATGATTAAATAACATAATTCAAGAAGGAAAGTATCTACACAATAAAAGTAATTAAGTAAGCATTCATTTTCTTTGGAGAGCCTCTGATAAATCCCATGATATTTCAATGCGTGAAATTTAAGCTAACTCGGGCTCATGGTCAGGAATAAATATGATTAAATAAACAAAATAAATTCTGTAAGGAACATAATCAAAGTGAATTAATTCCTGAAAAATATTTAATTTATATGGGAACTACTAATATTTTACTCAATTAATAAAATATTAAAATTATTTTCTCTTTACCACTTTTCAAGTCTAAAATGTGTAAGCACAGAATCCGGGTGTTGTACCATTTTTAATACACACCAACTTATTCGTTATGAAAAGACCTATCGAATGATGTACACGGCGAGGCGGCACTCGGCCCGCGTAAGTGGCCAGAGCTTTAGCAATAGAACTTTTTTTCAAATTTTATCGAAATAAGAAAAAAAACACGAAAATAATTATTCAAAAAATTACTAAGCACAGAATCCGGGTGTTGTACCATTTTTAATACACACCAAATTATTCGTAATAAAATGACCAATCGAATGGTGTACACGGCGAGGCGGCACTCGGCCCGCGTAAGTGGCCAGAGCCTTAGAAATAGAAAGTTTTTACGTATTATATCAAAATACAAAAAAATCTTCGGATTCGATGTTTCAAAAAATTACTAAGCACAGAATCCGGATGTTGTACCATTTTTAATACACACCAAATTATTCGTTATGAAAAGATTATTAAAGTTACATTAATTTATAATTAATAATATTTTTTTTCCAGAATGGCATGTTACGTTGAGTCCAAAGAGGCGGGGAGAAACATGATTTATGGCAAGAACATAAAATTATGTATTATATAAACTGTCATTTACGTTCTATCTATTATCTACATCAATATTATTTGTATTTATTTTGTAAGTTAAAAGTTTTAATTCATAATTTTTTTGGAAGTATGGTCCAGATATTATGAAAATGTGTCACAGTTTATGTGAGTAATTTGTCAAAAGAAGCACATGTATTTACACATTGTGGGTACTCCATACATTCTCAAATTTTTAAGGGAAAGTTTAGTTTGAAACAAAAATTAAATTATTTTTATTCATTTCAGTGTAATCAACATAATTAATTCTATTATTACTAAAACTGAATTTATTATTATAAAAAAATAATTATTTTTTATTTCTGTTTAGTTTGTTTCTATAACAGTCATTTTTAGATTTGAATAGTCTTGTATGCATTTTGACTATAAGTTTATAATATGGTAGGTATACAAGGTCTATAATTTACTACTTCTTCTATGAATACCTGTGCCAATCATCATAATTCATCATTATCTAAATTTTTATTGAAATACCTCTTATACCTAACCAATTATATTTTTAATGAATATTGTATATCTGATTTAAATACCTTATATCACAACAAATGATGTTTATATATATATATATATATATATATATATATATATATATATATTTATATGTATATATATATATATATATATATATATATATGTTTAAATATAAGGAATTAATTATGTATTCTTCACATTCTTATGCTAGTGCTAGATATAATATTTCAAGTGTAATTGTTATTCCTCCAGTGATAACTGAATTTAATAAATTTTACTCATTATTTGTTTTTTGCAAAATTTGTGTATGGTTAAAAATCTGTTTTTGTAACAATTGTCTATAGTTTAAACGTTATATTGATGGAATAAACTTTAAATATTTTATTATTTAATAATTTTATATTAAGTACCTATATATTTAATATTTAATTTATTTATATTTAATATTAATTTATTTATATTAAGTTTATATGACATATAATTTGACTTAAATTATGATCAAAGATTTTTCTTATAACTATGTAATATTTAGTTTTTTACTATAATATTTTTGAACCCTACTCACACTACAGCCTTTGGCTTTAGTGAGTAGATCAACCTGTACTATTGTATGTAATCAAATTGTAAATAAACATAGTTATTATTATTAATATATTATATATTATACGGTTATATGTACTAGTTTGCATTTATTAGATGTTTTTGTTGTTATAAAAACAACATTATTGTAATTAAAATGCAAAATGCCTTTTTATGATGAAAATAAATACAAAATTATTAGATTACCAATCTGGGTCCACAAGTAGTTCAACATTTAGCATTAATTTCATACCCTTAAAACAAAAATAATAATAGACAGACGAATGTATCTGTATCTGGCACTTAATTAGAAGAATACATACCTACTTATCTTTTGTAAATTATAAATAATATAAGTATGCAGTTATTCAGTTGAAAGAAATTTATATCTAACAATTATTATCAACAATTGGCAGGAAAAATGTATTCATGAGAATTGTTGGGAAACAATAAAATTTACTGTCTTGGTACCAAGGGAAAAATAAAATATGTAATTTTACAGTGAAATCATAACATTTGGTTTCAATATTAATTGTTAACATACCTGTGTCAATTTTTAATTTTTAGTAATGGACATAGGACATAAATCAATAATTTAAAAAAAATGATTAAATAATAATATTGTGAAACAAAACCAATAGATCTTTCACTGTACTAAGAATCTAAAAGCATGTGTCCAGTTGTTATGCAAAGTAAAATTACCATAAGAGGGTGAATAAAACAAAATTTAAAAAGTTGAAAAATACTTTTTTGAAATTTTTTCTATTTGTGATAGTTGTTTATTTTGTTATGTATTTTGACATAATAATGGTTGTAGATTAGCCATAATAAATTTAAATATTAATTTGAAAAGGAAATAACTAATAAGCGATACTAATAATTAATCTATTGTACGAAATATATTAATTAGTATAAAAGCTATAAATAATTTAACAATAAATATTAGAAGTCGATTTTACGACTATTATATTGTTATAAACTAGTTAACGTAGTTGGTAGCATACCAACGATTTTAATTTCAGTCTTATTTATATATTTAATCAGTAAATTAATAATTTGAACTGTGACAATAGGAAACTTTTTGTGTCATTTTGAACATTAGCAATTTTTTTTTTATTATTTGTAAAATATTAACATTGTGCCATTGTACAAAAATAATTTATATTTTATACAATTATACCATAGATAACTATGTTGTGATCATTTTTGAACATTAGCAATTTTTTTTTTTTTTTTTTTTAGCCACACAGGTGGCACTATGTGAGCATTTTTGAACGTTGGCAATTTTAATTTTATTATGTTGGTAAAACTGATGAAAATATAAAATTGAACAATAGCAATTTATTTTGAGCCCCATAGGCAACTTATTGTACAAATTGAACATTGGCAATTTTTTTTTTTAACAAATTATCAATAGTAGGGGCTAGCTAGGCAATTTTGTATACAGAAATTACCGGATTTTGGTAACCCCTGAAATTTCTTATCAAAAATTGCTAGCGGAACGTACGTAAATATTAATATTAATTTAGTTTATTATCACTAAAACATAATATAAAAAACACTTTTTTAAACAAACCGAATTTAGTAAATGATCGTAGAATTATATTATATTGGTTAAAATATAAATCTAATAGTTATTTCAGCATTTATTAATTAAAATAAATAGTAACGTGTACGATTAAATTAATTATTAACTATTATTATTCTTTTTATATCATTAGTAATTATTAGTTATTGATTCAATAATTAGCTGTAAATATTATAAATATATTTATATACTATCTATGTATAAATTTGTTTAGAAGGGTTATCTGTTCCTGGTAAAGGAGCATTGTCATCTATCAACACATTAAAAAAAACTGTGCGAAGGGTAAGACGTCAAAATGGCCCATAAATTCCGGTTGCCCCTTTGACATTATTCGATTTGGATATCCCAGACAGTTTTAAGGAGTATGAAGTCGAACCAGGAGTATATGAAATTTTTTTACTATGTGATACTGGCCCTGGAAATAATAGAATTATTTTACTTGGTCGTCAAAGAGGTTTAGAAGTATGTTCTTAATTAATTTTTAAAGTATTACCTCCTTCTTAATGATTAAAACCCATTAACTATTGGGTTTATTTTAGATATTATCAACATCTGAACAATGGTTTGTAGACAGAACTTTCAAAATAGCACCCATTCTATTTTCCCAAGTTTTCGTAATTTTAGGATGTCGAAATGGTGGTGTACATCCATGTGTTTATGCCATATTGCGAAATAAAAGTCAAGCAACATACAACAATATGCTTGTACAAATAAAAAATTTATCAACAGGCATCAACGTAGGGGCGATTGTAAACTCGGCCCGGGGAAATACAATTTTGAAAAGGTCTATTGTAAACTCGGCCCGGGTTTTTTTCAGGTAAAAATAATTTAGGTGTAAACTCGGCCCGTGTTTTTTTCAGGTAAAAATAATTTTGGCGTAAACTCGGCCCGACGTAATTTTCTTATAATATTTTTGAGAACCATTTAGCATTACCCAGAGGACACCACGAGGAGGCGGTTCTCATTATCCTCCAAAAATTATTTTCATTTTCATATTATTATGCATAGTATAAAATTCGTTATATAAATGTAAAAAAATGTATATATGTATTTGTAAACAAAATGTAAAAAAATGTTAAACTGTTGTGTAAAAATATAAATAAAAAATTTTAGTAAAAATGTATAAATAATAATGTATAAATCTATTTTTTAAAGTAAAAAGCCATATGTTTGACGTATTCACTCACTGATATTTCATTATTTTTATATTTTTTAAGTGTTTTTTCCAAGAGTTCTTTTTTTTTTTTAGTTTTTGTATTCTGAAATTTAAATGGTGCATCTAGACTATTGATTTTAAAGTACGTTTCTGTTTGTACTTCTTTTAATTTTGCAATGACGGCATATATATTGGGGTGAGTGGAATTGAAACTTGAATTAAAATGCGCATGGAATGATTCACATGCATTAGTTAAATTATGTCGTGCTTATTAATATTTTATCGGTAAATATTATCGGGCCGAGATTACAACGGATATTTTTATTACCTGAAATTTCCGAGCCGAGTTTACATTCTACCTAATTTATCACCTAAAATTTTTGGAGCCGAGTTTACAACAAAAAAGGTAATCGCGGGCCCAGTTTACATTTGCCCCAACGTAGAAAGTGTTTCAGTGGACTTCGAACAAGCGATACACAATGCGTTTAGGAACCAACTTCCTGAAGTAGAAATTCGTGGGTGTTTTTTCCATCTTCTTCATTATTTGAAAAAACAAATTGGAACTGTAGGATTGATGGCGTAAGCTGAAATATATTTAAAAATTTAAAATTTAAACTTTGTACAAATTTTAATTGTGTACCTATCTATTTTTTTGTTGTTAGTTCTTATAGAAATAATGCAGATTTTAATTTATACGCACGTATGATAACTGCATTGGCGTTTGTTCCTCCTGAAAATGTTGTTGAAAGCTTTGAGATGCTGAGTGAAGAGTTGGAACAGGTAGAGCCTACATTACAGCCAATTCTAGACTGGCTGGAAATGTATTACATTGGCATATTGAGAAGAGAAGGTGTGAGAAGAGTGCCAACATTTCTAATTGAGACTTGGAATTTGTACAATAGAGTCTTAACTAAACAAATGTTAAGACAAAAAGTGTTTAAAAATATTGTATGTTTCTATACAACGATAATAAATTATATTAGTTATTATGAAAACATCATCCATAAAGGTTAGGTTAGAAAAAGAAATTACCAAATGTTAAAATAAACGTACCTACAATGGAATTAATGAATTATAATTTTTATAAAAAATTGAGCTCACTGTTTTCAAAGTATTTATACAACTTTTTAATTTTGTTAAACAATTATAGGGTACCTATAGATATTATCCTTATTCATAACTCTTTAGTATCAGTAATATACAAGCATAAATCATGAAGAAAATGGGTGATATATTAATCTATTAATAGAATATAAATTAAACATAATTATAGGTTGTGTAAGATAATATGGAAATCTTAGAGATCAGCATTTTTTTTTTTGTTTAAGTATAGATTGATTCTTTAAATTACATATTATGGGAGGCAATCAATAACAATATAATAAAATATATACAATCTTGTACATACTTTAAATAATTTGTTAATATTTTTTTTTTTATCTTATTTTATTTTAATTTTCTATCTATTTTTATAGTAGCATTGTTAATTTTTAATATAAAATAAATAAATAGTGACCCAACTGAAATCAATTGTTAAATAATTCCTACTTTTAAAAAGTAACTTATCAAATAAATTAAACTTATCAAATTTACAGATTGTAATCAATAGAAATAATAAAACTCCATTTAGATATTCATATTAAACCAATTTTTGTTATACTTTTAAAACTACAGATTTACTTGAATTGGTTTTGTTTAAAATAGAAAACAAACAATGTAGCTGAAGCTTCTCATCGACGACTTCAAGCACAGCTCAGCATGAACCAACCAACAATTTGGCAGTTTATAATTGAGCTGAAAAAAGTTCAGGCAGAAAGGGATCTGTACCTACTATGAGTTTCTTTTTGGTGGCCATGAACCACCTCCATCAAAAAAAAAATATGTCAAAGCATCAAACCGCATTTTAAATTTAGTTCAACGCTTCAGGGACCATAATATTATTGAATAATTTGAGAGGTTTTACTCTTACAATTTTATAATGGACCATTAGGCATTAATAAAAATATATAATATTATAATATCAATTTCTACGAGTAAAAATTTGCAAACCTCATTAATATAATAATATTAAATGATAACCAAGGACAAAAACATACTTGTTTTATAGATTAAATTGGATATCCTTTTGATGGTTTCATTGAACGGTCTGAGTCCTGAGGTAGATACATTTAAAAATTTGTCTAAAAATGTAATTTATTATTTATTAAATATTAGTGTAGAATAGTCACAAACATAATAATTAGAATAATTACCTAATTTAATATTCAGTGGTAATAACTATTAAGCAATATAATTAAATAACCTAACCTTAGAACTTACAACCAAAAACTTATCATAAGTATGCCTCTTATAAAGATCATAAAAACAAATGGGTCAATGATTAATATATTAGTGTAACACTAAAGTCAATTACTATTGGTCATGAATTAGAAATATCCGAATAAATAACATGGAAATATCAAATACCTACTTACAATAGGTACCTAACGATTACAAATTCCAATCTAATTCTTAAGGTGAATATAATGTAGAGTTTTTTGCTATGTGTGCTTAAAAGGGCATTCAAATTTGAAACTTTGTAACGACAACAGTGATAAGACATGACAGACCACGATTATAAAGAACAGGTTATGTATCAGAAGGAATATTTGGCATTTGCGGTCAAATTTTGTTACGCTGGTGTAGTTCTCCAATGGAACTGCCGAGCGCTGCAAGTATTCCGTGTTACATATCAAAATTTTCCTATACAAACCATGTAAATACTAATTCTCTCGTAGTAATCGTGTGGATAGTAATTGTGGTCCAAAAGTTACGTTCAGCACCTCTACATTTCAGAAATTACGAGTATATGGCACTTTAATTTGAAACATTTTTTGAAATTTTCATTAGATTTTCCAGGCGTAAGGGAAAACTACCGAAAAAACTGAGTATAACTCGTAAATTTTGTCATAATCGAGATCCCCAGATGTCCACTTGTATAATAAATACTTGACGAAAATTAAACTACTTTTGGCGTTTATAAGTGTTTGAAAATCATCGAGTGTTTAGTTAAAAAAAAATTTATAAACGTGAACAATGTTTTTAGTTGATGATTTTTGACAATGTTATTTTTAATTCAGAATTGCTTTGTAAATCTTAAGCTGGGTTCACACGGAGTCGTAAACTAGTCGAGAATACTACTCGCTCTGCGCATGTCTCACGACTGCTTGATTTTCACGACCGATAATATACGACCTCCAGTTCACACGAATTAATGTCTGAAAGGCGTCGCGACCAGAAATGAACCGCCGCTGACAGTTGTTCATGGTTGTTCTAGTTTTTCATGGTACATTTTTTATTTATTTGTTTTTGTGTTTAATCATGGCTAAACGGGAAAGTGCAAAAATTGCGTGTGAACTTTTAATAAACGAATTACAACGTTTGAAAAATGTTAAAAAAAAGAAACGTGTGTGGGTCCGTGATTGGATAAAAAAACGAAATACTTTTGGTGCCACTAATAATATATGTCAAGAATTATCTTTGGAAGATCAAAGAAGCTACAGAAGCTTTTTTAGAATGGATCCAAGTCTACATTTATATTTGCTCAATAAAATAAAAGTAGCGGTTCAAAAAGAAGACACCAACATGAGATTGGCGAATCCAGCAGAATGTAAACTTAATGTCACCTTAAGATTCTTAGCGACCGGTGATTCATTCTCCAGTTTACAATATTTATTTAGAATACCAAAAAACACTATAAGTACATTTATTCCTGAGGTATTAGATGCGATTTACATTGCTTTATTGGACTTTTTAAAGGTAAGTTCATTGAAAACATTAATAGTGTAAAAATTGAAACAATTATACGTTACAAAACTATCCTTTTTTTTACCTTTTTTTGGCTCGATTTGTTTTTTTTATAAGCATTATAAGTTCATATTTTTACAAATATTGACATTAATAAAAATCTCGACAATTTACAAATTATTTAGTAATTACAAATTTATAAAATTTATAATATTTAAAATAAGGTTCTTAGTGTAACCAAAAAATCTTAGTAATACACTCTTATAAAGCATGTAAAAACACATAAGTAGTATATATATAGGTATACCAATCCTGGCACACTTTGATATTTTTCACTTAAAACTATTTTTCTTTATTATTATGTTTAAAAGATAAATATTGATATTTTTCACTTAAAAGATAAATATTGATATTTTTTAAAATCTTTTTCAGTAGTATATATGTACCAATCTGGCGCACTTTTGATATTTATTGATATTTTTCACTTAAACTATTTTTCTTTATTATTATGTTTTAAAAGATAAATATTGATATTTTTTTAAAATCTTTTTCAGTAGTATATAAGTGCCGGTTCTGGCGCATTTTTGATATTTATTGATATTTTTCACTTAAAAGATAAATATTGATATTTTTTAAATCTTTTTCAGTAGTATATATATATGCCGGTTTCTGGCACACTTTGATATTTTTGACTTAAAACTATTTTTCTTTATTATTATGTTTAAAAGATAAATATTGATAATTTTGATGATAGTATATAAAAATTTTTGAAATGCGGCAACGATTTTTTGAAGTTATATTGATGTTTTCCTAAAACGATTTTTGTGATGTTTTTTTAAAAAAAAGTCTTGGAAATTAAAATTTAATATTAAACATATTAATAAATATGAGTGATTCTTTAAGAATATATACAAAAAGTTTTTACCCTGATTCTAGTTATACTTCTCCGAATTCAACAGAATTTATTTTAAAAATAAAAGATTCTCCAATGTTTTTAAATGTTGGTTGGAGTGTATATTTAGATTTACCAGCAAATGCAAAGGTTGTTAATAATATCATTCCAAAATTATTTGATAGAATAGAATGTTATGTAAATAATTTTCTAGTTGATTATATTGATAATCCTGGAAATGCAAGTAGTATGTTACAAACAGTATATACAAATGTTATGAATTTACCAATGAAAAAATTATCTGGTTTCAATCTTGAAAACAATGCTCTAACAAGAAAAAGTTATACTGGCTTCTTAGAAGGATTAGGATTAGGATTTTTTTCAACATCTCCAACATCAGATATTTTAGGAAATTGTGAAGTTAAAATTGTTTTTCATATTAAAAAGCAAATTGATGATCTTTTTGACACAATTGCTACAGAGTTAAAAAAGAAATCAAAATCAAGAATTTTTATTTAACAGGTACTTTTGCTCAAGAGAATATACAAAAAGTTTTTAAGAATGAAATATCTAAAGATACAATTAATTAATTCTAGATCCTATAAATATACAAAAATAGGGTTTTATCATTGGAATCAAGATATTGTTGAAACTCAGAATGATTTTGATTTTTCTGATGAAGAACCAGAAGAACCAAAAGAACTTAGAATAAGTAGAATGGTTAAAGAATCTAATATTGAAGATGATGTGAAACAAGCCATGACAGTTTTTTCAAAAAAATTAGATTTGAATATAGAAACTACTAAGAAGATTGAGAAAAATATAGTAAAAACATCTGAATTAGGTACAAAACAAACAATCAAAAGATATTAAAGATATTAAAGGTGAGTTAAAAATCTCAAACGGTTTAATAAATCATTTGGATACATATAAAGAAATTCATTGTAATATTGTACAAACAGCTTATCATCCATCAAAGAATAATCAATTTGGAGATTTGATAGATTGTGATGATCAACTCTTGGCTATTTCAAAACCAAATTCAAATGTTATAAAACCTATTTTCATGCCAATATTAGAAGGATTAAGAGAAATAAAAAATATATCCATATAAATCAAAGATTGTGTTGATTCTATAGTACCAAATGGAATTCCTCAATCAAAAATAATAACTCAAAATGTTTTCAATACAATAGTATTGATATTAAAATAATGGTAAATATAATAAATGGAACGTCTCAACGAAATAGATATTTTAAAATTAAGAGAGTCTGGTAAAACAATACCAGAAGTTTCAAAAGATTTAAAAATTTCAAAATCTTTATATAGAAATTTTAACTTAATGAATGTTGATAAAACAGAAAAAGCGATTTATAATATTTTCATTAAAAATGTTCTTCAACATTTAGGGAAATCTCCAAAATTTAATATTGCTGTTTTTAAAGCATTAAAAGAAACAACAGTTAATTTATATCCAAGTGAAATATTAATAAGGGATTTTAAACAAGTTTTTAGTGATTGTGAAGTTGATGATTTAAATTCTAAAAATTCAGAACTTCAAGAAATGTTAAACGTCTCAAAAAACAATGAATCTAAAATGTCTGAATTAAATAAAGAAATATTAAAAAAAATTTCTGAACTTGAAATAAAAAAAAATTCTGAGCTTCAAGATAATGAAATAAAAATTTCAGAACTTCAAGAAATGTTAAACGTCTCAAAAAATAATGAATCTAAAATGTCTGAATTAAATATAGAAATTTCTGAACTTGAATCTGTTATTGATACATTAAAAGAGACTTTAATATATTCAGCTTTTAAATTTACTAATACTGAAGATCAAGATTTAAAATCACAAATACATACTTGGAATTTTAGTAGTGATAAACAAAAATTAAATAGTTTCAATAAAAGAAATAAAATTAAAAAAAGATTTTTATTTAATTTAAAAAATAAATATACAAGTGTATGTTTATTTGTTGATACGAATGATGATGATAAAAAACCTGTATTTTGTGAAAATGAATTATTATCTAATTCATGTTTATGTATAAATCACACAAAATTTTTTAAAGATTTATTGGAAGATAACCCTAATTTAAGTACTAGGTATTTGGTAAATGTTTTATATGATATAATTGATTCAATATCTGATGAAAAATAAAATAGATTAGTAATATTTTATGATTTTAAATCATCAAATATTTAAGATTTTAGGATTATAATATTTTCTTTTCTAGTTTTGTATATTTTAAAGAGAAATCAGATTTACAATGTTTAAATGTTGAAGATTCAAAAACAATATTATGTCTGTTTTCAATTATACAATCGAAACATTCTAGATCAACACCTTTTTTCTCAATGATTGTTCCATCTGGTTTAGTATATTTCCATGTTGCTTTATTACTTATACCTTTTAACCTTATTTTCTGTTCACCCCGAATATTTTCTAGAGCATAAAATTTAGGTTGAATACTCCAAAAAGTTTTTATATCATCCATTTCTATTTCATATTCACCTAATGAATTACCTACTTTTAATCCATCATTTTTCACCAAATACTCTAAATCTCTCTTTTTAATCACAGCAGAATCTGTATCTGAATAATATACTTGTACTTTACTAAAAATTTCATCATACATTTTACACCTTGAATAAGCAAGAATAAAAACACCTAATTGTTGTGGTTTACAATAAAAATAATCAGGCTCAAGTAAATCACCTTCTAAAGTCTCCAAGCCATTATCAACATATGAGAATATATAATCTTTCTTTAATTTTTTTATTTGTGAAGTTGTATAATTAGCTGATGTACTTATAAAAAAACCCTTTTCAACAACATTTTGAATTGTTTTACCAAAAGGTGTATTTAACATTTTTTTAGCTAATTCTCTCATACATCCATTATATTCTGGAGTTCCCTTTAAAGTGTCTTGATATGATTTTACAGACATCCATTTATCTATATGAGGTTTGAATATTTGATCTGTAGATTTTTCCCAATAAATACCTTTTAAAACTTCAACACAATCATTTCCAAAATGTCGAATTAGACACTCTATTTCTACATTAGTTATTGCAACATTATCCATTTGTCCAGTATATTTCCAATTAAGAGGACTGTCTTTTGATTTTAATGGTATTAGAACTGGTAAATTCTGATATAATATATTACATCTGTAAATTCCTAATTTCCCTGGTTTATAACATTCTGTGTGTATATACTCACATAAAGGATATTGATTATAATACATTTGAGATGGATATAAAGAAACAACACCAATTAAACAGAAAAGATCTTCATCATTTTCAAATGTGTATTTTGTAAAATCTTTTATTGTTTGAACACGGCCACCAATAATAGATTCTCTCATGAAATTATAATCTTCAACATTATCAGGTATTGATATAAATGTTGAGTATAATTCAGATGATTTTAATTTTTTTATATCCGGTTTTTTAATATTTAATTTTTGAGATTTGGAATATAGTTCATCTATATCATCAGGACTATAATTAATAAGCATTTGGTTGATTTTAGACTGTTGTTCTAATCTAAAAACACTTGATTCTAATAATTGTGCAAAAGAATATGATGAAATTGTTTGTGTATTATAAATATATTTTCCCATGTTTTCATACATTTTTTCACAAATGGAAACTAACAGAGAAATATCACCAATATTATATTTAGATATTTCCTTAGCCATAGACTCATCTATCCAGTCAAAATTTCTAGATTTATTATATTGGTTTTGTATAAATTCATGTGAAAAAGGTAATTTTGAACATTGTAAGTTAAAAGATTTTGCTAATGTATCTAAACCACAATACCAAAATAAGAAAGGATCCCAAATTTTATTACGAGATGATTTATTTTCACTATGTTGTCCACATAAATCATAGAATCTTGAATTTTTAAATATTGTTTTCTTGAAATTTATAAAATTAGCTAATCCTTTTATAAGTGGCCAAATATCAAATGAACTGCCATTAAAAGCAACTAAAATCACTCTAATGTCACATTCCTTCATTCTAGTATTTACATCATAAAAAAAACTACCTATACATACAATTATGTCTTGTAGCAGAATTTACAAAACATTTTATTTCTGTTTTATCGCTCCATTTCCAAGCTATTGAATATATTTCAACATTTAAAGTTTCTGGATTATTTATGGTTTCAATATCATAATAACATAAAACATCTTTAGGAAAGGGGTTTTTTCCTTTTTTAATATCAGCCTTACAAGAATGTAGTTTTTTGTAATTTAAATCTGAAAGGGTGTTAAAATATTTATCACATTCTTCACAGAAATTTAATGTTTCTCGAATACCCAGTAATGCTGAAAAATGAGCTTCTGGTTCTCGTGTAAAATACAAATCGAAAATTAAATCTCCAAATTCATTTTCACTTTTACAACCTTCAAACAAAATACTAGGTTCTTTTTCACCTATAGGATCTCCATAAATATTTACACGAATTCCTAAAGCTTTTACAATATATTCAACTTCTTCAAATCTAACACCATTAATATATTTATCAGCAAATAATTTCAAACTATCTGGAGGTATTATTTTATGTTTTCTCATCTGGATTTTAATAGAATCGAAAAAACAAGAATTTTTATGATAATGTCCTCTTCCACAATCAAACAAAACATAATATGGATGTTTTCTACAAACACAATTAAGATTTTTTCTCATAAAAACCAAATTTGACCTTCCAATTGTTGAATGTTCTACAACAGCTGAAAAAAAACATGGATTTAAAACATAATCTTCTATTAAAGCTCCAGTTGAAACAGAACCTTCTACATCACTTCCAAAAACACCTGTATTTTGATAATTTAATATTTTTTCTAGAAATTCATCAAAAGTTATAAATCTAACTAAATCTCCTTCAACAGTTATTGTTTTCATACTTCTAAACCTGTAATTATTAGATTCTAATAAATCATCAACATCACTCCAAACTACTCTGTTTTTTGATCTTAGATTTTGATCAATATGAGTATCGCCTTCAAAACACAATTTAACAACTCTCATAATTCTACTATTATTTATATGGTATTTATACGTATTTTCTAAAACACGATAGAATTTACGTAAATTTTCAATTGTTGTGTCTTGCCTTGAATTATGAGTATATCTTTCTTCTGCATACCATTCTTGATCAATTGATGTTACATATTTTATATGAGATGTATCAATTCGATCAGGTACATTATTTGCATTATATTTCCATACGGATGCTGAAGGTGAATGAGTCATTACTTCAGCATCATAACTGTTTATAGTTTCCATTATTATTTTGGCTGTTATATTATTTAATCTGCTCCAATATCTTACTGTTGATCTTGGTACATTATATCTAACAGATATTTCCTGAATTGTTAATGATTCTCCAAAAACATCATATCTTGCTGCATTTGTTCTAGATGGTGGGGCTCTACCAAGTTCTTGTGCTCTAATTTCAGAAATTTCACTTAAAGGTAAAAGATTATTTCTAATCTTATTGTAAACTGTTTTAGTACTTAGATTTAACCCAACAGCTATTTCTTTTACTGTAAGTACAATTCCAGTTCTTCCATTTTTAATTCTTTGTAAGAATTCATTATCATTATTCTTAACCATATAGTATTTAGTAGATGGCATTTTATTTATTTATAATAAGTTTTTTATTTTTTTTACTCAATTCCACTAAAAGTAGTATACATTGCCGCATTTCAAAATGTGTTAGATAATCTTTCATTCCTAAATCTTAGATTGAATCTTCCATTCCTAAATATTAGATTGAATCTTCCATTCCTAAAATCTTTGAATATTCCATTCCTAAATCTTAGATTGAATCTTCCATTCCTAAATATTAGATTGAATCTTCCATTCCTAAATCTTAGATTGAATCTTCCATTCCTAAAATCTTTGAATCTTCCATTCCTAAATCTTAGATTGAATCTTCCATTCCTAAATATTAGATTGAATCTTCCATTCCTGAATCTTAGATTGAATCTTCCATTCCTAAATATTAGATTGAATCTTCCATTCCTGAATCTTAGATTGAATCTTCCATTCCTAAATATTAGATTGAATCTTCCATTCCTGAATCTCAAAATGGATTGCCGCATTTTCAAAATATTCAATCTAATGGATTGCCGCATTTCAAAATTTTATATCAGAAAATAATCGTGCCGCATTTTCAAAATATTCAATCTAATGGATTGCCGCATTTCAAAAATTCTATGATTTTAATCTTCCACCGGCGAAAAACCCTCATGAAATTCTGATGATATTAAAATGGTTTAAGATAGGTGAAATTAAGGGAATTTCTCATCTTTTTCTCATCATTAATATATCAAATGAATTTCATCATTTTTGAAACGGTTTGAGACGTCCCAAATCACATTTTTAATGAATATCAAAAACATCAGAATTTTAAAAATGTTCTAATTTTGAATTTAAAAGAATTTTAAAAAATAAAAAAAAATTTAAAAAAAGTTTTAAAATTTTTAAAAATTTTTATAGTTTTAAAAAAAAAAGTATTTTTTAAAAATTAATTTCCAAGACTTTTTTAAAAAAAATTTTTTTTGAAAAAATAATATCGATAAAACATCACAAAAAATCGTTTTAGGAAAACATCAATATAACTTCAAAAAATCGTTGCCGCATTTCAAAAATTTTTATATACTATCATCAAAATTATCAATATTTATCTTTTAAACATAATAATAAAGAAAAATAGTTTTAAGTCAAAAATATCAAAGTGTGCCAGAACCGGCATATATATACTACTGAAAAAGATTTTAAAAAATATCAATATTTATCTTTTAAGTGAAAAATATCAATAAATATCAAAAATGCGCCAGAACCGGCACTTATATACTACTGAAAAAGATTTTAAAAAATATCAATATTTATCTTTTAAGTGAAAAATATCAATAAATATCAAAAATGCGCCAGAACCGGCACTTATATACTACTGAAAAAGATTTTAAAAAATATCAATATTTATCTTTTAAGTGAAAAATATCAATATTTATCTTTTAAACATAATAATAAAGAAAAATAGTTTTAAGTGAAAAATATCAATAAATATCAAAAGTGCGCCAGGATTGGTACATATATACTACTGAAAAAGATTTTAAAAAATATCAATATTTATCTTTTAAGTGAAAAATATCAATATTTATCTTTTAAACATAATAATAAAGAAAAATAGTTTTAAGTGAAAAATATCAAAGTGTGCCAGGATTGGTATATATATACTACTCACATATATTCAAACAAAATTTTAAAAATCGAAAAATTTCTAAACTAGAATTATGCCTAAAAATAATAATTTATTGATTGGTCATTTTAGGTTCCAAACTCCGTAGAAGAGTGGAAAGAAATCGAAAAAGGTTTTAATGTAAAGTGGAATTTCCCAGGATGCATTGGAGCAATTGACGGCAAGCATGTGGCTATTTCTGCTCCAATGTTTAGTGGAAGTGAGTATTTTAATTATAAAAATGCATTCAGTATAATTCTTATGGCTGTAGTTGATGCCAATTATTGCTTCCGTTACATTGATATTGGAGCTCAAGGACGTCATTCTGATGGTGGTGTTTTTGACCATTGTTCTTTAAGACATATGATTGAACAAAATAAACTGCATATTCCAGAAAACTTTGTGTTTGTGGGAGACGAAGCGTTCCCATTAAAATCCTATTTGATGAGACCCTACCCTAGAAGAGAATTGAATACTGATTTTAAAATATTCAACTACAGGCTGTCAAGGGTGAGGAGAACCGTAGAAAACGCTTTTGGTATTTTGGTTTCGCGATTTCGTGTATTTGAGAAACCTATAGCTACTTCTATACGAACTGCAGTAAAAATTATAAAAACCGTGTGTGCCTTACACAATTGGCTGCAGACCAGATGTGATTCGAATTATTCTTCTCTTGGACTTATTGATAAAGAAGACTTGGAACACTATACTTTTACACCTGGTTCATGGAGAGAAGAATCTAAAAGTAATGGACTCATCCAGTTGCAGCCATTACCTCCAAGGTTTCCTGATCGCAGTGCAAGAGAACTTAGAAATTATTACTGTAATTATTTCAATGGAGTTGGAGCAGTGCCATGGCAAAATGAAACAATTCGTTAGTATTATGAATACAACAAGTAAAACGATTTCAATAAATTAACTATTTAAAGAAAAAGAAAATAAATTGTTTATCTATTATTTAATTTTTTACTTCGTTTTTATTGTATTTCAACTCGTTATATAAATAAAAATAAAAAACAAACTTAAAATCATAACAATCTCGTTATCTCGTTATATAAATAAAAATAAAAAACAAATTTAAAATCATAACAATCTCGTTACATAAATAAAAATAAAAAAACAAACTTAAGTGAAAAATACTTAAATACTTTTTAGAGAGAATCTGAAGAATATACCGATGATAAATAAGAATCCCAACTATCCTCTTCGTGACTAGGCTGAGCTATTTTTGAATTTTCCCTCGTGCTTGGTTGCAGTTCAGTTAAATGTGATGTTGAGTAATTTCCAGTTGATATTGATGGTTGTTGGTTTCCCGATAAATCATGATTCCTTTGCATTTCATATTCGATTCTTTCATTAGACACTAAGTTCTGTATTTGCATTTGGAGTTTAAGTGCTCTCAAAGTCTCCATGTTGTTTAGCTGTTTGGCCAAACTTTGGCACCAAATGTCAAATTCTGTTTCTAAAGATAATTTTTTTTGAATGCTATCTAACTTATTAATGGCTTCTCCGATATATGATGGTGGAGCACACTGATTCTGTAGTCGCCTCTTTTTTGATTGAGCTGTCTGATTTGATTTTGATGGAAGTTTGAATGTTTCACCAGACTCCTTTTCGTTTGACAAATTCACTTCGACTCGGTTATTTAAAACACAACTGTCTTTGTCTTCTAGTTGCTTTGATGCATTGTCACATTGAACTGGTGAACTACAAAGATTAGACACGGTTTCATTCATTTCTGGATTTTGTTTCAGAAATGAATGGACAATCGTAAACCACGGTACCTTAGGCTGATAAATATCAATTGAAGATGCTCCTGATTTTTTAGAGTTGTTTATTTTTTTAAATTCTTGATAATAAGCTGATCTAATATTTTTAATCTTCTGGGCTACTTCACGAATACCAAAACCATCGATACTCATTTCATCGCAAATTTTTTTTAAGGCTCCATCTCTTGCATCTCTGTCTTTGTACACTTCAGAATTTATTTTCCACAAACATTCCGCATCAGGATACAATTCAACAAATTGAATTGTTTGTTTTGTGTTCATTTTGTACACTGACATTTTGTACGCTGACGTAGGAAATGTTATTAATTATTATTATATAATAATAAAATGTATTCATTTATTTAATTAATAAATTATAGTAAATTTTATTATTTCACTCGTACAAAAATCGAAACAAATACGTGTATATACGCTAGAAACTTCATATTTGGTGGGTTTTTCACGACTAAACCGGTCGTGTTCACTCCAACATGCCGAAGTAATCACGACCGATCTATTTTTGGTCGTTGACGACTCCCACTACCACGACTACCAGTTCACACCAGGTAGTGATCACGACTTACTCTCCTACTAGTAGTATTCTCGTCCAGTTTACGACTCCGTGTGAACCCGCCTTTAGTATCTAATACAAGCCGTAATTTACAGACATATATGTGGTTATCTATATTATGACCACACCTGTGGACTAGACCATCAATACATAATTTTCTTAACTGCACGTACCCATAATGTACAATAGTAATCTATAGTAAATATTGTATAAAATACCATAACAACTTTAATGTTTGTATATTTTGTGATTCTGTATTGACATCGCTATTGATCGATGACGACAAAAACTTTATCTTAGTCGTATGGTGACAGTAGAAGTTGCTTTAGTCTGTATTTCATTGTGATTTAGTATTTAAAAAGTACACAATTATTCTGTTTGGTACAAAGTAAATACATTTTTTTAAAGTACCTTTTATATATACATGAACCGGACTCACAATATACGGCACAGCATACCGATCCTGCGAGTCTGGCGGTTGTCGGCAACGACTTGCGTCATATGTTGAACGGGACCGGAGACGGGTTACCCAATACATTTATATATTTACAACTCAGAACTTTAGTATAGAAAACAGTGTATAATTGGCAATAACCATAATATAATCAACAATCGTTCAAATAGTGGGCGCCCAAAATAATAATAATAAACAACACTACACAGCTGTTGAACAATAATTATATACAGCCCAAAATAATAATAATAAACTTTAAGCCCCTGTAAACCCTCTTAATTTTTCATCAAAACGACCTTAGCGACTGACAAAAATTAAAGTACTTCTAGTGGTTCGATTTAAAAAATGCAAAGATGTTTGAATTGGTCAACAAGTCTACTTTGCATCGGTCGGAGCATATTTTTTATATTTTAGATATTTTTTAATATATTCAATATTAAAAATTTACAAATTTTTTAAAATGTAAAATATTTATTTTCGTCAAGCATTTGCTAAAATTGAAAAAGTGCTCCAACCGATGCAGAGTAAACTTGTTTACCAACTCAAACATCTTTACACTTTTTAAATCGAACCACTAGAAGTACCTAAATTTTTGTCAGTGTGACGGCTATTTCACGTTCATAAATTGGTTTTGAATATTTTAATCTAATGGCTTTAAATGACATTTGCATGTGCGTGCGTGCGGCGTGCCGCGTGCGTAATATATTTAGCTGACCAGCGGGCGGCGACCACTACACTAATTGTTTTCGCTATCGGTATTTCTACGAATGACTATAAATACGTATTATTGACAAAAATACTAAATAGGTTGGTAGATTACGAATTATACGATGAGCGTAAACATTATTTTGTTTTATTTTACGATCGTTGTCCTGAGTATACGGAAATGTTGTCATTTTCAGTTGCTTTTAGGAATAGCATATACTTCACCTTAATTTTTGATACTGTATTTCAAATTCAAAATGAGTAAAAAAAATTATCTTGGTAAAAAGATCAGGCCATATTTAAGTAAAAAAAAAAAATAATAAAGGCAATATATTAGCGTTGAGAAAAGAAAATGTACCTAAAAAGGTAAGTTGATTTAAATTATTGGTGATTTTGAATTTTGTATTTTGGTGACTATGATATTTTTTATAGGATAATAATATAACTTAGATACTTCTCCGCGCAAAATGTTGCCAACAACTAGTTGTACTGACGCTGCAGTTGGTCGTGATAACATGTAAGTGAATATATTATTTAGTAGGTACCTATAGTTCATTCATTGTTTTAGATTTTGAGCGTGGCGATGAATGTATTGATTTATAATATAATATAATGATGTGTGTTTTTTTTATTTATTTATTTTATTTTATTCTGTGTCTGTCATCACCTTCTAGGACAGTAAAAATGCTTAGATTTTCTTCAACAGTATTTTTTCTGATAGGAAAGTGAATGTAGTTGGTACTTTGGGGGGTTAAAAGTAAACATTTCTCTGCAGTTGTTTTCAAAAGCGCCGTGAAAAACAAAAGAAAAATTAAGGAAAAACGGGAATTTGTACGCAAAATCTGTATTCGAGTACATTGATTTTGGTTTTTGGTGTAACTCTGAAACAAATGACCGTAGGAACATATAATTTTGACTAAATGTTTATTCTAGCCTTTTCTATACATGGCAACATTTTCAAAATATTTTGACTTGTTTTGAGCTGTTTACAGATATACTTAGTTTCCAACTTTTTTTTCTATGAATGTCAATAAAATTTTATTAGTTGGCCCAAAAAGCGTAAAAATTTAATACAAGATTCTTGATATAATATGACAATAGTAGTTGAAAAGTTCGAATTTTGACAAATGTTATCAAATTTATAATTTAAAAATGATTTTGTAGTTAAAAATTTATAAAATGTTCAACTTCCATAGCTAACTGCTAAGGATTGAAATTTAAGAACAAGGTACCACGTAAGTAGGTTATTCTGTAACCAAAAAATACGACTTATCGGGAACAGTATTTTATAATAAGTAATAACAATACCTATAAAAATATAATATAAAATATCCACCTGACAAACCGTCTTTTTTTCGTATACATTTATAATATATCATCTTACCCACCTTTTTTACAATATTAGTTGTACTGTAGTGGATGTGTTGAATTTGAATACGATAATTAAATGATATATTCAATAAATAATATATTCAATCAAATAATAGTAGACACCAAATAACAAATTGTAAACCGTTTAGTGTAGTATATTGGCACATTGCTGAGGGAATGCACAACAATCCATTAATGAGGGAAATAGTAAAACTAAATGAACAAAAGGGGAACATTGATTTCGAGGTAGATCCTACTGCGAAATTACGTGCTCATCGTGATAAAGAGATTCAAAAGATTGCTGAGAGAGGAAAGACGCCGGAGACATATGAGAAAGGAGACCTAGTACCTACTAGTGCGGTGGGAAGCACCAGGGGGCCGATTCTTGAAATCATGCGACTAATTCTCGCATGCGATAAAAGTCATAGATTTTATCGAAGGTGACTTATTCTTATCGCACGCGACATAAAATCGGTATTCTTGAACAGAAATCGATAAGATTTTATCACTTGTCGCATGCGATAAAGTAATCGAATGAACCACTATGGTAACAACAGAAAATCTAGATTCTAACCTCAAACAAATTATAGAATTTAAAAATATTAATAATTAATAGCTGCGGCTGTTGTCTAGTATCACACTAATACACTATCACTATTTCATAATTTCATATTATTCTCATTCAATTACTAATATTGTGTTTTGTGTAGTTACTTTTTTTTTGTACTTATTACTACTTAGTTAGTTTTGTACTTGTACCTAGTTTGTTGTTTTTTCTTGTAAGAACTAAGTAGAATGTCAAGATCTCGACCCTCCCAAAACCAAATGAAACTTTTAGTTGAACTCATGGCCAATGATCCCCAATTGTGTTCCGCCAAATTTACACCATCGTTTACTTATAAAATAGCGAGAGAGAAATGGGAAAATATAGCAGTGCAAGTAAATTCGTTGCAAGGAGTCCAAAAGAGTTGGGATAAATGGAAAACAGTAAGTTACTTCTTCTTATACGTGTGACAATATTATTAGTAATTGTTGTAGAATACTAATGCCTATCTGCTGCATAGCCTGCATAGTTAATGTATGTCACATAAATTGACTATATATACGGACATATCTGTATTTTTTTCTTTGTAGTCATGGCAAGATACTAAATCAACCACCAAAACTAAAGCGGCTACTATAAAACGTCATATATCGGGTACCGGTGGAGGTCCATCTTGTACCATTGAATTAAGTGAAATTCAAAAAGACGCATTAAGTTTAATGAGTCAAACATCTGTAAGTGGCCACATTATGTAATACAAAATGCTAAGTAATAGCCTATATAGTATATATGTTACTTTTATTTTTAATTGATTGATTCATATATTTATACATATTCATGTAAAATACACAGGGACAATTTTATTGCATAGTTATTTGAAGTTCATATTTATTTATTATATTTTTCCAATTTTTTAAGATCAATGCATTGAATTATTAATTTTATTTTATAATACATTTATTCTATAAATAATAAAACTCAATGATTTTATATGATTACTAGATCTAAAAAGAAAAGCTAATGTTGCATTCGGGTTAGGGGAAAGCAATAAAGCTGCAACTCGTTTAGGAGACATCTCAGAAAGAAAGTGCAATATGAAGGAAATTTACTATGAAAAAAAACTTAATCTTTTATAAGAACAAAATAGTATATTTACAAACATAAATACATTACTCACTACATTTATGAATGATAGATCTCTTAAAAAAATGTATTAGTATTAGTGTTTTAGTTTCTTTGTTATGCAGTTCAACTGAGTCAGGAAAAGGCTGTTTATTTTTATTATTATATATTTTTATTTAAAATGAACCAATTATGATTTAATGTTACAAGTATGGACAAAAAAGTGTTTAATTAATTTTTTTTTTTAGCTAAAAAAATGTATGTTATTGAGAAATGTATTATTATTTTATATCCTTCGTTATAAAGTCAGGAAAAGGCTGTTTATTATTATTACATAGTTTTATTTAAAATTAAACAATTGTTATAATTTAATGTTTGTTACAAGTGTGGACAAGAAAATTATTTAAATAATACAAGTATGTTATTAAAAAATTGTATTATTATTTTGAAATCAATGAAAAGTAAAAGTATATAACATCACAATATTAATAATATAATTATACTACATCATTTCTATTAAATAAATATTGTACAACTCTATCCCTCTGTTTTCTTCCTAGTGTTAATTCTATGTTTCGATTGTTGATATTATGATTATTATCTAATATTGCATCATCTTCTATCATACCCAAATTATTAATCTCATCTTCATCCTCATGCAATGGAACATTGTTGGCGATACAAATATTGTGTAAGACTGTACACGCATTAATTATCAATGATGCTTTTTCAGGCTTATAGTGCAAAGTCCTATCTATTATTAAACACCTAAAGAGCATAATCATATAGGTACATACTGGAATCTAAAATAAAATTTTAAAAAATGTTACCGAAATCGCATTTTTAAGACTCCGTTACATCGTTCAATAATGCTCCTGCTTGACATTTGACTCTGGTTATAATAGATTTCTGCATTTGTTGTAGGATTAGCAATTGGCGTCAGCAGCCATTGGCGCAAAGGATATCCAGAATCTCCTAATATATTTGTAAAAAAAACATAAAAATACCTACCTAATTACTATAAACTAATATTAAGTAACTTTTTTTAGTAACTAAAGTAGTAGTTATTTTTATAAATTATTGTCAATCAGCAAAGAGAGCACGATAAAAATCTAACCTAATAAAAAAAAATCTTTGTGATTACGCCTGTGTAGTTCTTGGAGTGTTTGTAAGATTGAGCTATTATTCCAAACGTGGATATCATGCGTACTTCCAGGAAAAAGTGCATTAACGTTCAAAATGTTGAGTTTTGAATCACAAATCTATTAACGAGTGTGTAAATATTTAGAAATTAAATTACAATTATTGCTATATACTTATAAAAATTTAATTATAGATTTGTTTTAAAAGATTACCGATTGAACGTTAATTGAATGATAACCTTTGCGGTTCACATAAATATACTCTGGATATTGATTTTCATTTAGATTTAAGTTAGTTGATGGAGGTACGATTGCCACATGAGTGCAGTCAACACAACCAATAATACCTGGAAATCCAGTTTCTTTGTAAAACCTTATTTATTGAACAAATTAAAAACAATATTAACAAATTATTTGAAAATACATAAACTGAAAATTAAGTAATTACTCATTGCGTATTTCAGAGAGCTCACTCATATTTTTAGGAAATCTAACCCATCCTTGAAATATCTCAGGCAGATTTAGTGCTGCCACAACTTCACTTATACACCGGGATACAGTTGGTTGTGACAGCACCATAAATTTGCTGTTACCAATAGGAGATTGGTAAGAGCCCGTCGCCAAAAAATTCAAAGTAGTAAAAATCTAAATAATAAATAAATCATAAATTAGCTACAAGCAATAGGTGTTCAATTTTAAAATTAACTAAAATCAGGTAAAAATCACCAAAATCACTCTTAAGTCTAAATGACAATATGTAGGTTATTACCTTAGTGTTCAAATCAATCGCAGACGAACGGGTATTAGATATTATATGAGGCCTTAATAAACCAATTAAATATCTAACAGCGTCTTTAGTCAGTCTAAAGTTTTTGATAAATAATCGATCAGACAATATAAACGGGTCAGTAATGTATTCTGTATTTCGCGTCTGTCTTTCATTATGTACATTATTTTCATGTTCCTCAACGTTATTAATGGCAAAGAACATTGCCATTTCTTGAAAATTTGCCATTATTAATTATTATTTATTAATGCGGAGTAGGTAATAAAAAGTTGAATAATAAAAAAACAATTAATAATAATAAATAATTAATTTTAAAATTATTAATTGATTAGGTAGAGGTATTGATAATTGATATGGCATTTCATAAATTATCATGCGATATAAGTTTATCACCGACTTTTTATCAGTCGACAAATAGTCGAATGTTTTTCGTTCGACTACAGTCATACCTTTTTTCAAGAATACCAAATATTTATTTTCGTGCGATAAAATTTTTATCGCATGCGACAAAGTTTATCACATTTTCAAGAATTGGCCCCCAGCTACGGGACAAAGCCGTAAGTTGGAACCCAAATACAAGGGACCGTATCAAATCATAAGAGAATTGAGGTTTGACCGATATGTGGTGTCGGACATAGAAGAGGAACAGGGGAAAAGACCGTTTAGTTCGGTGGTAGGCTTCGACAGGTTAAAATTAATACGCAAAAATCAGATAAAATAAATTAAAATGTTAATCGAATGTGTATATTATTATTGTATTATAATTATAGGTAAATAAATGTTTTTGTAAATTTAAAGAATATGTATTGAAAAAAAAGGGTTTTTTTTTGTGTCAAATGATAGTATTTTGAATTGTTATGGCTTATGAATTATATAAAGAAAAAAATAATGTATATTAATCATGTGTAATTGTTTGTTTGTCGGGACGCCAAAATTGCAGGAGTGGCCGACTTCGGTAATTTTTATTTCATAATATAAAATATTGTACACTATTATGTTATTATTATATTACCTATTTATTATCAAATGTACGATAAGAGCGGACTGCGGCCGACTATAAATCGGGTATATTGTTATCGTCGTCAGTCTCTCGGTCGCAACCACGGACTAAGATAGTATGGACTGGAAACGAAAGCCTAATCACCGGGCCGGTTAAGGTTTGGAGTAGGCCAGTGCGGGATGGAAATCCCGGAGATGACAGCAAGAGCGAATCGCACTCTATCTAGGTTTACATACAGGAATCAATAACATCTACTTCATGACTTTCCCTCCAATTGCAAATCAAATTATTTATATTTAAAGTTGGGTTTACTTTACTTATTTTACATTATAATATTTACTTAATACACATCGTGTTTAATTTGTTTTTTAAGTGTCCCATATTTGTATATATTTTTATTTTTTTTCACAAAGTTCCAAAATGCCACCAAAACGTAAATTTATACGTAAATGTTCCATAAATGATTGTGAAAGTGCTGAAGGCCATACAAATGTTACACTGTTTAAAGTTTACGAATATAATAAAGTAGCTTGGGAATTAACAGTTCATGCAAACATAAACAATCAATTAAAATCCGTAAAGTACATTTGTTCTAAACACTTTTTGCCTAATGATGTTATTACTAATAATAATAGTTTATATAATATCGTAGTTATACTTTACAGTTTACAGTATTCGAAAATATTAATTATATTATATAATAATATATTATAATAATATGATGTATGATATCATTATTCATTAATCATTATAGTAAATACTAAATACTAAATAGCATGAACATTTTAAATTTTAATAATAAATATTGATTACGCGCCGGGAGCGGAAAATATTATTACGCGAGCCCGGTCGCTTTTACCGCGTACGCCGTTCGACGTACGGTACGCGGCCGCACACTGTGTGTATGTGTGTATGTGTGTAAATAGACCGGACAGCAGTGGTTGGGATCGCCGCGCAAGTACTGTCCGGCTATGTAATGTGAGTGGTGTGTGTAAGTGTGTATACGTGTGGTGTGTCGACTTAAACTAACGAAAAGGTAACTAATAATAAATATAAATAATGAGACGAAGAATTTGGTAACTAGTGTTGCTGTATTATGGTAATATAAATAATATATAAGTTAGACACTCGCTAATAACAATTCACAGCAACATAACTTTCAATAATATACAATAATAATTACGGCCCTTTTGGCCCAACAGGTAAAAATTAATAAATAAAGATATAATGATAAATTGCCTGTTTGGCACAACAGTAAATAAATTATAATAAATAAATTAATATAAATAAAACTCACAATTTTTTGTCGGTGCGCAGACTGGCCAGCTGCTACTTGTACCTGTATAATAATATAAAATTCACACACACTACCAATAATTTAACACTAAAATAAAAAAAAATAATGATAATGATAATACGGCGATTAGCGCACGTTCTTTATAATATTAATAATTTTGTAGCGATTCGCGCTTACAACTATAATAATAAATGGCGATTCGCGCCTACAACAATAATAAAAATAACAGTAATAAGTGGCGATATAATAATAATAAATGGCGATTCGCGCACACTTCAAAATGTAAAGAACAATAATCAAAGGCTAAACAACACAATAATAAAAATACGACAAATAGAGCCAATACAAAAAAAAATAATATTAATAATAATAATGTAAAAACACACCGACTATTCGAAACGGTCAAATAAAAAGAATTGCACGTAATTAGTACGGCAGACTATATTTTTTGTACGGCGGTTAAACAACACTCGCATACGGCGGTTGGAACAAGACAAGAAGACGGGTGCAATATTATATTCACACACGATAATTTACCTAATCTTATACAATAATTTACGGGCGTGGCACATTTATTTTGATTTTATATAAGTTTATCAATTAAAATTCACGACAACAGATAACAATTAACATAAACTTATATCTAGTGTGTTATGTACTGCGTGTGTGTGTGCGTGTGCGGCCGACCGTTGACCGTGAATAATAATAAGTTGGCGCACGTTATTATTTTAATTGTTGCCGTTTTCGGCGGCAACAAATATTAATCATATCGTGATATTAAATTATAGTAATAGTTCAATTTTAGTCCGTGGTACTGAGGTAGCGCTAAATTCGCAGTTGCTGTCATCTCGGGAATTCCCACCCCGCACCTTTTCCTACTCTAAACCTTAAGCGGCCCGGCTCCGCATCACCCGCCCGCCCATTCGTTTCCAGTTCATACTATCTTAGTCCGTGGTCGCAACCGTCTCGAATCGTGCACGCGTAGAATTTGTGTTTAATTAATAAAACTATACCTTTAAACATATAAAACTTATATATTCTTATTTCATAAGAGTGCCACCATAAACATTATTCACGTCTTTACCAACCGACATTATTATTATTATATTTATTTATTTAAAAAAAACTATACTACAGTTCAGGTGGGGTCGTGTTTGTGCGTGTGTGGAAAGTGCGTAACATAAAGTTCGCGTGTATCGAACACATCTTTTTTTTTTTTAAATCGGTGACCCAGATTGATTCGATTTGTTTTAGCATTCAATTTGAAATAGTATATACATTGTCAATCGTGAAAATGTATTGCTGGTGATTTTTTTTTACTGTTCAAGGTATATATTGCAACGTTCGATATATTTAGGCTAATTATAGCTGGGACTGTCCAAGTCCAACATAGTTTGTCGTGACTGTTATAGTTATCGCTTATTGCTGGTCGGTGACGTCGGCTCGATAAAAGTGAAGCTGCCAGTGTGCCAACTGTCAATAAAGACCTGCGGAGCTTGTAAATTGTTGAGTTCAACAATGGCTGGTGGTAGAGGTGACGGAGTTGGTGGGAACACTGAAGTGGTGGCGCAACAACGTCGCTGGATGGGCGATAACATGTCAGGTGCGTTACCGGAATTTGACCCGGTGCGATCGACATTGTCGATCAATCAATGGATCGACAAGATAGAAGAATTTGCTGTCCTTTATGATTGGGACGACGCGACGTGGCTATACAACATTTTGACAGGGCAAAATTAACAGGTGTAGCCAGAAATTGGTGCGATAGTCTGCCGAGAGCTGAACGGACATGGATCGATTGGGTGACATTATTACAAAATGATTTTCCAACGACCACCGTTAAAAACATTTTGCAAATTAAACTAGAAGCACAAAATTTTATTCGTGCATCTGGTCAAAATATAATTGAATATTTTTATGAAAAAATTGCGAACTGTAATCTGGGAAAAATGGAAGACGCGGAGACGATACAGTGGTTAGTTCGAGGACTTGGAAACAACAGATACCGTGACTATTTTGGTCCACTCACAAAGTATCAACGTCCCGCTGAATTACTCCCGCATTTTATCACCGCTAGTGAATATATACGGAATAAAAATGAACACTCGAATGGAAATTTCAACAAGAAATTTCAAAAAGTCGTAGATGAAAAAAAAGAATCAACATTTGTCAAATGATTATACTGCAAAAAAATCGACAATTATTTGTTTCTGGTGTCGAAAAACAGGACACACGTCAAAAGAGTGCCCAAACAAGTCGTCTATAATTTGTTTTCACTGTTCAAAACCGGGACACAAGTCGAATGTGTCGCAGTGGTAAGCCGAATATCAGTGGAACGA
The DNA here is from genome assembly GCA_027580255.1 of Therioaphis trifolii. NCBI lineage: Eukaryota > Metazoa > Arthropoda > Insecta > Hemiptera > Aphididae > Therioaphis > Therioaphis trifolii. The sequence continues at coordinate 39,970 of JALBXZ010000029.1, forward strand.
CTACGAGTACCGGCGTAGGTGAACGACCTGTACTACAATTGGGTGGCGTGACCACTCAAAATAAATATTTCAAAGATGCAATTATAAATGGCGAACGTATTCAAGCATATTATATAGACATGGGAGCTGCATGTGTCGCTATGCGGAAATCAGAAGTTGATCGACTTAATATTGTTTATGACAACGATCTGTGCGAGGAATTCGTTAGATACCGATTAGGACGAGTAAAAACGTTGGGTCATTTCAAGACTACTATTATCATTGACGGTGTGAGTGCGTACGTACCAGTGAGTGTTGTGCCGAATGACGTTCAAGAGATTTCCCTGTTAGTTGGACATCCTTACACCGAACAACCACACATAATGATAACAAGTACACCGAGTGAATTACGAGTAGAAGAAATTGCTCCAGATACAGCGGTAAATCAGAATGACAAGACTCCGGTATGGGCGAGAGAAGCACTCGTGATACCTAAAAATCACGTAGGGCATGTCTATGTCGTGACAACGTTTCCGGATACCGATCTATGTATCGAGGGAGGCATTCGTGCCACTAGACAAATGGTGCTCGATGTCTCATTTCCACTGATCCACAAGGACGCGCACAAGTACGTATAGTGAACTTATCAGAAGATGATTTTTCAATTAAGGAGGGAGACACCGTGACAAGGGGATTGCTTTTTGCCGAAGTAACTTCCGCAAATAACAAATACACCCGTGAAGTAAATGAAGTGCCGGTGACAGCCGACGAAGTGGTAAGCGTCTTGGGGGCCGATCAAGTAGATCAAGTATTAAAACTACTAAACGAGTATAAGGATGTGGTGGCGCGAAACTTGAGACAAGTGGGTTGTACTCATTTGACGAATATGAAGATGGTGCTCAAGGACGATCTACCAGTGGTGTACAGACCATATAGAATTTCCTACAAAGAACGCGAGCAGGTACGAGATATCATTGACGAGTTGCAGGACGCGGATGTTGTGGAAGATAGAAAAAATTTGTCGTAAAGAAGAAATTATACGAAATGAACCATTTAGGGATGAACGTATTCCAATCAATTTAGCTATTGTAACATCAACTGCTTATAATGGTCAAGGCTATTCAAATATTGAACAATTATCTGCTTATCTAAATATGCCTTGTATGTCCAACCCAACTTATCAAAAATTACATGAAGAAGTAGGACAAAAAATAAATTGTATTGCGAGAGATTCAACTGACGAAGCTGCCAAAGAAGAAGCTAAGATAGCGTATGAGAACGGAGATATATCAAAAGATGGAATCCCTATGATTACTGTTGTAGTTGATGGAGTATGGTCAAAAAGATCATATGGGTCTAATTATAATGCATTATCTGGCGTGGTTAGTAAATTATTAACTAGGACGAATGTAAGTTCTTACACGACACCTAGCAAGTAAAAAAAATTGGTACACATGTTAGTTCCTTCACGGCATAATTTTTTTATATTTTATAATCATCATATATTTCTTTGTGAAAATACGTATACCTATACTCGTATACATATTTAATTTTTGCCGCCGTGTAGGAACTAATGAATGTAATTGTTTACCTGCTACTCTTGTGTAGGAACTTACTATTTCGAATTAAATAGTATTCGTATTCATAAAATATAATTAATGTTTATATTAAAAATTTAATTCTATTAAGTTGTTCAAAAATCAAAATTAAATGATTTCTTTTAGGAATGAATTGTAGGATACAGAACTAAAAAAGTGTTATTTATTGGCGTACGAATTAAATATTGCTCTGTATGTAAAAAAGCAGAGATGTTTAAGAGACCTCCGACAAAACACGAATGCTATAAAAATTGGACAGGAACATCTACAGCAATGGAGGCTGATATAATTGTTGATGGATTTCGCCAAAGTATCAAAATGCATAATTTGATATACAATCAAATAATTGGGGACGGAGATAATGTTATTAAAAAAATTCAAGTAGCACAGCCATACGGGAAGGATATAATGATAAAAAAATTGAATGCACCAATCATATTTTACGGAACTACTCTGTTCTAGTGATGGGCAATATTCTCAGAACATCGATTTTCGATATATCGGTGTTCAAATTTCAAACATCGATTGTTGTACCACATCGAGTAAACAAACATCGATGTTCGATGTTTGAACATTGAAAAATTATATTTTCATTTTTCTTTTCCTGTCTCTATTAGACATTTAGACGTATTGTCATTACCAGGTGTGCTTTTATTTTTATTTTGTATGTCTGTAAACACTTTTTCTATATCTAGTTGGTACCTATAAGAGGTCATTTTTTGATTTTCCAAGAGGTTTTCAAGATAATTGGGATAAATCGTGAAATAGGTACTTAGCAAAGAGGTTTCGCGTCTCGAAAGTCGAAGGTTAATATGTAAACAAAATATGAAATCTTTTATTTATTTATTTCTTGTTGGTAAGTCCCTGTCTTCGAGGAAAATTATATATTATAATAAGTAATCAGTATAAAATGCAAATTATTGGCACATTAAATACATAAACCCAGTTGAAAAGTCAGAATGTTAAATATTTTTACTTGATACTTTTATTAATAAACAAAATTTGACAAAAAATGTTAAATATACAAAGAGTTACAAATAAAAATAAAAAATTATCACTTCTGTTATTGACTAGATTCCTACTTCTTGCACTATTAATAGGTAGGTAAAACTTTTATTTATTATCTAAATATATATAATGATAAATATATAATTTAATTATAAAAAGAAATAAAATATCAATATTAAAAAAGCCGATAAGATAATGGTGGTGGAAGATCGTCCTTCGTCGCTTCGCTCCTCGGACAAGATAATGGTGAGGAGTGTATAGCACTTTCTATCATGGGATCACCTGGTTTACGATAGTTTAGTTGTATGGTACTTTACATTTGAATGCAATGATAAATCATTGTAAGTTAAGTACAGGATACAGTAGTTGGGTGGGATACACGAGATGCATTGCTAGATTAGGCATTATTGGATAGATTTTGGAATTATTTTATATTATAAAAAAAAAAACGATTCTGAACGAAGATGAAGATGTCAGCCTTAAATTGTAATATATATTTTATTTTAATATCCTAGATTGGGTTAAATTTACATTTGTCTATTCATGTGACTTCTGCTCGTGAGCATTGGACAAACCAGGATGTGCATAGATAGGGCGTAGGTAAATACCATATTATTTGCCTAAATGCACTATCGTGACGGTACCACCCGACCCCGCCGTCCATATATGCTGAATGCTCCGTGGCTACGTCTATTTAAATATTAATAATTAATAATAATATATAAAATCCGCATGTTTATGGAACTGATACACACATTAAAATAACTGGAAATTGGAAGTTAGTAACGTTCTATTCAACCATGTAAAGGTACGTTATACACCTTGTGTTTACAATCTACCAATATTTTGTATAGAACAGCTGTCAGCTACTGATTATATTATAATAAACTTAATCTATTTAATTATCTTTATCAGCTGTGATATTACATAATATTTTCATTTCTTATCTTTGAATACAAAAATTTTTATACATTTTCAACTACAAAATAATTTGCAAATATTCGTGATTTTGACAAATTTTGTCGATTTTTGAACTTCAACTGCTTATAAAAAAAAATTGTGCCTATGTATTTGAATAATTTTTGAATCACTCTTAGATCAACTTATTCAAAACCTTCAATTAAATTTTCAAGCGATTTGGTGGGGCCAAAAAATTGTTATCGACTTTTATAAAAAAAAATCTAAGAAAAATCGAATTATTCAAATGCCTATAAATAGCTAAAAAATAAACGAAATATTTTGAAAATACAACTATGTAAAGAAAATGCCTATTTAAACATTTTGTAAAAGTTTTAAGTTTCTACGACCTATACTTTTCGAATAAGAACAAATATCAAAAATCAATGATGCCTAAATTGTTATTTTACGCGATTATGTGAAAAAATTGTAATTTCAAACACTCATAAAAATTTTTGATTTTATTCCAGTGCAAATTTTTTTACAGATAATTGAAGGAAAACGTATGTCAAACTTTGTACCGAATTTACAATTCTTAGTTTTGAATACTTAAAATTTTATGAATTTTCAACTGCAAAATAACTTCAAATTTTCGCGATTTTCTACACATTTCGTAAAAATATGAACTTTTTATGCTTATAAAAAAAAAATTGTGCATTACGCTTTGAATTTTTTTTTTATACCGATAAGTTCGACATATTAGGTACCTTGTATTAAATTTTCAAGAATTTTTGTCCAGTCAAATTTTTTTTATCCACATTTCAGAAAAAAAAACAAAGAAAAGTTGAAAATTTCAATTGTCTATTAAAAGCTCAAAAAAAGTCAAAAGTGTTCAAAAATTTTACCACGTATAGATGATTTCAATATAAACATTTGGTGAAAATTTCAAGTATCTACAATTTTTGGTTTTTGAGTAACGGCTAAATAAAAAAATCGATTTCGTCGAAAACGGGTTTTGCACAAAAAGTACCATTTTTTCCTCATTTTTTGTTTGTTTTTCCCGTGGCATTTGAAAACTTTTGGGAATTTTCACTTGTGACCTCTCTAAGGTACCTCCGATATTCGTTTTGCCACCGAAAACATACCCTGAAGTTCAAAATTGAAGCACTATTTCGAGTAGTTATGGTGTACACAGACACAAAAACAAAAAACAAAAAAAAAAAAACAAAAAAAAAAAAAAAAAAAAAAAACACACATCATAGTAAAATCAATACATTCTTCACTTCGTTCAGAATCTAAAAAATAACAAAGAAATAAGTGTAGGTACCTAATGTATGAAAACAACATATTTAAATTCTTTAAGTTTATAAATTATCACTACTTTCTTAATTAGTTTGACTAGATTCCTTTTTCTAGCCCAAATAGGAATAACTTTTATTTTTTTTGGTAAAATATACATATAATAATAAAAAGATATTAACTATCAATATAAAACAATTAGCAATGAAATATAGATAACATATAAAAACTACATAGGTATTTAAATTTGCCAAGTACAATCATCAAGAGATTGCATAAATAATAGCTTGTTAAGTCTTTTACAAGTGAGCCTATTTCTTTCATTACTTAAAGTTGATCCTGCTTTTGAAAACAATCTCTCTGATGGGACAGAGGTAGCGACTACTGATAGATATTTAATTGCGAGTTTAGATAAATTTGGATAGACAGTTTGGATATTATTCCATAAGTGTAATGGTTTGTCTGATAAATTACCAAGACTGCTTTTTAAATATAGACATAATTCTGATGGATATCCAATTTCTGTTTCAATACTGTTTTGGTTGCTTTGGAGCATTAATTGGTGATGATTATCCCATAGATTGCATTCATTGGTAGTATTTTTTGCTTGGTCTAAAAAAGAAATTTAAATTAGAGTAATAAACTTACATATACATTTACAAAATTCCAAATTACTCACCTATGAAATCTGGTGTTGGTAAACATTCAAAATTATCAGCTGGTTTCTTCAGTATATCAGATATTACACTTAGAGTTTTGGACAATGCTAATGATGATTTAAAATATATTTTCTTAAACCTTGGGTCTAAAATAGTGGCAATAGCCAGATTTGTTACATCTTCTATGTTTCCAAAACGTTTATGACGTTGTTCTATCAAGGTCGCTTTTAATTGTTGACTAATAATTGTAGTTGTTTTAGTTTCATTTATTTTATTTTCCAAAATATGTACCATAGGAATAACTACGCTACTGGTAACATAGAATTCACCACATAACTCTCTAGTTGCCGCTTCCAAAGGTTTAAGTACTTCTATCACTTCTGTAATATCTAGAACACTTTGTGCAGATATCATTGCTGGTGCTGTAATATTCTTATTTAATATTTCGTTAATGAAAGGACGAAGAGATAAAAATCTATCTAACATGTAGTATGTACTGTTCCAACGGGTTGGTACTTCTTGGATTAGTTTGCCTTCACCGCCTGTCAATTTTCTTAAAGCATCACTGCCAACAACACTATGCTTAAACCAGGTCACAATAGATTTAATATTTGAAATTAGTTTTGCCAATTCTTCTACCTTTGACAATGATCTTTCGGCTATTAAATTTAGTGTATGAGCAAAGCAAGGAACTTGGTGATTTTTTCCAAAAGCTAACTCCACAGATTTTGTTATGTTTGCTGCTCCGTCTGTAACTACAGCTGTGACCGAATTCATAGAAATTCCCCATTCAAGGCAGGCTTCTTTTAATATGTTTGCCAAATACTCTGATGTATGTCTTTTATTTAAATCATATACTCCAAGTATACCAGATTGCAAATTAAAGCTGGCATTAGCAAAATGAATGGTTATTCCCAAATAACTGCGTGTTTGAACATCAGTCCAAATATCGGTAGTTAATGAAAAATTGGTGGCAGTTTCAAGAGATTTTTTAAAAATATCTACTAGTACTATGAAAATTATCATAGGGAGATGGCAATGTAATGCATTTTTCTTTATTAGAAAAAATAGAAATAGTTGGAGACAGAATCTCATTTGGATCATCTACTTCTTGGTCATTATTTGCATTATTTTGTTGAATAATGTTTGATGTAGTAGGAGTGTTGACATTGAAATTAATAACTTTATCTGGTACGCCTAAGTCTTGGTTATTATTTGCATTTTTGTTTTGACAATAAATTGACTTATGCATACTTATTAGATGTCCGTTTAAATTAGTTGTATTACCTGAAGTTTTAAGTTTTTTATAGCACAGCACACATGTCGATGTTCCATCACTATTCTTTTCGAAATATTTCCAAACCGGGCTTCTTTTAGACATTATTTATAATTAAAATAACACTACTACACAGTACACAGTATACACCAATTTTACTGTTTTAATTAAAATTTAAAAATTATTTTTAAACATGGCCACATGGCAGTATGGCACATAATACATATCAATAAAAATTGACCGTTGTTACTTGTTACCACGTTTTTGATATCATGGATATGGAAATAAACCGGGAAAATATGTTTACTTACTATGGTCGAAAATCGATGTTTTATCGATATATCGAAGACTAAACATCGATGGTAAAACATCGATGTATCGAACAAAAACATCGATGTTTTTAAAACATCGATGTTATTCGCCCATCACTACTCTGTTCGTCTCAGAGATTTATCTACAAAAAGAAAAAGTTCATCAGGTTTAATAGTACCTAGATTTTTAAGAACTAAAATAAAATAAAATTTACTTAGACTTCGGTGAGTGAATAAATTATAACATAGACAATATAGGTGCTTGAAATTAGAACGCCGAACTACTGATCAATCTAGTAAAGAGGAATGGAAAAAAGAAAGACTATCTAGATCAACAGTTTCCAATTTTGGTAAAATTTACAAATTGCGTAAGACTACCGTAAGAAAAAATACTGTAATTTCCATTCTCTACCAATCCTATTTTTTCCATGGAACTACTGCTACTAGGTAAATTGTAATATTATAATATTATATATATTTTATTAATTATTAATATTATACTTTACTTATTTTATTTTATAGTTACGGAATTCAGTTTGTATCAATAGCAAAAACAGAGTTTGAAACCATGTACAACTGTAAAGTACCTACTTCCAGCTGGTTTATTTGTTGATTTTAATTTACCGTTTTTAGCTGCATCGCCAGATGGCCTAATTGGAAATGATGCCATCATAGAAATTAAGTGTCCATACTCAGCAAAAGATTTTTCCCCAAACGATGCTCAAAAACAAAATAAATTAAAATATATGGAAATAGATTCAGAAAATCTTATTTTAAAGAAAAATCATAGTTACTATTTCCAAGTTCAGGGACAATTACACATAACAAAAAGAAGGCTATGTTATTTTGTAATCTGGTCACCTAAAGGTAAAAATATGATTATACATTTTTTATGCCTATTGCATACGATTTACATTTTTCAATTTGTTACTATTTAATTCATGTATTAGGGATTTCTGTGGATAAAATTTATCGTAATGATAAATTCTGGGATGACAAAATGGAAACACCATTATCGGAGTTCTACTTAAATCATTTATTGCCAGAAATAATTGATCCTAAATTTTCTCCTGACAAGTAACAATATGTTTTGTTTTATGTAAAATTATTTTCAAATAAAATGAAATAATTTAAGTACCTACCTTATCCGTCTATGTTTTTTTGTTAGTATTATTAATTTTATAATATTATACTAGTTAGGTACCATTATTACTAAATATGAGTAAAGTACTAATATAATATAATATACACATCTCAAATTTAACGTACATCAATGGCGTAGCCAGGGGTTGATGGGAGGGTTGGGTGTTGAAACCCACCCTCGGCCTTATTTATATCAAAAATATAGGATATAGGTAATAGTTTATAATATACAATCATTTGATCGTGGTAAAATGTATTCTGTTATGCCGTATTCACACACTACCACGGTTGGACACAGTGCACATAGTGTCGTATTATTGTACTCGTGGAGCCCGGTGCAGGTAATATATACACTACACCCAAGGTTTATAGATCATACTAATATTATCTATAAACCTTGCACTACACCAGGGGTCGGCAATTAATTTATATGGCGGGCCAGACGTTAAAAAAAAAAAAAATTTCGAGGGCCAAAAAAATCTTAAACATAATTTTATCATTAATGTATTTATTTTTGTATTAAAAACACATTTTAAGACACAGTATTTAATATTTAATTATTTAGGTATAAAGTAATAGTACATTCATACTAATAATAACAAAATTTAATGAGAAAAATGACATTTATTTTCTTTAGCTAATTTGTTTAAATCTGGTACTCTTGGAGTACAACTGATGCGTAAAGTGTTTTCGAGGTGGTGATCTGTTAGTCTTGAACGGTATCGGTTTTTTAAACTGAAGAGGAGATCGGGACCTCAAAAAATTAATCAACTTGATCATTATGTCCATAACTTCCTTCAGCGTTGTACTAAGTTTGCCACACAGGGATGTTTGATGAATTATACATTGATATGAAAGTATTTCAGCATTCTTATCCTTGATTCTCTTAACAAATCCTTTTTCTTTACCAATCATTGCTGGGGCGCCATCGGTTGAAATAGACACAATTTTATCATAACTTATATTTGATTTAGTCATGAAGTCGTCAAAAGTTTTAAACAAATCTTCTCCACGAGTCTTTTATTTCAATGGCAATAATGCTAACAATTCGTCTCTAAACTTTACTTTCAACGTCTAAAAAGCGCACGAAAATTGACATCTGCTCAGAATCAACAATATCACATGACTCATCAATTGCAATAGCGTAGCAAGGAGCCATCTGTAAAATGTGAATTAAATTATTTTTGTTGTCATCGGCCAATAGTTCTGTTCTTCTTGTATTGCTTCTTGCTGATAGAGATCAGAATATTTTGAATAGTATTAATTATGTCCTTTTTCTCTTCAAAAATTGCAGTGGCTACTTCCAACATACACTCTTTTACAATTTCTGAGTCTGTAAATGGCTTTTGGTGCTTATTTAACGTCCAGCAAACACGCAATGCTGCTTCTATTGACTTTTCTTGCCCGCTCATACTTTTTACTAACATAGTCGTACTATTTTTATAAGACAAGATATACGCTTGGAGCTTATCTTTACGCGCTGCACTGTCAAGAGGAAATTGTTTTTCAAAATCTTTATGCATTGTATCATAATGACGCTTTAAATTAGCACATTTAACGACAGCAACTGTACTGATGCATATGAGACAAACTGGAACGGCTCCAGCTCTTACTGGAAGTGTAAAAAAATATAGTTCGGTCCACTCAACCAGGAACTTTCTGTTTTCATTGTCAACTTTACGATTTTTGGAAAACATACTCGATTCTACACGAATAATATTTATAAATGAATAAGTTTTAACACTACGGACGCGACGGACTACGAACGACAAAGGCAACGCAACGATTAAATTGAACTAAATAATATTATTAAGTGTTTCAAGAAGTAGGTTCAATGTATGGTGTTCCGATAACAGAACGATAACATGACTATTATTATAAACAGCTTTATACAATGAACGCTATCGTAATTTCCTAATAAATCATAAAAATAGATCGCCTCTGAAATCTGAATATTGTATTTTACACACACACGCGAATGCAAGCGACTCGGCCCGCAGCCGTGACTGCGGCACGTTCAACAACAACACAGATAATGGATTAACCGTTATTATTGTCTCAGCGCCTCATGAAATCGATTTCAATATTAGTTTAATTTTTGTTATGAAGGGTAGGGGGTGATGCATGGATATTTAGGAAAATTAAGACAATTTTTGGCGGTCCATATTTTTTCCTTCCGCGAGCCAGACATGGCCCGTGGGCCGTCTATTGCCGACCCCTGCACTACACCATCATATTATTATGTAATTTACGTTATCGACTTCACTGATGATAATAATCCTTATCATTCAATTATTTTATTATTTTACCACGGTTGTAGATTTATCTACAACAATGTATTTTACTAGTTATCCGATCTAGTTGTTATCAATATGAATAATATATAATATTAATATAATATGTAATAATTATAAAATACATGGACATAATATGTTTGGATGTTTCTCTAGTTATTAAAACAATTTTAAATAATTTTTAATATTTTGTTAATTGTTATTATGGATCCTTCAAAAAAAAGAAAAAATACAATTATATCCTATTTCCAGAAAAAAATTAGATCTGAACCTTTAGCAGAAAACAATGAGGTAATTTTATTTGAGTTATATTATACTGGTTAAGACTTTATATCTAAATGGCTTATTGCTGAAATTGAATGCTAGTAGGCTAGGCAGAGCCCAAATTTGTAAGCACGTGCTTTATTTTTTCTAGTTGATAATTATATATTAAATGAGTATGATGTATGTTTTATGATACAAAATATACACAAATGTCATAACAAAAAAGCCAATGCTATATATTTTTCATAGAGTTATTAATTATTACCTATAAACTCTATTGCTTTTTACTTAATTGCTTTTTAAATTATATTAGACGCTTACTGTAATACCAGCTTTAGAGCATGTGCAAGAGCAAGACATTTCATCAGATAGTACAAATTTAAGAAACGTAAATATAAAAAACAATGAAAATATTTGTTTGAACAAGTTTGATATTGGATTATTTAATCGAACCACGACTAAGCAGGTTAAAAAAATATTATTTACAATTGACAGTTTTTATTTAATAAGAAAATATATATAAATATTTATATATAATTTATATAAAATAAGAAAAACAATTTAAACAAATATATGATGGAGAAAAATAAAAATAATAAATAGTTAAATAATTAAAAGTAAGTAGTAAATTAATTAAAATTTAATTAATTTACTATTTATTTATGTATTTATAAGAGAATACTATTTCTTGTGTATGCAACTATACAGATAGTTATCTGTATAAACTTATTAAGCAATAAGCATCATTTTATTAAAATATAATTATAATTTTGTGTAGATTGATTCTGAACAAAAATATCAAATTTTAACGACCACTTGGTGTCCAGAACCATCATAGCAGTTTATTGCAACTGGAAAAAGAAATCTAAAATTTCAGTATAAATGGCTTGATCGATGGAAGTAGCATATTCAAAATCTCATAATGGTGTTTACTGTAAATATTGCATTTCATTTAGTCCTGAAGAAGTTTGTTCTCAAAAACTTGGTAAGTTTGTACTTACTAAATTTGACGATTGGCCCCACGCGATTGATAAATTTAATGAACATCAAAAAAATAAATATCATTTAACTGCTGTTTCAAAAGTTGATGGATTTTTATCAGTGTTTAATAAAAAACAAAATAGGCAAATATTACGTCCAATAATTGAGACTATTATATTGTGTGGGCGTCAGGGATTGGCATTACGAGGTCACAAAGATAGTGGTCACTTTCAACCTGATGAACTATATTCTACAGAAAACGATGGACATTTCAGAGTATTTTTGAGATATCGTGTAAGTGGAGGTGACTTAATACTTAAAAACCATTTAAAAAATTGTAAAAAGAATGCCATGTATACAAGTCCAGAATTTCAAAATGAAATAATTGATAGTATTTTCCATATTGTAATTAATAAGTTAGTATGTAAAATTAATCAGTCTAAATGTTACATAGTTATGGCTGACGAGACTTGTGATATTTCCGGTGTTGAACGATTTAGTTTGTGTATACGCTACTTTGATTAAGAAACAAAAACTTTAAGGGAAGACTTTCTGAAATTTGTTCCAGTGGTAGATGTAAGTGGCAAAGGATTAGCTTAAGTATTGTTGGATACCCTACAAAGTAAAGGTATTAATTTAGATTTTCTACGTGGTCAAGGGTATGACGGGGCATCTGCAATGCAAGGGAAATTTAACGGAGTGCAAGCAATAGTGAAAGAGCCTTATCCATTAGCATTATATTTACACTGTAGTTCTCATTCACTTAATTTATGTATATCAGACGCTTGCATTTTGAAACCAATACGCAACGCTACTGGAACCTTACAAGCGGTTTGTGTATTTTTGAAAACTCCTAAAAGACAAAATGTTTTAGAAAAGGCTATTGATAAATGTATTCCAGATACGAGAAAGAAAAATTTCAAAAAATTATGCCCAACAAGATGGGTTGAACGGCACGAAGCAGTGTTAGTATTTTTGGAACTATTCGATGCTATTGTAGAAGCATTAGAAAACATTTCTTCATGGGATGACAGGGATACATCATCACAAGCCAGTAATTTGCTTTGTTCAATAAAACAAGGAGAGTTTCTTCTTTGTATTTTTATTCTTGCAGTGTTTTTTCAGTAAGTTTACCATTAAGTAAAAAATTACAAGATGAAAATTTGAATCTCACTGAAGCAATAGAACTTGCAGAAAATGAAATAAAGGTAACTACTCAACGAAGAGCTGAAGCAGAAAAACAATTTAAAAATATATATAATGATGTATTAAAAAAATCTGAAAAGTTTGATATCGATATAAAAGTCCCTAGGTTAGCAAACAAACAAGAACATAGGACAAATGTGATCACAGATTCGGCTGAGTCATATAATAGAGTCTCTTTATATATTCCTTTTTTGGATACCTAGTTTTAATCAGCAATTGAATGGCAGATTTTTAGCACACAAATCAATTTTGAGTAATTTTCTTTGTTTGATAAAAGATAAAGAAAATAGTGATGAATGTTTCAAAGTACTTTTGAAAACCTATAAAGTTGATATTGAAGCTGATGACTATTCGGCTTTGGGGGAATTTTCTTTATGGAAGCAACAAATAAAAACAAAACCCATAACAAATGTTGTATCTGCTTTAGCCGAATGTAACGAAAAAATATACCCTTCAATATACAAACTCTTAAATTTTTTTTAGCTTCTTTACCAGTTACTACTGCAACTAGTGAAAGATCATTTTCGACACTTAGGCGGTTGAAAACATATCTCAGGAACACAATAACTGAAAATAGACGAGTTAGCAATAATGAACATTCATCGTGATGTAAAAGTAACAGTTGAAGAAGTTATTGAAAATATGGCCAGAAAGAATCGCCGCAATTGGACTGTTATAAAACATAATATGTTATTAAATACAATTTTTATTGTTATTGTCATTTTTTTTTTTTGTCTAATATATTTTAAATACATTTGTAAAAAAAAAAAGAAAACAATTATTATAATAAATATTTAAAAGTTAAACGTAGTATTATAATTTATTCAAATAATTTATGAGTACATTTCAGGGAGTGTGAAATCCTTTACTAAATAAATTGTATTACAAAAAAAAAACCCCCCAAAAAAAATCCTGGCTACGCCACTGACGTACATTATTTATTTTCATAATATTTACGTACTGTTATTATGTCCGACCCGCGAGGCCGCGACCGTCCATAAACCAGATAAGAAATAACAATGAATTGTAAATTGATGTGGGTGCGGGTGATGGTAGGAGAGTATACGCACACTAATTATCATTTACCACACACACAAAGACGATCGGTGATCGAAGGAACGTAATAATTGCCTAAACACAACAATAATTATATACAACCCACTGACATGTGGGACCAAAAATAAATGATGACCTGACTCTGCCACGAATACTGCGTGGCTCGGCGGCTGTGTGGAACGGTGACAGCGGACAACTCCTCGGCCCGTCGCTCGATGTCGATGACCCGTGGTTCCACGCGAGTAACGCGAACGCGAAATTAATATAATATATACGTATATAATATATAATATATATATACGTCCCGATACTAGATACCGCTCGCGGATTCTTGAACGGCGCTATCATTAAGTCGTATACGACAATTAAACGTAGTCGAATGAGATTCGATATTCCCTATTCTTGAATTTCGCACGACTGATGAGCGTATGAAAAGTCATGCGCCTTCTAAAAGTGTGGGTCTAACCACTCACCATTCAGTTGTCGTATACGGTATTATACATTGGTGAAATCTGTATGAACCATGTCATTTTTATAATCACATCTCATCTTTATTGCTACGGATCAAGTTTCGTTATTTTTACAGTTTTTTTCCAATACTTAAATAGTACAATTACAAAATTAAAATTTCTTATAGGTCTATAAAATGGCTAATTTTGATGACATAGCAAATTTGTTTGTTATTGAAAATGTACAAAATCAAATTAATTTTCAAACTCGGCCTTTATACAAAATTATAGACTTTCTAAAGAGTTAGTTAAGGACTTAAGTGTAGAATTAAGTCCACTGATTTCATTACAAAATAGATTATCTGACTTAGATGTGGCAACAAAAGTAAGTTATTTAATTGAGTTTCCTAACCATCTACATCATATATCACAGTTGCACAATTTTTTTTTACATTTGGATACAACTAAATAATATTTTGTATCATATAAATTAAAATTTTTAAATACTTGAGCATATGAAATCTAAATTTATTCCATAGTGAAAATAATTATACATACATTATAGTTAAGTATTAATTTAAGTAGGTACTCAAAATTATATTTCTTATAGATACCTATGTGGTCTTCTAAATTAAAAGATTAAATAAAAAAACTTAATACTTTTTTATATAATTATATTTAACCAGTACCTAATCTACTTAATTCTTAAACAACTGTTACCAAGTTAATGTCTAATATTAATTTTTTAGGTTTTGGTATCTTTAAATTTGTATGCCACTAGCAGTTACCAAACTCCAGTTGGTAATAGTAGATTTGCTTTTATATCACAAAGTTCAGTATCTACATGTTTGGAACAAGTGACTACTGCATTAAATGACAGTATTTTTAGTAAATGGGTGCATTTCCCAAGTAATTTAACAAAACTACGAACAGTTCGAAATGAGTATGTACCTATCTATTCAATGTTCACATTTTGTTGATACTAATATTATATAATATATGGTATGTGAATAGTAATAAATTTATATTTATTTTAATACACAATATTTTGTAACGTTTTTGTGGATTTTCTTCTGAAATAATGTACATAATTTATACACTTTAAGATTTTATGAGACAACGGGTTTTCAAGGATGCATAGGTTGCATAGATTGCACGCACGTTGCTATAGTGCCACCAAACAAAGATCCCTCAAATGCGCACCCAGAATACATTTATGTCAACCGTAAAGGCTACCATTCAATAAATGTACAACTAGTTGAGTACCTACCATTATTATATACCTACATATATTATTGGTATTAGTATAAAAAAAATTAAATATGTAAAATAATGTTTAGATATGTGATTCAAAACTAAGAATTATGAATGTTAACGCATTATTTCCTGGGTCTACTAATGATTCTTATATATGGAATAATAGTGATGTACTTCCAGTAGTAAAACCAATTTATGAAAGAGGCCACACAGGATTTTTTCTTTTAGGTAAAAATAAGTTTTGAAATATAACATAATTTTCTTTAAATTTGAATAATAATTTGGAGATTCGGGGTATGCACTGAGACCTTGGTTACTGACTCCTATTGCTGAACCAATCACTGAAGAAGAAAATTTCTATAATAAAATGCAAATGGCAACTCGTAGCGTAATTGAAAGGTGCAATGGAGTATTGAAAATGCGATTTAGGCAAGTTTATAATACAATAGTACATAATGAGTAGTGTAAGAAAAACTAATAGGATATCGTATTCATGAAAAAACTAATTAAATAAATGTGTCACTTTTATATGTCTTCTAAAACATCGATTTTTGCATTACCATCCAGAAAAAGCAACAAGAATTATAAATGCTTGTACAGTATTGCATAATATGTGGATTATAAATAATGTACCACTGCCAACTAATGAACGTGTGGTTGATATAGATATGGGAATAATTCAACAGAATATTCCAAATAACGAAATGCTCCATGGAGGCAATGATTTAGCCCAAGGCAGATATGTTCGCTCAAAAGTTATAAGTTATATGCAAAGAAATAGACAACATTAATAGTTTAATATTAAGTACATAAGTATACAATATACCTTTTTTATTATAAAATTTTTATTTATATAATAAAACAATTTTTTTATGTAATTTATTGTAGTACCTACTAAATAATATATTATGTTTAATAATTTTAATTTTGATTTTGAGTTATATAACAATACATTTAAAAATAAAATAACATAATAATAAATACAAACATGAATGTTTGCAAGTTTGTTTATAATAAATATATATTATATTAATGAAAAACAATACCTTTAATAATTCAATTTCAGACTTATTTTAACTACAGCTAGTTCAGAAAAAATCTATTTTTATTGAAAGTATTTAAAAATAAAATAACATATAATATATTGATAGTCATTCTTTGACTAGAAAATTCATAACTACATTTGTCAGTCTTTAAAAAATTAAATTATATTTATAACAATAAATTATGAAAAATTTAAAAAAAAACAAAAAGAAAATAGTAATAAATATCATTATTTTTCTTAATAAAGGTTTAGGGCCAGTTGTACTACAGTCTGTGGTTAAACTACGATTATGTTTTAATCAATGATTAAGGATTTTGGATCGTTGTACAGTGTCGGTTAACTTCTTAATCGTTGATTATTTGTCCGTCAAATTAATCACCCAATTGAGGTCGGTTAAACACTGATTAGTTAAACATTGCCTTATCATATAGCATCTGTTATCACATTTAAAAATTTAAAATTATTATTATTGAATATCGACCTAATATTTCATTAGTAATAAACCAAGAAGCGTTAGTTTAAAGTTTAATTGTATTGTTATATTTTGCGTTTAAACCGTAACTTAATTTAAATATGTATTCTGACCACGACGAATTCGAATTAGAGGATGACTCGGATTTTAACGATGATGAATTTGACCACTTGGCAGTTATTATTGCGTTTCCTAGAAGACTAAAGAATATTCCGACCAAGAATTGATCATTTCACTGCTTGGATAGACGACGAATTTTTTGATCGATTTCGTTTATCAAAGAATACCGTTCGTTTCTTAGTTGATTTAATAGGCGATAAAATCAAATCACCAACTAATTGGTATGTTGTTATTATACATTTATTTTATTTTATAAAGATCCTTATTTTGCTTGCTCATTACCGTTGCAATGATTTATGAGTACTTGCTTATGCTATTTCAATATCAATATATTTGGATAGATTTATTGAATGTCAAAATTATTTTTTAGGAATAATGCGGTGAGCCCTGAGCATAAAGTACTTCTCACATTGAGATACTACGCTACTGGATCGATGTTAGTTGTATGTGGGGATTTTATAGGGATTCATAAATCAACTACCAGTCGTATAGTGAAACTAGTTTCACATGAAATAGCTATTCTACGTCCACAATTTATTCGATTTCCTGACAATGCAGACGAAACGAAAAAGGTGAAACAAGATTTTTATAACATATCAAAATTTCCAATGGTTATTGGTGCATTGGATTGCACCCATGTGAAAATTAAATCTCCTGGAGGAGATAATGCCGAAGCATATCGAAATCGAAAGAACTTTTTCTCTATTAATTGTCAAACTATCTGCGATTCTAAATTAAAAATTCAAGATATTGTTGCCAGGTGGCCTGGATCTACTCACGACTCTACTATATTCAATAATTCAGCAGTACGGGGAAAATTTGAAAGAGCTGAAATGCAAAATAGTCTTTTAGTTGCAGACAGCGGATATGCGCAACGTAATTACATTATGACTCTCGTAGGAAACCCGCATACAGTTATGGACCCAGCATCAGGCATTACTGCAGCAGCCATTGAAAAATACAATGAATCCTTAATACGAACAAGGAATACTGTAGAACGAAGTTACGGTGTTTGGAAACGAAGATTTCCAGTTTTAACCACAGGCATAAATGTAAAAATCACTTCGTCTCAAAGCATTATCGTTGCCACAGCTGTACTGCACAATATAGCCTGTGATTTTGGAGAAGCAACGTGGGAATAGTGTAAATAATACTAGAAAACAATTAATTAGATATTTTAATAATTATGCTTAAATTCAATGTATTTTTTATGTGTGATTTTTTTCAATGTATATTCAATAACTCTCAAAGTCCTAAAAGATAGTCTATTTTTTATTTCAAGGGTTTTTCTTATTTTTGTATATTGTAATTATTTATGTATTTTTGCTTTACATGTGTATAATAATATAAATATATATAATAAATATGTACAAATATTTTAACTGTATTGATATAATTTATTAAACCAAATAAAAGACAATTTTAAGAATAACAGAAATTAAAAATTAAATTAACAACAATAAAACAAAATTATGATTAAAAATTTAGACAAATTAAATAAAAGGAACATGTGTTATAGATATCACAATATGTATATATATATATTTGCACAATTGAGACTTTTTTGCTAGTTAAAAAAACAGTCATAACATAAAAATAATTAATAATAAAAGTATAATAATAATTAAAACAAGTTAAATATTAATTAAAATTTAGTCAAATATATATATATTTTTATTTTGGAGCTAATTGAGACTCCAAAATTTTAGTTTGCAACATTAAATTTTTCATCTCAATTTCATGCTTTTCAGACAGCCTTTTTTCCTCTGAGTCGTGTTTTTCCTGCATCAATTTCATTTTAAGGTTGTGTTGACTCTTAAATGCTGACTGTTGCAGGTCTGTTAAAGAAGCTCTAGAAGAGGCCCAACTAGTAATTTTGTCCTGGTATGTTTTTTGTTTTTTTGAAACACTGGCATCTAAAAAAATCATAATTTGTTATTAATTGTGTCAAAGAACAAAATCCTCATATTGAGGATTCAGATACAAAAACATATCAAGATGTAGTGTTTAGTTAGTATTTAAAATATTAAAATTTTAACTATAATAAAGTTAGTAAAGGGAATGTTATCATCTAAGTTGGTAAAAAAATATTACTTAACAAGTATTAATTTATTTATAAGATGTTGTAATTTTAAAAATGAGTTTTAACTGTAATTCAATTTGAAACCATTTTCTGTAAGATTTACTGAAATACTTGAATTTGATCTAAATTTAAGCCTCAAGGTATGGGTGAGATTACAAAATAGATGGAAAAGAAAATATGCTAAAAGTAAGATAGTAAGTGATATTTGGGTATAGTGATACAATTTTACTTCAATTATCTCAATAGGTATTAAATATAATAAAAGTATTATTATTATTAATACATACTAGTTGCAGTTAGATTTGACTGAGATGTCAAGTCTGCAGGAGTATAACTTGTCCAATCCCTTTTAATTCCTTTTGAATTTGATAGTTCTTGTATATTATCTTCTATTAAATAAAATAACAATAAGTAATTAATTAATAATTATTGATTTAAAATCTATGATTTCAGATTTAAAAGTATAAGCAATGCAAGTATCAGTATTACAAACATATGATAACTTATTACTTATGCTATGCAAGCATAGTTAATTATTTTAGTAAAGTTCTTACCAATCGAATTTTCGACTATTTCAACATCGTCATATCAACGTCATATAACATCGTTGATAGGTTGTTGATGGTAACTACCTCTTCCTCAATACAATTTATATTGTCGTCTTGCTCCAACAGTTGCTGAGATTCACATACGTCAGAGTCATAGATGGGTGGTTCTCCAGTCATTCTTGTCTGCAGAATCTCTTCAACTGTGGAAGCAATAGATGTAGATGGAAAAGGTCTATTGGGCCCTCCGCCAGTGTCACGGTGAAATGTCCTTTCCTCAGCGTAAAGTTTCTTAACGTTCCGTTTGATGTTTTCGTACTTATTTTTTAAGGCAGCGGCAGTACGGGGAGTTTCACCACTTTGGCAATTGAACTCGATTTCAATTTTGCTCCAGGCTTCTTTCTTCATTCTACACAAAATTCATAGTTATGATACAAATGTACTGGTATAACCGAGGAATCTAACTTTTTTTTGAAATTTATATAAATAAGATTCATTTTCGTCATAATTTTAAAGGTATATTATTTATTATAAAATTCCTTACCTTGCATTCACAGAATCTGTCTTCAGACATTCTATGACTGATTGATACTTTTTCACCAAAGCTATCAAAATGTCACTTTCAGCACCATTGAAATTTGCAGTTCGTTTATTTAACAACATTGTATAATATAGAATATAGATATATTAATGAATAAGTATCGAATAACGACAGAGATAATAAAAATATCTATTATATTATATTATAAAGTATGTAATATTGAAATATGAATAACGATTAACGATTAAATTACAAATTTACAATATTATGCACTAACAGCTGACTGAAACTTATCAATTTGATCTTAAAAGGACGTGACAAACATGATTATACTGAGCAATACCAACAACACATACAAAATATTGTTAAAAAAATTACAATATTATACTTAAAATCGACACGCCCACTTTCAAGCGGCGATTAGTTTATTCCAATGTAACAAACGACTGTACAACGCTCTGATAATTATCATGGTTTAATCAATGATTAAAATTTAATTGTCGGTTAGCTAATCGTTGTTTAACTACGGAACTGTACAACTGGCCCTTAGAATAGATAAAAATTACTGAAAAATAAATATTGTACGCTTCATAACTTTTAAGTAAAATATTATACAAACCTAAGGTTTTTGAATAATTGAAGGTTGATTTTCAAGTGCAACCGCAATTCGTTGAAGAAAACTATTTTTTTCTCTAAGAATATCTAGTTAAGATTTATAGTACTCACTCTTCATACTAAGTTTTTTTTTTCCCAAAACAACTAAACATGCAGCACTATTATTACTCTCTTCTAATCTTTTGGCAGTTGTTGACTTTTTTGGTTTCTTTTTATTGACTATTTGAATATCTATCAGTGCAGAATTATACTCATAAAGTTATACAAATATTAGTTTAATTCATAAAATATTTTTATTTTTAATTGCATACTTTTTTTATTTAACTGTGCGCAAGGAATACTAATATTAGAGTCTATAACAGTGGTATTAATGTTTTGAGGTGGGCTCATCGAGAAACTTTTTAAAAACTCTACATTTTCTTCAATCTGTATTTCCTCAGTAAACAAATTATTGGAATCGTTCATATCGTTTAATACTTCTATTTCATTATATATGGGCTCACTTTCAAGCATATCTATTATAATTTATAAAACATTGTGAATTATATAAGTAAAGTTGATTATAACTTTTTAATTGTTCAATATTAAACAGGGTATTAAAAGGAAATGGAATACATTTTCTGGTAATTGGAAATATTCCCAATAAATGGTAGGTATAGATTTAAAAAAATAATATTGTTTATAACAGGACTAAAAATGCTAGTTAATAATTTTAAATAATATACATACAAATATTATAGTATTGTAAATACTTTTAAAATTTAGTATTTAAATAAATAGGTACTAAAAAAAATTCTTAACAACATTATCATTGAATTACCATCATCAGCATTATCAAATGAAAATAACACTTTCGGAGCCGAACTTTCGGTATAACCAGATATGCTCGTAGTATTAATAAGTTCTAAAGTATTATTCTCTACAAAGGATAACGGAGTACATGGTGTATTATAGCCAGTTCTTTTTTGAGCAGCCTGAAGAGTTGATTGTTTCGTTTTAGTTTTTGCGCGATTGTCTTGAAAAGTCTATATATTTAGGTACAACACAAAAAAACTTCTTAAAACATTTTAAACAACATAATTAAACAATGAAATACTTTTTCATAGAAAGTTGTATCTACCATATCAATTTAATAGAAATTGTATTAATTATTCTGTAATATACCACAAATTACTTACTTTACGCCATTTCTTCCAGTCTTTTACCGCTCCGGGCATTGCATTCAGGGACTCAGCGATTGCTTCCCATCGTTTTTGAGCCATTTTAAACGTAAATGTGGAGCTCAATTTACCACTTAGTAATTGTAAGTCTTTTTTCAAAAACTCATTAAGGCAAATCATTTGTTCTGTCGTTGCCCGACCTTTACTGTCGTTACTCATTTTAAATTTATTAAGAATGAGCAACTTACTGTATTAAATAATACGTTTTATTGTTCGTTGTAACTAATGTAAATTATAAATTTAATCTTAATAATTATTTAAATTAATAGTAATCAATATTTGAATATTATCAGTTATCACCGATAACAGTTATTATCATAATGATAACCAAAAAACCGCCAAAAACAATATGTGGTTATACGTGGTTATACAAATACCTCATTGTCCAACGACTATTAAGTAGTATACTACAACTAAATTTTCGAGTGGTGTTCAAGAATAGACATCAACAGATAAGAGAAAACGTATTCGACTAACCATACGACTATCGTCGTATACTACTAATTTTCGCTTGCATGTCGAATGAGGTTTTCTCGATACACGGGAACGATAGTGCGGACGTTAAGCTACGTCAGTGGCGCCGAAGTAAAAAAAAATATGTAGGATAAACATTTAGTGTTTAACCCCTTAGTTAAAATAAAAATAAAAAGGTTAAATTACCTGACCTACATAAATACGATCACCCCCCCCCCCAATTTTTATCCTGTGTTTCGCCTGCCCACTCACCACCCATTCATTTATTAGTTTATTCTACCAAAAAAAATAGATTTACATTTTTAAAACCTAATTTACATTAAAAAATCATGTTAAATTCACTTATTTTGTACTTAATTATTATAGTTATAACTGACTAACTTTGATTGAAAAAAATAAACTATAAAAACCTTTTTTCATTTATAACTTTAAGTGGATTATTGGATTATTGACAATAATATAGAAACTACAATATAATACACATAAGAAACAAATTGTATACATTATATAAGATCATATATTCATATATTATTATTTATATTATATTATATTTGTATTATTTATATTCAACTTCAGTCTAATAAATTAAACTTTTGGTCAAAATTGTACTTTTAGTAGCAAATATTTTAATGATATTCTCAAAATCTGGTTCAATATCGTTTTCACAACTTATTCTTATTAAGTCTTCTAGTTTCTGTTGAAGCATAGTGATCCTTAACCTGGTTTTAATTTGGAAAAAACACCGTTCAACACTACAACTAGATACTGGCAGAGTTACGGAAAGTTTCAAAACACAATGTAAGATTGGAAATACACTTCCCAAGTTAGCTATACAAAACATTTTAAATAATTTCCGAGTGCTAGCAAAATTGTTTTCTTCTTTGTGTGGCTGTTCATTTTGTTTATCGTCATTGTAAACATTTAAATCTAATTCGTCATCACTTTCTTCGTCAAGTTCATCATTTTCAAAATCAAAGTTAGTATTTTTATTAATATAGTTGGGAGTTTAATACCATCTCTAATGTCATAAAAATTTCTACAGAACTGTAAATACTCCATTGTTAATTCTTCTTTGTTCATATGTTTAAGAATATGTTTCACATAATTTAGAAAAAGCATCCTGAGGTAAACATTTTGGATTTTTATTAATTTCTTCTATTCTTCTAACTGATAGTAATGATTATCTCTTAAAGGACCAATGTTGGTAGATTTGAAGCGCTCGGATAATTCAAACAAAGTTCTATCCATTACCATGTTGTAAGTTTCAATTTCAAATTTTTTTGTTGGGTTAGCAATTGACTCATCCCTAACACGTTCATCTGAAAAAAAAAGTTGAACATAATTTGTTGTCATAAGTCATTATATTAAAAAATTACCAAACATTTTTGGCACCCGTTTAAGGCATATTTCATTAAGTGGCTCAAAATCAACTTCACTGTTATTAGAAAAATCAGTTGCAGCTTTGACAATATCATCAAAACCTTCTTTTCTAAGCTCTTTTATACGGTCTATTGATTTAACTACAACATTAGTAGCCATAAACATATCAATATCTTTAGCTTGGAATTGCTTGGTTAATGGTTCAATTATATCAAATAAGAACTTGAAAGTAAAGGCCGTAAGCAGAAATCGATAAGAAGTTAAGTAAATAATGAGACCACTGTATGTTGAGCCAACAAGAGCATCTACAGAACCTTTACCTTGTTTGATATCATTTAAAGTATTTATTACGGCCTCGTGACATTTTATAACTACATTTAAAGCATCATAATGTGAACTCCATCTAGTTTTAGAAACACGCATTTTTGTACTCATATTAAGTATTTATTGACATTCTCGGAATAAAGCTGGTCTTTTTTTAGAACACCAAATAAATGTATATAAAGCTTCTAAGTTTCCAAACAAATCTATGGTATTTGCATCACTAGAAACAGCTTGTTCAACAACTAAAGCAAGCCGATGAGCATGACACCAAATAAATAATGCTTTTGGACTCTCTTTTCTGATGTGAGCTTGTAAGCCATTATAATGTCCTCTCATGTCACTTCCTCCATCATAGGATTGCCCAATAAGGTCTGTCTTCCAGTTTAGTGAGTTATAATTCATAACAAATAAAAAAAGTTCAAAAAGATCTTTACCGGTAGTAACTGGTGATTCCTTTATAGCTAGCAATCGTTCATGAATTTGTCCAGATATTTCATCAACATATCTAATAACAAAGGACACTTGTTCCTTACGAGAAGCATCAAAAGTTGAATCTACTGTAATACTGAACATATGAGCTATTTTCAATGCTAGTCGAATTTAAATTGAAATGTTATGTACATGTAATACAAATAAATTTTATTATACAATAAACATTAAATAAACATGAAGATTAATTATCTATAGAATATGAAATAGTCGATTAGCAATGTGAACAATTTAAAATTGTAAAGAGAGGTTTATTTTAAAATGTACCCAACTCCCTAATTCTTAATTTATTAATTTTTTTTTTATAAGTCTTTAAATGGATTTTAGAAAAATTTAGATGTAGACTTGGATAAAATAATATGCATTACATACTCAGAAAAGCAAACAAATGTGAAAAACTACATTATTATAATCAGTCTATGTTCTAATGAATGATGTTACATGACCACTAGAATACTAGTAGTGATTTAGATTTATAGTAAGTAGGATACACATAAGTATACTTTGTCATAAATATATTATGTTTTACAAGTGGGTAAGAATGGCTAATTTTCTATTTTTAAACTTTTTTTCTGAAATTAAAGATCTATTTAAAAATTTTATTGCTGAATAAATTCTAAATCTGATAAATAAATTAATTAAATAAGTTTTATTGAAAGATTTGCAAGGATGATTAAAAGGAACATTATTAATATCTATCTTCAATTTGGCGCCAACACCGTCATCGTAAGAAATGGAAGGGAAGTTATGGATGAAAATATTTTCTAATTCATATATGAAATTATAAAAGGTGTCATGGGGCATCATTAAATTACCAAAAGTTAAATTTTGACGAGTAGGGTAAGCTTTAAAGTAACATAAAAGATTTGAATGGTCTAACTGCTTTTGATGGTAAGCATAATCACTACAAACCTGACAATTATGATTTTCTAAACATTTTTTCATTAAATAGCCACAAACGTAAGTGAATGCATTACGTTCTGGAATGTTAAGTTGTCTGTAATCAACTGTACCAATACTTATACATTTAAATTTAAAAAGATTTTTATTGGATATATCAAAATTAATAATTTCTTTAGGCTGGGGTAACTGTGAAGCTAAAATTTGATCTAAATCTTCAACGCAATTTGCACCTGAGGAATGCTTGAAATAATTAGCACAAAAATATTTTTTAAAAGACCGAGAAAAATCAATTGGTGTAGGATTTGTATTATTACCATGTTGTTGGCGGAAATAACAAAATAAATTTTCTAAACAATCTTGATTTAAACGTCTAGTGTAAAGGACATAACTTTGATCTTTGGTTGGATTTAAAGAATGCCACAACATTTTTAAAGAAGATATTGAAATTAACCAACCATTAATAAAATTCATTCTGTGAATAACATCTAGTCCATTAAATTTATTGGTAACTCTTATATTTCTAAAAACTTCAGCCATTTTATCTAAATGATTAATTTGTGAATGGGTATATTTAAATGGTCTATTGTATTCTTTAAGATTGGGAGTTTTTGATGAATTAAATATATCAAACAATTTGTCCATATCACTGATGAAATTAATAGTAGATTGTGCAGAAGGAGGTAAAATTCCAGATGATAAAGTTACAGTCATACCATAAGCTACACTGGAACTGAAAATTTGACTGGCTAAATACACACGCATTTTTTCAAAAGGCCCAGGGTGAACATGTGCATATTTTAATTTTGGAGCTAATCGAAGATTACATTCAGAATCATAATTATAAAAAGAATCAAGATGTGTTTTAGTAACTATGGAATCATTTATTTTGAAGTTATGTTTAAAGAACATGTTACGTGTAGATTTTAAAAGATGAGGTGGATCGAAAATATAAAAAATTTGTTTTCCTTCTACTTCAAAAAATGGCTTGTCTGGAGAAACATAAAAGCTTTTAGAAAAATTTGCAAAATTGGAGCCTTGATCAGTAATGAAAGCACGAATATTAAGTTTTATATTTTGGAGGCGACAAATTGTTGATATAATAATATCTTTAAGATCAATACCGGTACAGCTACTAGAGACAAGAAAATAAGCTATTGGTTGTTTCCAATTTTGATTTATTCCTCTAAGCATGAGGACTAAAGCATATTTGGCAGGTTCATACTTTTTATGAGAATTAGATTCATGAAAACCTATAATCTTATCTTTGGAAACGTTATAAAATAGGTTTGTTTTTAAAGCCATTTCATCGGCACAAAGTATGCAATCTAGCGCATTTGATTTAAAATTACTAATTTTAAAAGATACAAAATTAAAAAGAAAATCATTAAAACCTGGATTTATTTCAAATTTTGAAGTTACTCGTTGAAGGGTTCGAACAGTAGGAAGGGAAAGTGGATTTTGCAACAAATTGTAAACTCTTGGTCCTAGAAAATAAATGCTTAAAGCGATTTGTTTTATTTCATTAGAGTACCTGAATGCTCGGCGAGTTTTATCTTTATTTTGAATTTGAGATTGGATTATCATGAAGAGGGTGGGGGACAAGAGTTCTTTACATACTTCAAGGCAATTTTTCAATTTGTTACTTGGTTCGTTGGCTATTTGTTGATTCAAATTAATGATGATGTGTTCCAACTCAGCCCGAACCCGTTCACTTTATTTTAGCTTCTCTCGTAGAGCAGCTTTTCGGGGAGTTTTTGATGAGAGATGACCAGGTGTTTGAACGCCCATGACACTAGATGTAATTCCCGTTGATGTTGATGCATCTGATAAACTTGGAGAGTTTATAGATAAGCGAGTAGATGAACCTGTAATCATATTTGATATTTTTTTGTCTTAATATTAAAATTACTTTAATGCTAGAGATAGGAATGCACTTAACTTGTGGTAAATATGGTGCGAATAAGCAAAACAATTGTCAAAATATGCACCAAAATGCACAAATAAATGCAAAATATGCTCAATTACATTTCTTTTATATCTCAGTATATTTATAATAAAATATTATATGAGACGTACCAGGTGTAGAACATGATGAATGACTTTCGTGTACTTCGATATTCGTTACTGGTTCATTTACACACTGCTTACTATCAACATCAAACAATGTTGGAATTGCATCTTTATAAAGTCGATTTTTCTGAAAATTAGAAAACATTTTACTTTCAAAATGTAAAGAACATAAATGATACTTCTGGTTGAAACCCAAATTGGAGATTGATTTAAGTTCATCACATTTGCTGTTCTTGATCCACATTCCTGATCTGACCGGATCTTTAGGAAATAAAAAAAAACTAAGACTTTCCTTGTCTACCATAAAGTGGCTTTTACAGTTAGTTATATAACATTTTGAATATTGTTTAGGACGTTTATGAATATAAAACTCTTCCATGACGCAAACAAAAAAACAAAATAATAAGAAAAATGAAATGGTTCACGTTCACGGCGTTTCGTAAATAAAACAAATATTGAAGAAAAAAAAAATATATATATATTATATTATTTAATAACAAACTATATAGATATATACATAAATAATTAATGCAAAATAAAAATGTGGTAGGTAAGTATAAATTCAAAAAATGTACGAATAGCATAAAATCCACGTCCAACTCGTACAAGCGTCGAAAGCAGAGAACCTTTGTGTTCTATGATTTCTATGGTCTCGCCGAGAAAAAACCGTTACGAACAGTGTTTTTAAACGCAACATAAATATGAAAAACATTAATATTCGATGTGTGGTCACACTGATTCAATATCCAATATGTCGGACGATTTTTCGGGCGGCCAAGGTGACGCTTCTGATTTCATTTATTTTGTGGTTAGACACGCGACATTCCGTCCAACCATTTTCGTGTAACAGATATTGTAATTTTCTTTTTTTTTCTTTTCAAGACTACTTGTTTTTCTTTTTCTGTTTATTATTATTTTATGTGATACAGTTGTTTAGCGAGCAATAAGTTTTTATCTCTTCTTTTTTGCTTTTGCTTCCTATCTATATTTTTTTGTTCGTATCCTTCGTTCCTCACGCGACCTAGAAGTGACCACCCCGGACGGACCACGACAAAATTGGCTCCCCGAACAGGAATCACCGGTCAGAACGCGAACAGGTAGAATACGTTTACGCTGGCTTTATAACACTCGCCCTGCTTTATAATTACCTTAAGTAATAGGTAAAATAGTAGGAAATGTGCAAATATAAAGCAACGTTAGGGAAATCCCAGGTGTTGAGCTTATCGATATTCGCAATACATCAGGGCACCTGGGCGGCGAATATAGATATTACACACGCACGAGAGGCACCGGCCGAATATAGCAGTGTATATTACGGAACGCGATTACAACTTACGCATAATCAGCGCCAATATAACGCGACCAGCCGGCCCGCTCGTGAAATATCGAACGTAATACCATAGCACACAACAACGCACGCGAAATCACCGTATTTTTAAAACCGGTACGACACACGACCGCCGCCGCCGTCGAAAACTAAATTAACGAGCAACCGCCGTTATCAGTTTCACCGGCCGCCGCCGCCGTTGTCGCAATCCGCGAATAATACGCGTGACCGCGAATTAGGCTAGGTTCACATGGACGCGCGTATGACCGTTCAGATGGCTGAGTGTAACGCGCGTTGTACGGGAAATGTTCTATTCAAACTATATGATATATGAATAACTTATAATATAGTAGTTATTAGTTGGTACAGCTCAGATTTTTATCGAGAATGGATGTGATAGATGCTGTGTTTGTGGGCCGTCCACAGAAGGATGAGAAGACGCAGACAAATGAGGGAAAGGAAGTATTGGGTTCAACCTATTTAAAAAACAAGGCTTTCTTTAAGTCTTTATGTCACGTTACATTATCCTAAACTTAGAGAGCATGATGACAAATTTTTCAACTACTTTTCAACTACTGAATCCTCAGGACCACCAAAGATAAGCACCAACTCTTCCAGACTTTTTCTTTTAATGGTTCGGTTTGAGTATGCATGCGTTGTCATGTCCCATATAGCAGGCCTTTTTTCTTCGTTAATTAACGTATCTACGTATCTATTTCGATTTCCATATTTAAAAAGCACTTGTTTTCAAAAGCTATGGACGAAAATTCGATCGTTCGCATTGAAACGCGCGTGTCAACTGAACGGTCCGATAATGATTTATGGAATTTCAATACGCGGAGTCACGCGCGTGTTCGCGCGAAAATAGAAACTTGCGTCATTATCGCGATCGACGCGCGTATACGCCCGTAAACGCGTGCCATGTGAACGATGTACAGGAACACTGATTATCTAAATACGCGCGTCCATGTGAACCTAGCCTTACTCTCGACGTTAACAATCAGTCGCCGCGACCAAAGTGATAATAGTATAAACATTAAACACTACTGCGGCCGATTAATACGTAAATTATTATGCGTTGTTGGTAAACAAAATAATAATAATAAAAATTTGCAATTTCTTTCGCGCTTAGTTATTATTTTGCACAAAACTAATACACTAACACAGACAGCCGAATAGAATAATAAATTTGACCACCATAGTACCCACGCACGTTACACTCGCCATCCGGTCTACGTAGATACTGTTTTGAACACCAGACAAAATAAGATAATTTAGTGCCGTCTTCGATTCTAATAAGTGTAGAAAGATCGTTCGTGACTATTATATATAAGTATTTTTCATACTACTATTATTACTATTATTAACAGTAGTAATAAAATACGGGTTCTGGACCCTAAAATAAAAATTACAAGGAAAAACTATTGCTCCAAGGGGCGATTTCTACATATTTTTACCGTGTAAAAAATCTAAAAGAGAACATTTGTTGCGATAAATATTTTTATTTGTGGATATAACATTTTATTTTTTGTAATAATTATTAAAGCAATTTTTTAATTTTTACATTTTATTTATAACACGGTTATCTACACAGGTTGGCGCACGGCGTGTTATCGCTGGTCGATGCGGCGAACGCAGTGAACTATTAGCGCTAGTAGTCAGTGGGCCTACATTTACATTCGTATGTACTGGGAAATCGAAGATTTTTTATTCAAATTCGTTATTATCGTCCTAACGACTAAAATTACGAATTAAAAACATTCCACAATTATTGTGAACCGTGAAAAGGTGATTATGACTGACATCAGCAAATAATAATCAAAATTAATTGGTAAAAATATTTTTAATGATAAAATTAACATAAAATATATATACCTAAATAATGTTTGATTTAGTTAACTAAGGCAGTGTTTATTATAAATAAATGTATACATTGGTATCTCTTATTTATTTTATATTGTTTGTTATTATTTTTTA
Source organism: Therioaphis trifolii (assembly GCA_027580255.1). Lineage (NCBI taxonomy): Eukaryota > Metazoa > Arthropoda > Insecta > Hemiptera > Aphididae > Therioaphis > Therioaphis trifolii. Next base: position 71,232 of record JALBXZ010000029.1, read on the forward strand.
AATTAATTAATTAATTAAATCACGTGTATTATGCACTGTTACTCCCTACACCACCACAAGCTTACCTTAAAGGTGTAGGTAATTTGTATTATTTCTTTAAATTCTTTGTATTGTGTTTTTCAAATAATAAAAAAAAATTATAAATTCAATTCAATTCAAATAATTAATGACTACAAGTCTTTCTTACCCAGTTATAATTTATTTTATTTATAAAATATCTGTAAAATAAAATACCGAATAAACATAATATGTTATTATTAATTTGTTTATTACTTATTCTTTATGTAATAAAACCTATTTAGTAGTTGGTTAATACTTAATAAGATGTTAGTAGAAAGTTTTCCTTCATACTTATTGACCAAGATTAAAACCCAACAATTAAAATTGTAAAAATACCTAACAGCAATATAATGTTTGGAACAAACATAGGTATTGTCGTTTACAACAAAGTTTTTCCTTGGAATAGCTTTTTGCCATTTTTGTCGCAAACTAGTATCTTTTGGTGCTGAAAACTGTGACACCTTTTTTGTGTAGCTTTTGTAGCCTGAAGTACATCAAACTATACAACACTAAGCCACCATCGCAATAAAACTACCTACTACCAATTATGTAATGACAACAATACAAAATAATGTCGAAATTCGAAAATTATTTTGTTCTTTGTCATGCATTAAGAATGTACTCATGTTATCTCTAGGTTAGGTGTCGGTTGTGTTCTTATCACCTTTTCACGGTCTACAATAATTGTGGAATGTTTTTAATTCGTAATTTTAGTCGTTTGGGTGATATAACGAATTTGAATAAAAAATCTTCGATTTCCCAGTATATATAAATGTAAACCATGAAGAATAAAGATAAGGAGCTCGCACTCGCTGATAAAAGCAGGCCGATTTTTGCTCGTATAATAAAAGTTGCGCGGGATAACCACGGGTCGCGCGTCGTTCGATGGTTATACTAGAAATACTTGAATAATATGACGAATGCATACAGACCACGAAGAAAAAAGATCTTTATTCTTCATGATACAGACGTACAGTAATATTATGGAAGTTTTTATCATTTATTTCCGAAATAAAATAATAATTAACTGTAAACTGGTGTTTAATAATTATTATTTAGCAGTAATGTACATTTGTACAATAGTTAATAATTATCAAAAAAATATTAATAATTTATTTTTTTCTGCTCTTTATACACAGTTGAAATAACTAGGAATATAAAATTAAGACTTACAAGTTATAACTTATAACATAAGAAATCAATTAACAAAATAATAATATTAATAACATAAACATTTTCTAACATTCTAATATTTTGAGGTCTTCCTGAGTGCCCGTGTTTTTTCTTTTGCAATGTTGTCAATAACATTATTTGATCTTTTGCAAATCATATGCATCCTTGTCACAGTATAAAAATGGAGTATTCTTTGGGTAAATTCTCGACAATGTTCAATGCAGCCAATAAGTGGCAAGTTTTCAACATTTTCTAATGTACTGGCAACATCAAAAAATGTATCTACATTCAATTTATTAATTTCAATCGTTTTAACAATAACTGATTCTAATGTTGAAATTAATTCATAAAGTCCATTGCTAGAAGCCAACAATTCTCCTCTGCTACGCACTTCCAACACTTTATTTCTGTTAATTTCTTCAAAGTTGTTAAACTTCAAACTATTTTGACAGTTTTGACAGGTAGAAAAACGTATAGCTTTACGTCTTACATATCCAGATATGTATGTTATTATAAAATCATTTGGATTATCAGGAGTTTTTTCAATTATTTCTTTAAGATCGTCACAATGTATCTCTTGGTCCAAATATACGATCCATAATATCCTCCCAAGAAATTTTACTTTTTTTTGAAACATGTTCAGTAACATCTTCTAATTTCATCAGGGTTTCCAACATTTCACCTCCAGAAACATTGCTACCTTTTGGTGGCTTAACTAATGAATATGTGGAAATTAGTCGAAACATTTGTATATAAAGAACTGAGTCTGGGTGGTCATTTGACCCACAAGCAGACCTCATCATTCCAAAAAACCTCTAAAAATACATATAAAATATTTAAACTCATTATAGACAGTTGTTAATTCTTATTTTACTTCAATGGCATCTTGATTCAATCTAGATGTCATCACATATTTATAACCACAATTAGTTTGCAAGAAACTTGTTATTTCTAAACATGCAGTAAGTGATATCTTAAAACCAGAACATGTATTATTTGACTTAAAGTGTTTGCCATCTGCCATAGATTCCCACTGTTTTATGTAAGACAGAAATTCACTAATTGCCTAAAATTCAAAAGTTATGGTTTGTAAAATGAATACAAATACTATAAATCTATATATAAAGTTATAAAGTTCCTTCTCACAACACCAGAATTCAAAATAAATAAATAAATATTTTAATATTACTGTCCAGTGTATTGAATTTGATTTTAATGCATTTAATGGAGTTCTGGAATTCATTGCAGTAATTAATTTTTGTATTCTAGTTATAAAGTTAATAGTTGGTTCACAATCTGTCAAGTCTTTATGGAACCCTTCAATAGTTGCATAGCTGATGCAACAGGCTCACCAAAAAACTATATAATATATTAAAATTAATTTATATAGAAATAAAGTAATAGTTAAGATATTAAATAATTAATCACAATATGTATTAGGAATTACTTGAAATGCCATAGCTACATTCATTTTTTGATAATGTTTTGGTCTGATGTGATTAATTGTTAATTTATATGCAATTTTTAAATTATATGATTCTTCATGCTCTAAATCCAACAGTGCTTCCCAATGTTTTAATTTTATAATACCATCGGGTGTCTGTACAAGTATTTAAATATTAATCATATTTAAACCAAACTTAAATTATTTTATAACATACCCATGTTTCTTCATGCTTTACAACGAAATTTCGTAAATTTTTTATTAAATGGGGGAAATCAGATAGAAACTATGATTGTCTTTTAAAATCACTTGGATGGGTAACCCACACTTTTTCTTCTGTTACACCAAACTTGATCCACATATTTCTATTCTAAGAGGCCCCATCTGTTATAACAGCATCAACAAAAAACCCAGATTTTTCCAAAAGTAGTATACATTCCATAATCAAATGGTGCAACACAGTTCCAGTAGCACATCCTTTTGACAAAAAACAAGCTATAGCCTGAACCCATCTTCCCTGGATGGCTGAAACATAATGACAAGACCATGGTCTCCCTTTTTTGACTGCTGGTGAAGAGAAGTATGTTCACCTAAGTCTGTAAAACCAACCATTTTTAATTTTTTTGAGTCAAATTTCACAGCTTCGCCAACTTTCATTTCATCAATCAATATAACACCTAAGAAGCATTATTCTTAGTCGAATTTCTAATAATGTTTGAAACAAACTTACCCCTCTTTTGTTCAATGGACATTTCAGATGATTTTTTTTTAAGCAATTCAAAAATACATTTGTGAAACCCATAACCACTATCCATTTTATTTATGTATCTGTTTAGAGTATCAATACTAGGTAGGGACAATATTTTATGTTTCCTCAAATGTCCATATGCTTTACGACTTTTAATTCGAATCAGCAAACATTCATATACCCAATAAGTATTGTAACGCATGCCATGTATACTACTAACTTTGGATGCAGCTATACAGCTTTTAAAAGCTTCTTGCTGCTGTAAGGGCAATTTTGACATTATTTCTGTAATTTGTTCGTTTGTTATACTTGCACACTTTTAATGGCTGTTTGAAGTTTACATACCTATACAATACATATAAAGAGAGAGAGAGAGAGAGAGAAATAATAGGTTAAATACAAATATAAAATTTAAAAGAATAGTTTATAAACTGATGAATTCTTACATGTTTTTTAAGTCTTATGTTTTTATTTTTACCATATTTTACTTTTTTTAGTATTAATTTTCTTTTTATTTTGTATTTGGTTAAACATTTTTGTTTTGAAGCAATACTATGTTTTTCCTTTTTTCTAACTAATCGACACTGAAAACACCTACTACTTTTCATTCCTTTAGTACCAATTTTTTTGTTTGGTAAATAACCTACACATTGGTCAGAACTTCAAAAAGAAAATATATAAACAAAACTATTAATAATGTAGATTTAAACTAATACTTTATTAATTTCAATATACTACACAATATATTATGTATGTTATTTCAAAATTGACTATCAATTGAACTAAGTTAAAATATAACTAACAATTAAAATTACATTTTTACAATAATTTTTTTATTTAACATAACTACATAACTAGGTAAATTTAAAATAATAGGTATCTAAAATTGTTCTTTACCAAAAGGTAATAGTACACAGTTTATTGATATTATTAATACATATTATAACTTACACAATCTGTACCAGCAATTTAATTTTAGCCAAATTAAAAAACTTGGTTTATTTTAGTTAAATGTAATTAAAAGTTCAATTTACTTAATTTTGTAACTTAGCTGATTAACTTGTTAAAGTTTAACCACTGTTATTTACCTGGCAATGCATACTCCCTCACATACATTAGAAATTTCATTTATTTTATGAATTAATTCTAAATTTTTAAAACTAGAAAGTTCAGGGAATTAGAATTCAGGCAAACAGCGCTTGGTATTATTTATGATAATCTGTAAACAAAAAATTATATTTTTAATTAAATATATTAATCTCTATTTTATTATATTACATAATTTAAAAACATCAGTAGACAGGGGCAGCTTGTAAAAGAATACTAGAGTTTAAGCCACCACTATATCAGTAGATATACAATAAAAAATAAGATAAATATAATTTGTTACCTTAAGATTTAATTTAATTCCGACAGCTACAATTATATCATTTTTTATTTATTTCCAACGTGAAAATATTATGTATAAAGGAGTACAGCAATATGCCCATGAACTATTTGGCAGGTTCAAACATTTTAATCCATTTCTAAGATCATCAAATGTTAAAGAAATCAAAGGTGTCTCATCTGTTGAAAATGGCTCACTGGCAATTATAGTTACATTCTCAAAGTTATTTGGACTAGTACTGTTAAGTTCAAATTGAATTGGTTTTTGTTGTTTTTGAGCACTTAAAAATCTTTTCTTTGGAGATTTTCTTTTTTTAATTGTATGCGATAGGTATTTTGGCAAATTTGGAAAAATAGTTGGAACTGAACCAGATTTTAATAATGGTATAACTATATCCATAGTGAATAATGAACCATCTGATAATACAGTTGTATGTTTTATCCACACACCCAGGTTGGAAGTGTAACTCACAAACATAGTTGGACATTTTCAATGTTCTATCTGCCCTAGGTATTGATTTATTCCATATTATTCTTTCTTCTTCGTTCTATAAACAATTTCGGTTACAATCATTAATATAGACACATGTGTATTACAAAGGAAGTTCAAAATATATATTTAATAAAAAATGAATAATTATCTTTGGTTTAAAAACAGACACATTTTTCACTCCATTTTTTTTGTTTAACATTTTTGTTTTTGGATAACCAGAGACACATCCCGGTACGAAACAACTCATTTTTAAATATTATTTACTTCTCACTGCTTATGAATATTAGTATTTGTAATTTAATAATTTAAAATAATATTTTATAACCGTGAATTTTTGATAATATCAGTATAACCATCGAACGACCTGCGACCTAGTGGCGATAACGTTAACCTTATTTCATGCGGACGAAAACAGGTCTGTTTTATTTACGCTTGTCAACGGAAGTGCGAGCTCCTTATCTTTATTCTTCATTATGTAAACGTAGGCCCACTGACTACTAGCGCTAATAGTTCACTACGGTCACCGCATAGACCACACGTCTGCATTAGTCAGGGGGGTGTAACTCTTATAGGCAGATCTGATACATAGTTTTGAGACACGCGGCTACCAACAAAATTAAAATTCATTAGCTCGTAAAATTCTTTTCGTATGGCTGCACTGTGTATCACATGACCTAACGGTCGTTTAGTGTTTGGACTTTGGATCATAGAAAAAAGATGAACTTCGTAAATTTTATTGAACGTTCACTTGTTTACACCCGTGTAGCAAGTAAACTGCGTTTTGTGATTCCTGGCCTTTGTTATTTTTCTTGCGTTATTTTGTTTTCGTTTTGTGACTGTTAACACTGTTGTTAGTTGTATATTTATTAGTAGTTTTTTTCAAAATAATTATAAATATGCCTTCCAACAATTGTGTCGTCATTGGATGTGATACAAAGTATACCGATAAACACATCATACGACATCGTTTTCCTAAGGACGAAGAGACTTGTGCTATATGGGCCAAAAAATCAGGAAATAATGATTTATTGAACAAATCGGTGGTACAGATATTCAATTCTTACATCATTTGAAGGTATTGATTAGTAATAACATTGATTTTAAATACTAGTATTTATATATACTTAGTATTTATAATCAATGGTAATAATAAATAAATAATATGCGATAACAAAAATATCGATTGTGTGAATAATCGATAACAAAAGTATCGATTGTGTGAATAATCGATATTATAAAAATCGAAGTTATCGATTGTTAAAACTTGAGACAACCACGGGGAGCGCTAAGATAGAGCTCTGTATCAAATCGTGCAGTGGGAGTTGCCTTTCTATATGATCTATTTTCTATGGCATTAGTATCATAGTGGCGTGCGCCAACCTGTGTAGATAACCGTGATTTATAATAATTCAACTACAATATTAAGATATACAATTATGTTAATTTTAAACAAGTTTTCTGACTTCTCTAGTAAATGGTACATATTCTATAATACGATCATGAATTAACAAGCAGTATGCTGTTATATTAGTAAGATTTTCTAAGGCCTCTAATTCTATTCTTACATCAATAGTTGATGCTGTACTTGTATCACTCTGTTTTGAAGTATCTATAACTATGATTGGTGCTTGTGATAAAAATGTAGACGGACATAAAATTGGATTACGATCTTTGTTTTCATAATATGAATCTTGGAATGAAGTATATATGTTATATAACGTAGCAAAACCATTTTTTTTAAAATCTAGATTTAAATTATCATATGGATAAATGTGTGAATTTAGAAAAACTTTTACGTTAACTAAATCACAATGGTCGAACATACTGCAGTCTTTCTCAAAAGAATTTTTTCTACTTTTTTTTAATCCTATAATAACAAAACGTGGTTTTTCTAATTTTGATGCCGTTTTTAGATTCCAAACTACGCTTTTAGTATTCCCTAATTCTGGATATTAATATGTTTCAAAAGATCTAAAAGGAATAAATAAACTTTTTTCTTTTTCTACAATTTTCATTATTTTTAGTCGTTCTGAATCATCTATACTAATATGTGGCATTTTCCAAGTCACCTTTTGAAGAGTAACAGAACCAGCAGTTGCAGGTACATCAGCTATAGACATTAAAAAATGTTTATCATTATTATTTCTGGTTAAAATCAATTCGATTCGACAATTTATTACAATTTTAGTAAAGTCTTCAAAAAAACCTAACCAATATTTTAATGGAATACAAGCTGTAAATTTTCCTTTCTCATTTGTTATACAAGTATTATTTTTAAAATTCCAACCAGCATTTTCGTAACAATAGTAATTATCCGGTCTACACGATAAATATCCTTTTAACGAACTTGCAATACCGAGAAGCCGAGTTCCATCAACCTCAACCCCATTAATTTCTAACCGTGCCTGATCAAAAAAATAAGATATAGCATTGTTACAAAGTTTAACTTTTTTTGGATCTTCTATTTTTCCTTCGATAAAAATAAAGCTGTCGTGAAGAAACGGATATACATCTGTTTGTTGGACCGATATTCGTATTTCGTCATTTCTATTAAAGGAAGCGGTATATGGTACATATGAATGATATTCGATTTTAGTTATTTTCGAATCCATCACATAATGTGAATCAACATCTAAAATATTACTTTCAGGCATTTTAAGTACTAATATATCCTGTTTTTCAAAATGTTCTTACTCCGAACCGTTAAATTCTGAATTAGTTTTTTTTTTATTTTATTATTATTTTTAATGTTGAAGTCTTGAATTATTTTTTAAGACTAAATAATTTTTCATAATGTAATGGATTTATATTATTAAATTTTAAACCCATTTCAAGAACCACACCGTTTAATATGTAAAATAATTGATACTTTATCTCCTAAATTATGAATTGGTATATAGTCTTGATCTAATAAAGTTATATTTATAGAATCTATGATATTTGTTGTTAAAGGATAATAAATTAAGTTATTCGGTTTTTCAATTTTCTTCCTATATTTACATCTGGAGAAAATTCATATACAGCATGCGATGACTTTCCATTGTGAAATGATCCTTTTGCTATGTTACACATAACTTTTATAGTATTCACAGAGTTTATGTTCAAAATGTTCCATGATACAAACAATTTATTTGGTTCTAATACAATTTTTTCAAACCCTAAAACTGATGATAGACTATTTTTATATTAAAATCTATTTTATAATTACAAAGAATATTACACTTTAAATTCTTACTATCAATCCATAGATCAAATACTATATCTACATTTAATTCTTTCTTAATTTTTTTGATTTCATTTAAAATATATTGAGATATATCCACAAATTCGTAACAACCATATTCCAGTTAAATTATTTATTGTATGTATTGAATCCTTTTTCTATTATTATTACTACTTGGTTGTTAGATTCGTTAATGTTAGGAAAAGTATTATACGTTTGTAGACTTAATAACACAATTTCAGAGTTTTCATATACATTTATCGGTGGAAAATAAGTTGAGTATAACGATGCTTTATTGTCTGTTAAGCTTAAAGTAACTGATTCATACATTGTAAAAATTCAAGACACAGATGTACGCATATGAATGTATTATATTTTTGATAATTTGTGAGTTAAATAAAATATTATAATTTTGAAAATATTTTTGTAATTCAGCTGGCGGTGGTAGATCACCAAAACTATCAAAATACACAATTTGATTATGATTTTTATGATATACTACCCAATGAGTTCCTTTACCTTTAAAAGTATCTAAATTTAACACTGCGCACTCAATTTCTAACGGTTTTTTAGGTAAGTTATCTCGTGAAAAGACTCCGCGAAAATGTTTAATTTTAAACTTGTCCACATAATTTATAATATCCTCATGGGTGAGAGGTCTATTGGGTAAACGCCACTGAATTAGTTTTTTTTCATTTTTTTTTTTTATGTTTTTTACTCCTGAACCTTCTCTATTTAAATACAAACCTTTTCCTATATTATTGTTTAAATATAAACCATTATCTTTTTTAACTGCATTATATATACTTGATGCACCAGAGGCTAAACTTCCTAGTGCTGATAACCCTGCAAATATTGGTATAAGTGGTAAAACACCGCCTACTTGATTTGGACATGGAATTACTCTTTCGCCGTTTTTTCTTGATTTCCTCTTTTTTTCTTTGCTAATATATATTTTTTATTATGACGCTTATTACCCATACCGATAGTTTTCATAGCGTTTACTATTGCGTATGCAACAAGTTTTTCCATTTTAGAACTATCAGCAGCTTTAACTCTTTGCCAAGCTAGATCTTCTAATAACTTATCGGCTTTATGTCTAATATCTAAGTTATTACTGTTTTCATAAGCTAATTTAGTACCAGGCCCACAAAATTGATACCCAGGGATGTGAGCTTCAAATGGAAGTCTATTTATAACAGTGTTTAAAACTCCTTTACCGGTCTTAACATTTTTTTGCTTACAAGTTGAACGCATTATATATAACTGGTTTTATTTTTTTAAATTACATAGTATTTACATTAAAAATGAAATTAATCGAGCAAAAAGATAAGTTAAACATTAAAAACGTAGTTGTACAAATCACTAAAAGACCGTCAAGGTATGGATCATTGTTACCAGACATTATTCGCGGAATAATAGTAGGACCTTCAGGATCCGGAAAATAAATGTTATGTTTAATCTTATAACACATAGAAATGGTGTAAAATTTGAAAACATTTATTTATACTCCAAAACACCAAATCAAGAAAAATATGTGTTATTAAAAAATTTGATAGATAATATTAAAGGTATACATTTTTACACATTTACAAATGCGGATCAAGTTATAAAACCTAGTTTAGTTAAAAAAAATTCAATTTTTATATTCGATGATGTAATTTGTGATAATCAACACCTATTCGTGATTACTTCAGTATGGGAAGACATTCAGGTGCAAATTGTATTTTTTACTTAGCTCAAACATATTCAAAAATACCGAAACAGTTAGTAAGAGACAACACAAATTTTTTAATAGTATTCAAGCAAGATGATAAAAATCTGCGACATATATTCGACGATCATTGTTCCTCAGATATAGTATTTTATAGAGTTTCGTAAAATGTGTCATCTATGTTGGAACCGTGATGATTACGTATTTATAGTAATTGATAAAACTCGTGAAATGGATCAAGGAAGATACAGATGTGGGTTCCATACATTTATAAAAATTAATTAAAATGTATGTTTAAATATGAAAGTAATTTTGGTTTGACTACATTTGACTGACTGTGTACAAACTATTCAACATTTCTACTTAAAATGAGTGAAAAAAAAATATTGAATAATTTAATATCCTGTCAGAAAAACATAAAACGTAAAGTTTTAGACATGAAAAGAGGTGTTATAGATTTTAATAATTATTTTCGCGAAACATTTAAACCAATAACTGACCCCCTTAATACAATTATAGAAAAAACAATGAAAAATAAATGGATTTCTATTGTTAAGCCTCTATACGAACGTATCAAAAAAGAATTAAATTATTTAAATTATTTAAATAACAAAAATATAATGCCGAATATGGAAGAGTCTGATAATATAAATGAAATAAAAAAACGAAGTAAACCTTTAATCAGTCCAACACTTCAAAACAAAAAATTTAAGTACTCAAAGTCTAACGATAAATTAAACGTTAGTAAATCTCTTGACGACTTATCACTAGAAAATAGTTCATTACATTCTATAGAAGAATTACGAAATAGCTCGGACTTAATAGATTTCGGGAAAACGTTACAATCTGATCAAATAGGTTCGAGTCTATATAAAGACGTAATACCTAACACACAGCTAGTTTATTATGACGATCCGAATGAATTAGTCACGTGATTAAATCTGTTAATTTCATCTCAAAATGCTGGTAATACAGGTGTTAACAATGAAATTATATCTATATTAGAAGAATTACGTGAGAGGAAACTTATTGTGTAAAGAAAAAAAATTAAAGAAAATTTAATTTTTTAAAATTAAAAGATAAGTTTAAAGTTATAAAATTAAATTATCTAGTGTAGAATATATGTAACATACTGAAATAGACTCGACATTAGACTGATCAATTAATTTCCAAAGCGTAATATCAACATAGTATAGTCCACGGATCCATGACATATACTGATTACTTAATGCTAGGGGTCTCAAATGATATCGATATTTCGATATGATATCGATATCGTAAGGATTTTTTGGCTATTTTCGATATCGATATCAATGACAAATATCACGATATTTTCGATATCGATATCTAAATAAATATCGTGATATAAATAGAAAAAAAACCCATGACTAATGAGTAATGAGTATAATATTGAATAATCAATATTAAATATAGAATAATCTTTATCTGATATCTATTTTAAGCTCACTTAGTGCCCATTTTAAGAAATTAAAATAAATTGACCCAATGTGTATTGTATAATATTCATTATCAGTTATAGTACTTCAAAAATTGTTTTTAATGTCTGTGCACTCAGTGCAGTTTTCGCGATCGTGTGTTATAGACGTACCTTTTATAATTTTAAATAGTAATACATTTATGTAAGTATGGCTAATGTGATAAAATTAGTACCTCTTCCTGGTGCAAGAAGTGATGTATGGAAACATTTCGGATTTAAAGTTGATTTAAACGGAGTTATTTCAAACAAAAAAGAAGTTTTTTGCCGCAATTGTTCCAATGCAATCAAGTTTAATGGTAATACTACAAACCTTAATTCGCATTTACATATGTGCACTAAAAATAAATCTAAACCACCGTCTACATCAATAGCGTCATATTTTAAATTCTTCAAATTCAAAACTTTCTACCAACAGTGAAAAACATAAGGAATTAACAAATAGTCTACTAAAATTTGTCATTAAAGATGCTAGACCTTTCTCAATTGTTGAAGGAGATGGCTTTCGAGAATTTATGGAAATAGCTGTACCAGAGTATAAAGTCCCGTGTAGTAATACTATAACTCAACTGAGTGACCGAGTTGCAGAAATAGAGAGACGAAATCTAAAAAATATTATAAGTAATGTTTCGGATGTGTGCTTGACCATGGATTTTTGGACGTCACGAGTAAATACGTCCTATTTAGGAGTGACTTGTCATTATATAATTAATTGGAAGTTACATTCAAGAGTCTTGGAAACTTTAAAAATGACTGAGTCACACACATCAAAGAATATAATGGAACTTATATCTACAGTTTTCAATACATGGTGCATTGCAAATAAAACTTGTGCTATTGTGTGTGACAATGCACCAAATATGGTTAAAGGTGTTCAAAATATAAATCAAGGACTCTTAGTGAGATGTGCTGAACATAGTGTAATAAACCGACCTATTTTACATTTGCATATTTTACCTATCCATACACGTCCTTGGGTCTTCACCCGGATCTATCGAAAGAACTCCTTTTACTAAATATATATTTCAATATCCAACACGTGTATGCATTAGTTATAAATAACTATTTTAATTATAAACCACTAACATTTACTTTTAGTTTTTTCGATTTATTGATTAACATTTACTTTTTAATCTTTAAGATTTATTGCTTTGTTTTTGTTACATTTTCGGGTAACGACTATTCCACAAGGTTGCACAGTCGTTACTCACACCTACCATAAGACCTATACCAATCTTTTTTGTATAAATACGAGGTGTAGTGCTTGTGATAGATTAGATTAGGTTAACTAACAAGTCCGACCCTACTAGGAGATGTAATCTGGTCGTAGCGCCGCGCCGCTACATCGTCGCCAGCTCTTATATCAAATCTCGAGTAGTATTAATCTCAGGCAATTAACTTTACCAATTGTCTTCAAATTTATGTTAATTTCAATAAACAAATATTCTTATAACTTTATTAAAAACAGTGTTATTCTTTTAACTTGACTAACACAACCTCCTGGTCCCGAATATACGTTCGTGATCCTCTGCAAGTTTCGTCAACGGTGTTTTGTTCCGACTATTGGCACACCAAGATAGTCGGGCACTACATAATTTGGTGTCAGGTGTGGGGTTTTGTCTAGGTGAAATATATTTTGGATAACATTTCTTTACGAAGTTAACCCAAAATAAGTAACCTACAAACCTATTACTGACGAACACCGGAGCACATCACGTTTCGCCAAACGGACCAGAAATTTCCAGATTGCAGTCAAGCCCAGCAGAGGTAGACGCAGTCATTTCCAAACCACCAGGATCTTCTTTTTTCCAAAAAACTCAGACAACATGAATGCTTTGTATGTTATTTTAATAATATTTTCTGTCAGTCTGAAAGCCTGGGAGGGTCCAATCAATTTTTTTTTTTTGAAACAAATAATAATTTTCGATAAATCCTAGTAAGTGAATACTAGATGAAATAATAATTTTTGATAAATCCTAGTAAGTGAATACTAGATGAAATAATAATTTTCGATAAATCCTAGTAAGTGAATACTAGATGAAATAATAATTTTTGATAAATCCTAGTAAGTGAATACTAGATGAAATAATAATTTTTTATATAAATCCTAGTAAGTGAATACTAGATGAAATAAATTAAATTTTGATAAATCCTAGTAAGTGAATACTAGATGAAATAAATAATTCTGATGAGCTAATATAAATATTTTTTTTAATCCTAGTAAATGATTACTAGAAGTAGAGTAAATAAAAACGGTGATAAAGACGAAAATCAAGACTCGAATTTAGGAACATCAATAAGTACGAACAGTACAATTAACGATAGCGAATTAACTGATCAAAACGAATCAAACAGTAGCACGAATAGCGATTTAAATTTGAATAAAACATTTGTCGAATCACCTGATAAAATGGCAGCTACCTTAAGTTTTGGGGAAGCACTAAAATTAATACCAAGTTTTTCTGGGGGACATGAGGGACTCCTATCGACTTTTGAAAACAAATGCGATTTTGTAATAAATCATATCGAAGATGATATTAAACCAATAATTCTGACAGCTATACTAGCACAATTAACCGACAAGGCACACGAAGCCGTAAGGTATCGAGAAATAACATCCTGGGAGGAACTTAGAACCCATTTACGTACCATTTTCGGTAAAACACATTCAGTTCAATTTTTACAAAAACAATTAAGTCAACTAAAACAATTTGATAGAGAAACGGTTCAGGATTTTGCAAATAGAGTAGAAAAAACTTATCACGAATTAACTAGCGCATTAACAATGGGGAAACCAGCCACAGAAGCTAAAATTATCGCCCAAACCATACACTCACAAGCGTTGAGTATTTTTATTTCAGGTATACATTATAGCATACGCTTAATTTTAAAAACTAGTAAAGTTACTACATTTGGGGAAGCCGTCTTTTTGGCACTAGAAGAAGAAAAATCTAATGAAAAAAACGAGTATAAAAATAATAATTTCAAAAATCGTGGGTTTAATAGAAATAATAATAACAACGGTAGCTATAACAATAATAACAATAATAAGAAAAATATAAAATGTCATCGATGTAATAGACTTGGACATTACAGTAACGAATGTAGGACTAGCGAGCATAAATTAAATCAAACACGAAATATAAATGACAACACAAATCGAAACACGGGAAATCAAATAAGATTCTGTAATTATTGCAAAAAGAGTAATCATGTAATAAGCGAATGTAGAAAACGCATGTATAACGAGAAAAATAAAAACGAACAAGGGAGAACACCCAATAATGGAAATAATAATAATCGCAATAATTATAATAATAATGATAATAATAATAGATCAGTAGCCGAAATCGAAAATCACGTACGCACAATAACATACATGGAAAGGGAACACATTAAATGTACATCAGACAACTTTGAACCTTCCACAATAAAATTATTCGTAGACACGGGAGCCGATATGTCTTTAATAAAAATCTCCGCGTTGCGAAAACAGGTTATTGTAAATGAATCACAAAAACGCACCATTAGTGGTATAACAGCAAATCCGATTAACACCTACGGGACTGTAATTACACATATTAACATAGAAGGAAAGGAATTTTTAATTAAATTCGATGTTGTACCAGCAGATTTTCGTGTACCGGAATCAGGTATTATAGGCCGAGATTTTATCAAGGCTAACCGCATAGTCTTAGATTTTAGCCGGGACATGTTTATGATGCCAACGTGCAACGCCGAAAAAAATGAATCACTCGTAATTCCACCGCGTAGTAATTGCGTTCTGACTATCTCGACCGATGAATTAATCAATCACAAGGTCATAACAGTAAAAAACCAGGAATTAAACGAGAACGTAATAATCGCGAATTGTGTCAGCCCGGTAATAGATAATAAAATAATAAGCAACATTTTGAATATATCAGAAGAACCATACTTTATAGAAGATTTAAAAACCAGTAACTTAGAATGGGAGCCATATCATGAGCAGGTTCTAACAATAAAAGATTTTCCGGATACTATAAATAATGATCGAATAAATAAACTTAAAGCGCTTATTAGCACCGAGCAATTAAATTCCGAAGAGAAGGAAAAACTAATTGATTTATGCACGGACTATTCAGACATATTTTTTTTAGACGGGGACAAACTGTCATCCACTAATATAGTAACACATTCAATTAACACACCGCGTTGTGTAAAACCAATTAATATACGCCCTTATAGATTACCCTGGGCATATCAGGAGGAAATAGAAAAACAAATAACTGAAATGAAAGATAGCCAAATAATACGCAACTCGACCTCTCCATTTAATTTTCCATTAGTGGTAGTTAAAAAGAAAAATTTAGACGCAAACGGAAAACCCAAATTACGAGTATGCGTAGACTTTAGGAAATTAAACGAAATTACTGAAAATGAAGCATATGGATTACCGAACTTAGTAGAAATATTAGATTCACTAGGTTCATCAAAATACTTTTCAACGTTAGACTTAGCTAGTGGATATCATCAAATAAAAATCGATGAACAAGACACGCATAAAACCGCATTTTCTAGTAAATCTGGACATTACGAATTTTTAAGAATGCCTTTCGGACTTAGTTCTGCACCAGCCACGTTCACACGAGCGATGCGCGCAGTACTTACCGGACTAGAGGAATTTAGTACCGCATATCTTGACGATATCGTAGTACACGGGTCCAGTTTACGAGCACATTTAGAACGCTTAGAACGCGTATTTATTCGACTAAGGTTACACAGATTAAAACTTCAACCTAATAAATGCTCTTTTCTCAGAAAAGAGGTACTTTATTTAGGACACGTTATAAGCGAACAAGGTATATTACCAGACCCAAGTAAACTCGACTGTATAAAAAATTATCCACGACCTAAAAATGCTAAAGATATTAAATATTTCTTAGGACTTTTGAACTATTACAGGCGTTTTGTCGACAATTTTGCGAAAATAGCCAAACCTTTAACTTATTTACTAAAGAAAGACATTCCATTTAATTGGACGGATAAATGCGAAAACGCATATGAAGAATTAAAAAATAAACTTTGTACAAAAACATTTTAACTACATGAGCTTACTATTAACAAAACATATTTCAGAATTAGACGTACTATTCAATATAATTGAAAGTGCTAAAATTGGAAAAATACATCCATACTTAATGAGTTTAACAGAATTATCAGGATTTTTCCAAGACATTAAAATATCTTTACCCGCAGGAACCGATTTACCTTACTCAATAAACGTAGCAACTATTTACGACTTAGTAAAACTCTCAGACTTGACAGTATATTATTCAAATAACAATATTGTATTTGTACTAAACATACCATTGATCTACCAGAACGATTTTATATTGTATCATCTTTTACCTAAACCTGTATGTAATCAAACCAATTGTATGTATATTAAACCTAGCCATAGATATTTAGCAGTAAGTAGAACAAAAGAACATTATACTACTTATAATGATTTTAATTATGCACAATGTAAGCATGCACGAGGTTTCCTTTTATGTCCTGAAATCCAATCTCTTCATCCACGGACACTAAGACCCACTTGCGAGGTACAACTATTACAAAATCCAAAAGACGTACCCGATACATGCAACGTCAAGGAAATCCAACTACACACAACCATTTTCCACAAACTAAACAGGCGAAACAAATGGTTATATGCAACAGACAGCGAAGCCATTTTTGTGACATGTGAAAATGATAAAGAATCAACAACTCATTTATTAGAAGGAGTAGGAATACTCACTTTAAATGAAACTTGTCGAGGATACGCATCCAGAGACGTCTTAGTACCAGGGAAAGTAGACTACGACGTAGAATACTTAGATTTTATACCTAACTCAAAAATAAAAGATTCTATTAACATAACACAATCCATTGACATAATATTAAACGACGAAGATATCATAAACAACCACATGGATGATTTGGACAATATTGCAAAAACACGAGAAGAACTTTATCAACTACTTAACAATAAGAAAACTATTTCAAAATTAGAAAAAGACCAATCCCTGCATAGCTATGTGTTATATCTTATAACAGCTATTTTAATTTTTACATTTATAATAACTATTACCTTTTACCTTAATCAAATCATAGAGGACAAAAGAGTACATTCTAACTATAACAATGAACTACAACAACAAGAAATGCAAAATATTTGCCAAGCAGACGAAGCAATAACAATCAATGAGCCAACAGCACCACCAACAACAGAAGAAGACGTGAAACAAAATATATCGGTTTATCCAGCACTTAAAATTCGATTTTGAGAGTAAGATGGGATCTTCCTTCTTTCAGGGGAGGCATGTAATAAACCGACCTATTTTACATTTGCATATTTTACCTATCCATACACGTCCTTGGGTCTTCACCCGGATCTATCGAAAGAACTCCTTTTACTAAATATATATTTCAATATCCAACACGTGTATGCATTAGTTATAAATAACTATTTTAATTATAAACCACTAACATTTACTTTTAGTTTTTTCGATTTATTGATTAACATTTACTTTTTAATCTTTAAGATTTATTGCTTTGTTTTTGTTACATTTTCGGGTAACGACTATTCCACAAGGTTGCACAGTCGTTACTCACACCTACCATAAGACCTATACCAATCTTTTTTGTATAAATACGAGGTGTAGTGCTTGTGA
Source organism: Therioaphis trifolii (assembly GCA_027580255.1). Classification (NCBI taxonomy): domain Eukaryota; kingdom Metazoa; phylum Arthropoda; class Insecta; order Hemiptera; family Aphididae; genus Therioaphis; species Therioaphis trifolii. The sequence continues at coordinate 89,666 of JALBXZ010000029.1, forward strand.
TAGATTAGATTAGGTTAACTAACAAGTCCGACCCTACTAGGAGATGTAATCTGGTCGTAGCGCCGCGCCGCTACATCGTCGCCAGCTCTTATATCAAATCTCGAGTAGTATTAATCTCAGGCAATTAACTTTACCAATTGTCTTCAAATTTATGTTAATTTCAATAAACAAATATTCTTATAACTTTATTAAAAACAGTGTTATTCTTTTAACTTGACTAACACAACCTCCTGGTCCCGAATATACGTTCGTGATCCTCTGCAAGTTTCGTCAACGGTGTTTTGTTCCGACTATTGGCACACCAAGATAGTCGGGCACTACAATAGCATACAGCTCTCTATTAACATAGGACTTAATAACGGTGAAATTAAAGATTTGATAAATAAGCTACGGTCAATCGTTGGACATTTCCATAGAAGCGCGGTTTCGCAATCAAATTTAGAGAGTGAACAAACCAAATATCAATTACCAAAAAACAAATTGGTTCAAGATTGTATAACTAGATGGAATTCAACACTTGAAATGATGTCTAGTGTATTAAAAAATTTGAATCCAATAAATAATGCATTGATATTGAATCCCAAAACAGATAGTTGGCGTATAACTTTAAACGAAGTAAAAAAAATGGAAGATTTAATTATGGTTTTAGAGCCTTTTAAGTCAGCGACTGAAATTCTCGGAGGAGACAAATATGTAACGTCATCAATAACACTACGTGTATTTAAAAATCTATTAGCTTCATTAAAAATTGAAGATAGTGATAGTTCACTGAAAAAAAATTTAAAAACAGCAATTCACGACGATTTAAAAAAAAGGAAAGATCTAATGGGAAGTATAATATTTAAAGCAGCAGCTTTAGACCCAAGATATCGAGCAATAAAATTTTTGACTGCAGTAGAAAAAGAAAATGTATGGAAAGAACTGGAACAGGAAGTAGAAGGACAAGAAGAAACGAACAATACAACTCAACAAACAACATCATCAAACACTAAGAATGTAGCTGAACCTCCGACAAAAAAAATAAAATCATTATTAGAGAATAGTGATGATGAAGGAGACAATTATTGTACAACAGAACTATTATCACAGAGCTCAAATATTCTTCAGTTAAAAGCCTATAAAGAGAGTTGCAATGATTTAAGAAAAGATCAAGACCCACTAGTGTGGTGGAAAAAAAATGAAAACAAATTTCCAGCCGTAGCAACTTTAGCTAAAAAATATTTATGTATTGTTGCTACAAGTGTGCCAAGTGAACGGTTATTCAGTGAAGCTGGACAACTTATTTCTCAACAACGAACAAGATTATTACCGACAAGAGTAAATGACGTACTGTTTTTAAATTCATTTTTTAGAAATGGAGGAGTAATAAATGTAAGTAACTGAGTAGAAATTCTTATTTTATAATTAAATATTATTTAATATTTAATAATTATTTATTAATTATGCATATGCATTTTATTTTATTTTAAACATTTCATTATTCAATTTGTTCATAGAACACAGATTTGTCATATGAAGAAGATATGTAGCTGTTAAGAGTATAATACATAAGAATATGGAACAAATTGTACCAAAAGGATATGGTGGATTAAATATTTTTTATATTTTATGTTCAAAGTTTTAAAATTTGCAATTAAAAAAAACTAAAAACTACATTTGTTTTGTATATAATATTTTAATATATTTCTGTCTTATGGTAAATTGGTGTGATATCGATGTATCGATAAATCGATATATCGATATATCGATATATCGATATTAAATTTGGTTTTTCGATATCGGTTAAGTTATTTATCGTTAAAATATCGGAAATATCACTTCGATATCGATATTTAAAAATATATCGTTTGAGACCCCTACTTAATGCCGACTCTCCGTGAAATTGTTGAGCTATTAGTGCTTTATTTATTGTATGTCGAAGTTCTTGTAGTTGATCAATATTCATTCTTTTGATTTTTCGAGGCCGTACGTGGAAATGTTTTTTTATCATTGGTACGACACGACCCACACGCTTACCTTCATATTGATTCATTCATTCATATTGATCCATTTGGAAAAATAATGTTTTGAATACAAAAAAATTGAAAATGACAGCATTAGAAAAAATTGCGGATGAGTTACATCAACCTGCTAGAAAAACATTTCCTAGACGAAAGATAATTTCTTTATTCAAGGATGATCTCTGGCAAGCAGACCTTATTGACATTCAATCGTATTCGAAGTATAATCAAGGTTTTAAATTCATATTAATTGTTATAGATACATATACTAAATATGTTTGGGTACAAGCATTAAAAAATAAATCTGCGAAATATGTGACTCAAGGCATGCTAAATATATTAAAAATTAATCATCCAAAGTTATTACAAACAGATAATGGTACAGAATTTTATAATAAACAATTTCAAGAATTAATGATAAAATATAATATTAAACATTATTCGACATATAGTGGTATAAAAGCAGCAACAGTTGAACGTGTAATACGTACAATTAAAAATAAAATTTATAAAAAGTTTACAGCAACTGGTTCATATAATTGGTATAATTCAATATCTGATTTAATACATAATTATAATAATACTAAACATTCAACTATTAAATATACTCCGCACGAAGCTCGAACAAAGTCTATACGATTAAAATTAAAATTAATGAAAACAAAAAGAAAATATAAACCTAAATTTAAAATTAATGATATCGTTCGAATTTCAAAAAACAAATATGTATTCGATAAAGGTTATAAGACGCAGTGGTCAACAGAACTATTTACAATTTAATAAAAGTTCTAGACTATAAACTTTTAAAAACTGATTTTCCAAACACTTATCTAGTAGAACGTATTATAAAAAGAAATAAAAATAAAATTTTTGTTAAATGGTTAGGATTTGATTCAAGTCATAATTCATGGATTTCATCAAAAGATATTATAAATTAATGTTATTCTGTGTATGTACGTAAACATTTTTATTTATAAACACATAAATATACATAGAAAAAATATTTTTTTTTATTGATTATACTGGGTATTAAATTTATAAAATTTTGAACAATTAATATTATTTTCCCACAATTTTTATATTTTATATTTCAAATTATTTAATTTTGTAATGTCCATGCGCATTGCGCAAGAGTGTGTATACCATCATACATAATAAATCGTTTGTCATCATCTGCACTTAAAATCAACTTATTCACTGTTTTAGAATAAACAATATGTTTATTTGATTGGACAAAATTCATAGTACGATAAGCTGATTCATTAATATCAAAATTATGATCAATATACGATTTTAAAATATTTGCATAATCAAAAAAACATAAATGTTTTTTTTATAACATACTTTTTTACACCCTTAGCTTTTTTTTCCATTTCACTTGTTCGATATGCATACAATTTAGTTCTTAATGTAACAAATTCTAATAAAATATCTCCCTTCATTCCATTCTTAAAAAAACCTGGTCTATTTTTATTATTTTCATTAAAACAATAATGATTTTCCAGATAATTTGATGTATCAAAATACGGGAATAATTCATTTTTTAAATCATCAAAAACATTAAAAATGTTCTTCACGAAGCTTAAATTAAGAAAATTATAAATCTTAATTTCAAATCAATAATAAAGTTAAGATTTAAAAAATAAATATGTATTCACTAAAATTTTAAGTCATTAGAGTCTACAGAACATTTCATACTTTTAAAATGTATAGATTTTTTCTCTAAAGAAAACACCGATATGTTATTCCACGACATGATAGCCACCAATTGCTTGGATTCGAATCGTTAGAATGTGTTACAAGCCGTAATAGTAGCACACGTTTTAACATGGAACTCAAAGAGTCACTGGTTCTTTGCCATCTGCGTACTAGGTCGGTGTACAAACTAACAATTATTACTTCTATCGAACGTGTTCACAATTGTATAGAATTAAAATATTTAATACTGAATCTTTCTATATGTAATCGATTATCAAAACTTTGTTAGTACTGAATATTTAAAACATTTTTCGTCTTTATTTTTTACATTTACTACAGCTTTTTTATTTTTTATTTTTGTTGGTAAATCTATATAAGAAGCCTTAAGAGGGTTCACGCGGTTGACTCTCAGTTGTAATCCATCAATACTTTTTAAAGTCCATCCACTGTCTTTTGTTTGAAAATTTGTTTCTTCTTCTAATATATTATTGAACATTTTTTTTAAAATTATAGAAAAACCTGAATTATTTTGTATAAGTTCATTATTAGTTTTAAAAGCAGTCTTTTTTTTCCATAGTTAAAAAATTTTCGTACACGCTATCAACATAAATATTAATTTTAAGAGCTGTTTTTAAAGTTAATTCTTTTAATTTACATATTAAAAATTTTAAACTATAATTTAAAAATTGTGTATAATCTAAAAAATTGTTTTTATTTTTCAAATAAAAAGTTTTCGATATTTTTTTAAATCGTTCTATTTCAACTAGATCATCTTCAGATACTGCTAATCGAGTGGACTTGGTTATTCTTTTCATATTTTGATAATTAATAATTATTAATAATTGATAATTGATAATTGTAAAACTGTAAACAAAATAAACTAAAAGTAGTATAATTGCAGGTTCTGTAAATTAAAAATTAAAAATATAAAATAAATAAACAAATGGAATTAATTTTATAATAAATAAAATGGATTATTTTATTACGGTATTTCTTAATCCATATGAAATTAACATTACATATAATAAAATATATGTATCTAATAAGCTTGTATGGTCTGTCAAATGCATTAGTTCAAACTTGGAACACAACTCTTCATCATTTTTCTGTTCCTGAGGTTGTTCCACATATTTATAATTATAGGAAAAAATTAGGAATATAATATATATATATATATATATATATATATATATATATATATATATATATATATATATATATATAATTTATATAATGAAAACATTTTTATTGAATTAAAAAAAATATATATATATTTTTACATATTTTATGTATCAATTATACATAAAAATTTTTTATAATATTTTTGTCTGTAGATATAATGAAATCCACAATACATTTGGTGAATTTCACATCACTTGTTCACACTGTTCATGTGAACATTTTATATTATGGTTATTTTTACAAATTAAATTATGCATCTCAAATAATGATAATAGCCTTCCATTTTTACTAACGTATTTTAGCTTATGTGTAAATATTAATTTTTTAGTATTATAGTTTATTAACCTTAAATAAAACATTTTATTATTATATTTATCATATGCAGTTAAATTAAACATAATACAATCAATACCCAATCTTAATAATATACTTCTATCTGTACTACCATTCCATAAAATTATTGATTTATTATTAAAATGAGTTTTTAAATAATTTTAAGTTAAATTATTTGAAATATTTTTCATAGATTGTTCTAGTTCATTTAAGATCATGTCAAGTCGTATAGGATTATTTTTAAATACAATTTTCAATATATATTTTGTTTTTTCGTATATATATGATAATTCGTTAACGTTATTCTACCCTCTGGCGTAACAATGAGTGGTTTATCTTGTAGTTTATAAATTCTATTTTCTTCGTTAATGTTATAGTTTGTAAAAGCGGCAGATATTAATATTAAATCCTTTTTTTTGATAGTTGAAAAATTCAAAATCAGCTACGATGATTTTAATTTTTTCAATATTCCTGAAATAATAATATTCTTATAAAGTGTATGAAATGAAACATTTTAAATTTTAATTTTTTTATATTTTCTAAAATGGTTTGATATTTAATTTATTTGGTAATAATAGTAGTTTTAATTAATTTAAATCATAGGGTCAAGTGGGGTAATTGTAAATGATATTTTATAGTTTGGCTTGAAAACTATTTTTTGTTTTCATTTTTATTAATTACTTATAAATTGTTACTTGGCTACTTTGAAAAACTTGTCACAAACATGTTTATGCAAGTTGATAGTGTTTTAACCCGTCATCGGTATCGGTGTTAGCGTTTCGCTAACATTGAACTTATTTTAGGAACCACTTGTTCAAATAAAAATAGATTGTTTTGAAACTCCACATACCTCTTATCTAAATAATATTAAACTAAAATAACAACAACAAAAATACAAAAATATGTGGATAATGGATATCATGACTGGTAAAAGTACGCAGTACCGATTATGTTAGCGTCCCGCTCGCACGATACTAACCGTGTTATAATTTTTTGAATTTTATCATTTTTTTTATACTTTTAAATAATGGACAAAAATTGTGAAAAAGTGTGTGCGTGGTTAAGTGAGGTTGAGGATGATTACGCGTTATTTGATTCCGATGATACCGATGCCGATTCTTACTTTTGTATTGAAAATGTGGCAAGTGATAGTGATGAAAGCACCGATCAAACTACATCAAATGTACGTCGTCGATCACCTTCTCTTTCAGGTGAAAATATTACTATAATTTCCGAACCAGAGTTTTTCTTAGGGAAAGATAAAATAACTAAATGGTATAAAAATAACCCCCCTTCTAACGTCCGTACTCGTCGTCATAATATTGTTTTACATTTACCCGGAGTGAAAAGAATCGCTAGAGATGCCAAATCAGTCTTAGATTGCTGGAAGTTATTTTTTCCTGATACTGTTGTTATAGATATAGTTGAGTGTACTAATACATATTTAGCGAAAATCCGTGCAAATTATCAAAATAATAAGAATGTGCGTGATACTACGAAAGAAGAAATAGATGCCCTTTTAGGATTATTGTACTTGGCTGGGTATTTGCGTAGCAATCATTTGAACCTACACGCTTTGTGGAGAACTGACGGGTTTTCTCCTGAATATTTCCGGGCAGTCATGTCGGAAAAACGTTTTTCCTTATTACTTCGAGCTGTTAGATTTGATGATATTGAAACAAGGAACGTTAGAAGAGCAATAGACAAGCTAGCACCTATTCGTGCAGTTTTCGATGATTTTGTTCGGCGATGTAAAGAAAATTATACTGTAGGAGAGAATTGCACTATAGATGAAATGCTAGAAGGGTTTCGAGGGCGTTGCAGTTTTCGACAATATATACCAAAATAAGCCAAATAAATACGGTATCAAAATTCAAGCGCTCGTTGATTCTCGTACATTTTATACGTCTAATATGGAGGTTTACGTAGGAACTCAGCCAGATGGCCCTTTCAAATGTGATAATTCTCCGTCAAGTATTGTAAAACGACTAATAGCTCCGATATCAAAAACTGGCCGCAATATTACAATGGACAATTGGTACAATTCAATTCCATTGGCTAATGAGTTACTAAAAAATTATAATCTTACCATAGTGGGCACTTTGAGAAAAAACAAAAGGGAAATTCCTCCAGTTTTTTTAGAAACTAAAAAAAGAGAAGTAAATTCGACTTTGTTTGGATATGGAAAAGACCTTTTACTTACATCCTATACTCCAAACAAAAATAAAAATGTCATTATGATATCAAGTATGCATGATCAAGGTATCATTGACCCGGAATCCGGTGACCAAAAAAAACCAGAAGTCATAACGTACTATAATGGTACTAAAGGTGGAGTGGATGTAGTAGACGAAATGAAAGGCGAGTACTCGGTGGCAAGAATTAGTTGTCGATGGCCCCTAACTATTTTTTTTTCATTGATGAATATTGCTGGGATAAACAGTCAAATTATATATCGCGAAAATACAGATAAAATGATAACTCGTCGAGAATATTTGAAAACTTTGGGACAAGAGCTCACTAAACCTTACATGGTAAAACGTCTTGAACATGAACAGCCATGTTTATCATTTCTTCTTCGACAACAAATAATAAAAATGACTGGATGTACTTCACAAAATAATAAAGAAAGTCCGAATCCAGATGTTTCGACAAGTGATCAACGAATCAGATGTAATTTTTGTCCAATCAGAAAAAATCGCTTTACAAAGGTAAATGTATATTACTAATATTTATACATTATAATATTTTTATATTATATTTTACAGGTCAGTTGTTCGTTATGTGGTGTGCATATATGTAAAGAACATACTACTCCTACTTGTCCGACATGCAACACCGTGAAAGAAAACTCGGAAAATTCTAACGATGAGTTATAATTTTAAAATTGTTTTTATTTTAATAGATTTTGTTACGAAAAAAGTGATTTGTTTAATTTTTATATAAAATCTTTTTTTTCTACCAAAAATGATGTTTTTTTTTATTTTTTATAAGTTTTTTTCTAGAAAACTCGGAAAATTCGAACAATGAGTTAAATTTTTTAAATTGTTTTTATTTTAATAGATTTTGTTACAAAAGAGTGATTTGTTTAATTTTTATATAATACCTATCTTTTTTTTCAATAAATAATTCACAGAACCGAAAAAACGATAATGTTAGCGTAACGCTAACACGATACCCACCATGTAACAGTATATAGCGATACCAACGACGGGTTAATGTAACCATCTTCTAGAAATGTAATATTTACTTTTACCCCTAGCATTTACATTTACCCCTTAATTTAGGGGTAAAAGTAAACGATCAAAATGTTATCCATTTAAAACAGTACAACTAGATTCGGGGCAATTGTAAATCAAGCAACTTTAAATCAATATTTCTTTTTTTATGTGGAAATTATTAGTTTTTACTAAATGGGGTAATGGTAAATATAAAATAATTAACCATGTTAAATCGTTGATTTAATATGGGGCAATTGAAAACAACATTTTTAACTGATATTTATTGTAATAGTTACATATGTAGTTGGACTACATACATTGTTACATAAATTTTAGAATGTACCATAAATAACAAACAGTCTTATGTTTTCCTTAACAATAAAATAAAAATTAAACAGCCTTTAAGTTATTTAACAATAAAACAAATAAATACCTACAACCTAATAGGAAGTATTTTTAAAACAAAAAATAAAATAAATAATAAATCTTTTTTAACAATGAAACAAATACCTAATACTAATCTTTAGTTTGTGGTAGTATTTACAATAGCTAAGTTTTAAAATTAACTATTATCTATTTCTCATTGACTGAGACAAAACCTGGAAATTTATAAATCATTTTTCTTTTTTTCATTATAAATTTTGGACTTGGTAAAATTGCTTGTATCATGTCTGCAGAAATAGTTGTTATGTCCTGATCATCTACTATGAACTCCGTCCCAAAATCATCTGTTTTTTTTAAACCCATCACAACAATCTCTCCATCCTCATCATCAACTGACTGAACTACACATACATACTTAAAATGAGTCTTATTTCGTGGTCCTCCCAAAAAATCAACCAACACATAAACCCCTGGTTTGATGGACTCCCATATAACTTGTTCATACTGCACTTCATTGATCCCTATGTCAGTTGGAATATCGTTTACATCTTCAAAATCATCACCAATTATTTCTAACTGATCTATTGTGGTTTCATCGTCTGTCAACACTTCTGTATTTGTTTTTTCTTCATCTTCAAATAGTTTTTTTTTTAAACTGGGTCTACCTCTTTTTGCTCCTAGAGTTTTTTTCTTTGAATGTTTTTCAGTTGCTTCTTTTAAACGCATTAATACAGTTTCATTAGTTAACACTTCACCATACCTTGCTGTCTTTAATCTAGGGGTGGGATCTTTTGACTCACGCGGTGAAGAAGTCATTGCCTTCAGTTGTCCTAAGTGTTTAGTAAAAATACCTATTATATCAGTTGGGCTAGAAGTAGTTTCATCACTTAATAGGTTATTAATGTTATGGTTACCATCTGATAAAGGTGTGTGGGGAAGCAAAGGCGAGGAATCTATATTATCTGAAATAATTATTTCATTTAATGAAGTTGATTCACATTGCGTTATGGAGTCATTTGATGCACTTAATTCAATGTGTTCATTTGGCTCAGTTAAAATATTTCGGGAGGTTGATGAACTAGGTTCAATAGCAGAGTGCAAGATTTTATTCTGCTTCTCAGCTTCAATTCTTAAATAGTAATTTAGTTCATCTGGATCAAATTCAGTCAATGGAAATTTATTTTTATCAACAGGAAACACACCGGTTGTTCTGAATCCAGAAATAATGTTTTCACTTTTCATACCAACTGACCATGCTTTACCAAGAAGCTCTGAGAACATTGCTTTTGTTAATCTGCCTGGACCCTTTCCAATCATAGTCTTTCCAAAATGAATAAGCTCTTTATCCCATACCGATTTTAATGGTCCAAATACACACTTGTCCAATGGTTGCAATCGATCTGTCAAGTGACTAGGGAACTTAAATAAAGTAATATTATTTTTCATTGCCAATTCAATTATTCTCATACTAATATGAGAACAATGTCCATCATATAGCAAAAGAGCATTGCTATTTGTACCCAAATCTTTCCTTTTCTTAATGACAAATGGCACAAATGCATTTTCAAACCAATTGTAAAAAACAGGCTCCTCCATCCAGCCATTCTTTGACACTGCATAAAGTGTTCCTAAAATTACAACATTTATTTATTATTTGAGAATTTATTCTAAAATTTTATGAATTTCGGTATTTAATCACCAACCTGGAAAAGATTTTTCAGATGTCCAACGAGCTTGAACTGCCATTCCTTTAAAAATGATGAGTGGTGGCAAATATAATCCATCAGCAGATATACACGCAAGAACACTTATCGATTCTCGACCACTACCACCAGTTACTCTGCTTAAGGCCTTTCCCTTTTCACCTATTGCTTTTAGTCTAGATGGGTCAGTACGAAAACCACTTTCATCGGCATTGAACACAAACTGAGATATCAATAATTTTTCCTGACAAATATTCTCCAAATTTGAATAAAAATGGTAAATGATTTCAGGCTTTCTAGCATCTTTTCGCAATTTTTGCAGTTGTTCTGGTTTCTTGAAACTTAATTTTGGATTTCTTTTCATGAAACTATAGTACCAATCGTTACCAGGCTTATTGTTATTAAATGGATTTTGAATACCATTTGCCACTATATATTCTTGGACTAGACATTGAAGTTCCTCCTTATCACATGGGTACCCCATCTGTGCCCGAGCAACAATACAATTGACCAACACACTTTCAATGTTGGAATCAAGGACAGGACGGCGTCCAGATTTAGTACACAGCATAGAGGTAGATCTACCTTTAATTCTATTAAAGATAACTGATTGAGGAACACCAAATTCTTCAGATATAACTTTGTACGTTTTATGCCCTTTAAGTTTTTCTTCAACTGCTTTGTTGATGTCATCCAAAGTATATGAAGGTCCACACTTTTTTTTCTTGTAGTTTCGGACCCTAAAAAGTAATTATTTTATTTTATTTAAAATAAAAAACAGTTATTTTGTAGTTTTAAGTTTGTACCTACGGTATTCATTATTACCCCAAAATCAAATTCACATTTACCCCATACTAAATAAATATGGGGCAATTGGGAAATATCATAAATATGTTTAAACGTGAATCATGCATAGCAATAAAGTAGTTGCCTATAATATTAATTATCTTAATTATCTTTAAGTCTAAAAATGAAAATTATACTTACATTTTAAGTGCGTTTTTTTTTTCAATTTTGTCGATCTTATCAAACTAAAATTCACTTTTCAAAACATGTTTTTTTCAAATAAAATTTAATGGACATAACCTCAAATTAAAAATGTCAAAGACGTTGCTGATTAATAAAGACGACAAATTAAACATATTCCATTAACATTTTGATAGTAACAGTCTCGTAATGATTGATAACAAACAGCATTTACAATTACCCCTATTCACATTTACCCCACTTGACCCTATCAAACTTAGCTTTATTAAGCAATAGTAAGTTATAATCTCTTAATAAATAATTCTGATATACCAAACACATAATACATATTTAAAAATGTTATATGAACTATGCTAGTACAAGTGTAACATAATTGCTTTCACTTCGTTTATTTATAAGTAATGTATAAAAATTATTTTGTGTAGAATAAAACTGTATGTAAAATATTTTTGTGTGAAATAAAACTTAGTACAAATTAGTAATAACATACAAGTAATTTTAAATAAAATAATTTTTAAAACAAATACTTACATTTTGAAGGAATTTCACTTGAGGAATTGATGGATGTCTCTGCTAACTTTTAAAACGCTACTGAATCATAATTTACTAAACATAATAAGAATTAGCGTAAACTGATTATTATTAAAATTACACCACTTCTGAACTTTGTCACCTTAATATAGATCATGCAGTTCTTTATCTCACCTTAATATTTTAAGATTATAATTACATCATTAATACAATTTTTTTTAATCATGCTGTTCTTTATCTCACCTTAATATTTTAAGATTATAATTACATCATTAATACAATTTTTTTAATCATGTCATTCTTTATCTCACCTTCATATATATTTATTTTAAGATTAGAGTAACATTATTAATTTGCAAAATAAGCTTTTTACAAAAAATTATACAATTTTTTTAATCATGCTAATGTTATTCTTTATTTCACCTTCATATATATTTATTTTAAGACTATAATAACATGATTAATTTTGCAAAATATGCTTTTTAGATAAAATCATACGATTTTTTATTACACCTTCATATTATGATTATATTTAAAATTTTCCTGAATTATCATAATTATGTAACACCTGTGCGACGGCTGCACATCAAGCCGGTGACGCGCGTCCGCGTATGCGTTCCCGGCTACCCGTAGCGCGTCGCGTGTGACTTACCTCGTCGGCGGCCTGTCGATAACCCTGTAATATGGGAGTGAGTGGACTGTATTTAAATAGATAGAAAAATAATAGGAGCTGGTTGAGAGAGGAACTTAACACTGTAACGACAGTACGAGGATCTAACCTACTGCGGTAACGCAAATACAAAGCGGTTGTTTGCGGTCTAGAATATACAAATAATTTATTATACGTTCTGCAATTCAATTCTTAAATACTAATGTTAGTGGTGCGCGATCACAAGCCGATCGGCACAAAACAATATAATAATGCACGTCGAAGACGACGAAATATAACAAATAAGATAATAATACACAATACGTCGAAAACCTATGACGATAAAATATAATCACAAATAATGCGCGTGTGTACGACCTGATACGCTGAGGTTGATAGCAGGTGATAATGTGGTGGTGGAGCTGTTGACCCGGAACGACGTCGAAGCTACAACTGTTCGCGTCAGCGACACTGGTACTTCCGTCGAAAATGGCGAATCTGGTCGACGACACCGCGTGCTTGCGTTTGGTTGTCGACGATGGCGTGGAGGCTTGTCGCGGCGTGGAACGCGACACAAAACGACAATGCTTTAACACGTCACGACTAACACGTTCGCACGATATAAGGCGGGCGGACGGAAAAATACGTGGACGCGTGAGAATTCGCGTGGCGACTGTCGTACTCGTGACGACGGAACACAATAAAAACGACGCATGGTATTGACCACAAGTGCGGGTTTGCACGTCGTCGAACGGACGGGCGAACGATAAATGTGTAGACACGTGAGGACCACGGCAAGATCGCACTGCGTTAGGAACGGGCGGGCGAAACACGTGGGCGCGTGAAGCGAGCGGGGCTCAATCGCAACGGCAAAGATCGGCCGAGCGAGTCAAAATATAACAAAGTTAGTAACGACGCACACCAGACGGTCGTACTAAAAACACGTGGACGGCGTAATTGACCACGGGTCGGGGGTCGTTTGTGCAATCGGGCATAAGAGATTCATTATTTGCATTAGTTGAATAAAACACGTTTTCAGTTAAAATTGTTCGTTTAGAATTAGTAAAAAGTTTACTGAATAACAAAATAAAATTAGTTTCAGACATTAAGTAGTTCCATTTTTCTTGATTTAGTTTTAGAGTTTGTTTGGTTAACTCACATACAAGCAAAACAACAATTTCAATTTTATAATCAACTGAAAATCCGATTGATATATTTTTTTTATTATTGAAAGGTTGAATACTGAAAACTGATTTACATACTGTTGTAGAAGCCATTACTGAAAATATTATAGTCTGTTTTTAATATTAATAGTCAAATTAGTTGTGAAAATATCTTGGTGGCTTTGAAATCCTTGATGATTTTCTAAGATTTTTTTTTTCTACAATATATTTAAATAATATGATTTTTTTTTTTCACACTTAACAACTTCAAATCTATGCTAATATGATTAACTAAAGAATAAGGCATTACTAAAAAAAAAAAATAAATAAAAAATAAAAATAAACAATGTTTTGCGAACACATGTAATTATTTGTTGGCTGTATCAAACATACTAAATAATTATCATTCATTGAAAAATCAAGAATAATTACTTTATAAAAGTAACCTTTAAACATAATAATTTTTATATGTGTACAAAATAAAGATTTATCTATGTTTATACATTTAACAGTGATAAACAAATTGATAAAAAAGAAAAAAAATATGAACATATGTCTCATTAATTAAGGTGTATAGTAAATTATTTTAGATTTTAAATTTATTTTATACTTACTTTTATTACTTACTTACTATTATTACTTACTTTATTCCATACCAATGAATGTAGTACCTGTAAATTTGATTATTTATCCCTACTCTAAATTATATTATTTACACTTATTAAAGTGTGTTATAAATTACACGCCTTAACCATTGAGACACATGTTCACGGAAATTGTTAATTATATTATAAACATTTAAACATTTTATCATTGAAACAATAATTGAAAATTATATTTATTTTTTTTTTAATTTTTAAACTTTTTTATTATTTTAATGGATAAAGGTTAAATAATAATGTATAAATATTATAAGTAGTAAGAGAATGAAAATATAAAATACGTTTTTTTTTTCATATTATATTTAACATATAAGTATATCACACAATTGTATCCATCAATTACATCATATGCAGAGAATGAATTTAAATCTTTGTACATGAAACTATTATTAACATGATTTACAAATTTACTACCTTTACTTAATAATATAAAGGGACATTTTTTTGAATATTTAGCATGTTCTCTAAACGGACAATCACCTCTTACCCAATTACCGAGAATTACTCCACAAGTCCAACACTGAACACAATCGCTTGTTTTAAAAAAAAATCCTGCGTCAGCTAATTGCATTTTATTTAATGTTGGAGCTGAAAATTCGTGTAGTGAATGTAATCGGTTTGAAAATGTTCCATATTCTAAAAATTGTGGTTTTGGAGAGTTCTTAACCAGCTCTAATAATTCGAAATAACTATTTTCATAATGCAATTGATTCATTATAAATAATACAATATATTTTGATTTTATGAAAAAAAGTACTTATATTTATAAGGGGGAACGGAAAATAATTTCCGGAAAAAAAGTCCCGGAAAAAAAGTATCCGGAAAAAAAGTATCCGGAAAAAAAGTCTCAAAGAAAAAAAGTCTCAGGGCAAAAAAAGCGTATAAAACCAATGAAATATACAATTTGAAATAAATTAAATAAAACTTATATAATCACTCTGTATACAATGTCAGTTTTATCTGAAAAATACGTTATACCTAATATAATACGTTATATCTAATATACCGGTACGCTTGACGAAAAAAACCGATAATTTTTGGTTTTTACCTTAATAAAATAAAATATTATCTTATTATTACTATTAATTTTATAACATTGTGACATTGTGTATTGTCCATCTGATGACAGATATAGTATATTTAGTATAGAGTAGTAGGTGTTACATTCGTAGTAAGAGTACGCCAAAACAATTATTTTAAATAGTTTATTATACAGTTTTAATTATTCGATAATGGAATTGGAAATTTTAAGGTCCAATAAAGGCAATATTAAAATTGCATTTGAAGGTTTTTTATACACTAAGAAAAAAACCTGTGAGAACCATATACAGTGGAAGTGTTCAAAAGCATCGTCGTTGAAATGTTCAGCAAATTTCACTACCAGTTTGGATTTAATTGGTCCCAATGTATGGTCAAAATTAAATCGCGACCATACTCATTTGCCCAATGAAAATTTGGTGATCGCTGAACAAATTAAATGCAACATGAAAGAACAAGCGAAAATGACTTCAAAATTACCAGGGCAAATTTTTTCTGAAACGGTCATAAATCAGCCGAAGGAGGTACTATATCAATTACCATGTGAAAATTCAATAAAACGAACTTTAAGAAACCAAAGGAGGGAAAATCACCCAAATGACGGCAACTGTGATGATTTGAAAACTCTTAAAATTGAAGTTGAGTTATAAAATTTATAAATCTGCAAATAGGTTAGGAATAAGGTTTAAATAAATATACATTAGGTATAGGGTATACATACATATTTTTTTACATTTTTAAATAAATATAATTTTTTTTTATTAATTAAGGTGAATGGGCTTTATTTCGAAATGAAAATTTGTTATTGCACGATAATGGTACTGACGCCGAAGAAAGAATTTTAGTTTTCGGTACAGATAACGAATTACAATTACTAGTTGACGCCGATACTTGGTTCTTAGATGGCAATTTCAAGTTAACTCCAAAACCATTTCTACAGCTGTACGTCATACGAGTAGAAAATAATAGTGTATATGTTTCTACTTTGTTCATTTTAATGCAGAATAAAACAAGATCGTCTTACGAAAGTCTGTTTTCTATAATACTGAACATGAAAGATCGAGATTTATACCCAGACCCAATGTTTTTGAATATTGATTTTGAAATGGCTGTGATTAAAGCTGCAAAAAATATTTTAGGTGAACACATAAATATCCGTGGTTGTTTTGATCACCTTACGCAAAGCACCCACCGAAAAATACAAGAGCTTGGTCTTGAAAACCGGTATCGCAATGACGACGAGTTCAATCTTTTCTTTTGTATGATAGACGGGTTAGCATTTCTCCCAATAGAGTTTGTTGAAGACGGAATGTCACACTTAAAAAATATTGTCCCGTTTGGAGCTGAAGATTTACTTTTATATTTCGACCATACATATGTAAATGGCAAATTTCGCCAAATTTTTGTAAAAATAATATAGTAGTACAATATCGTCGTACACCTCCACTATTTTCTCCTGCAACTTGGAATGTTTATTTGACAACATTGTCTGACGGGCATAGAACTAATAATGTATGTGAAAGTTGGAACTCTCGATTTTCACATATGGTTGGACAAAATCATCCAACAATTTGGAAACTAATTACTAAAATAAGATATGAGATAGCTGCAGACCGCGCAAAATTAGCTTTAAATGAACTGGGTGAGCAATCAATAAACAGAAAAAAAAAGAAAATGGAAATAAGATTAAATGCTTTATGCACTCGTTTTGAGGAGTATAAAATTGAACTTCAAGATTTTTTAAAAGCTATAGCTCAAAATATTAAGTTACAGCGATAATAATTCATATACTTGTTTTTTTTTTTTATAAAATTATTTTATTAGATTATTTTATATTATATTAAATTATTAGATATAGATTTACATTTAATTATAAGATATAATCTTTAGAAAATATACGTTTTTCCCCTGAGACTTTTTTTCCGATTACTTTTTTTCTGAGATTTTTTTTCCGGGATTTTTTTTCCGCGAGACTTTTATTCCTACCATCATTTATAAGAATGACCGATCAATCTAATAGTTTCCAATAAACTCTTGTAAAAAAATTAATAATAATGTGAAAAAACTAAAACTAATCATTGTTACAATATAATGAATACTCAATTTATAAAAATCGTGAATTCTTACTAAAAATGAAGTTCTATAGTTTTTTATATTTTCTTAAAATAAAAACACCGATATTTTCGTAAAATTTACTATACGTGAACACGTTCGATAGAAGTAATAATTGTTAGTTTGTACACCGACCTAGTACGCAGATGGCAAAGTTCCAGTGACTCTTTGAGTTCCACGTTAAAACGTGTGCTACTATGACGGTTTGTAACGCATTCTAACGATTCGAATCCAAGCAATTGGCGGCTATCATGTCGTGGAATAACATATCGGTGTTTTCTTTAGAGAGAAAATCTATAAATTTTAAAACTATGAAATGTCCTGTAGACTCTAATGACTTAAAATTTTACTGAAAACATATTTATTTTTTAAATCCTAACTTTATTATTAATTTGAAATTAAGATTTATAATTTTCTTAATTTAAGCTTCGTGAAGAACATATTTAATAGTTGCAATGTTTAATATTATAATTTTGGTATGAATTTATGAAAGAACAAAAAAATTTTAAATATTTGGATTTTTTTTTTCACGGTAAAAATATGTAGAAATCACCCCTTGGAGCAATATTTTTTCCCTGTAATTTTTATTTTACGGTCCAGAACCCGTATTTTATTACTGCTATTAACATATAATAATTTTAATGCGACGCACACGAGCTCGTACTGTGAGAACGACCATTGTGCCGGGTTTACACGATGCTTAGTACTTGTCATTAGTACTTGTCACTCGCTCTAATACCACACGTGTAAACATGTATGAGTAGTGCCTAGTATTAGTAAAAAAGCGAGTGCGAGTGAATAGAACGTCGTTCTATTTACTAATGACAAGTAGCTACCCCCTCCACAACTCTACTCTACTTGCGGTTGCACTCGCAACGTGTGACCGCTTGATGATTAGTATTAGTGCTTAGTAACACAGAATAGATTAAATCAGAAGTGACACTTCCAATGTAAACAAAAACGCAGCGGCCATCTTCTCATTTAGCATTCCTTATCAGATAACACATATCTCACATTAGTTTTTTGTTTTGGTTTTCGCATGACTCGTTCATAGTTATTTGTTGGTGTTCACTGTTGTTATTATTTTCATTTTTGAATTTTTATCGTTTTGTTCATCATATTTTTTTACTTTACTCGTTTTTTTATTACCATGAAACCAGCCACAGCCTGTGTACGGTATGGAATAAAATGTATTGTACCATCGTGTGACAATAAAATGTCTACAAATCGTAGTGTCAGCTACTTTTCTTTCCCCAAAGATACAATTCGGTAAGACAACATTTAATAAGACATATCACATATACACGATCACATTCTCCACGAAAACGATTGTTTATTACATGCTCCCAATAGATTACCACCAAATCATTTTGTATTCACAAATCATGACGATCGTGGCAAACCACATGGATTGGATTTCCACTAATATTTGCTAGCATTTGTTCTCGTGGTGAATGTGTTAGAGCGTGTTCTTACACGAGTTTCCCGGGTTTGGTCTGGAGACCGGGGCCTCCAGAATCCTGCGACGATCCTCCGTCTATAGGCACTGCGGTGCCTCTCACGTAGGATGCCGGCAAACGCGGCTATGCCGCGTAGGGGTTTGTAAGCGACCCCGTCGCGCCCGCGGCTGCCAACTCCGCGTACCAGTTATTTTCGCCCACTGGTAAGCGGCGGATTTTTGACTACCTACCAGCGAAACCTCAGCCCGTGCGAAGCCGACCGCACGCGGGCGGGACCGGTCCGAGGACCGTCCCCGCTCGCGCTTCCCGGACCCGGACGTCTAAGGCTAAGCCGAGGGGCGCTCCGGAAATCCCGCACTACCAGACCGTATGCGTCGATGGTTGGACATGCTGCGTGGCTTAGCCACTACCGACAAGACGTACGACGGAAATACCGCCAGACCGTAGCGCCTTCGCGACGTGCCGTCCCGATGGCCAGGCACATCTGATGCCACCGGGAACGGGGAACAATTTAAGCGAGACGCGCTACAACCCACGCCCGCAATTAAACCCTTGGTTCTAAGAGCGCTGGCTCGAAGTTCGGTATTCTCCGTACCAGACCCAAACCGAGGCCTATGTGCAAGCCGCGGCCCAGGAATTCATGATCATTAGCTCGCATTAGCCGCTGGACGCACAATGGCGGCCAGCGTTGCCCATCTAGCGCCACGAGGAGGCTGCGAGCTAAACCGAATCAACCGGCGATCATCCCAAGAGATCCCGCCAGAAGACCCGGCCAAACCGCTCGCCATCATTATGGCTGCGGTTTCGCTAGATAGCGTGTTCTTACAGTTGTACTTATATTAAATACATTTATACAATTATTGTTGCAAAAAGTGGATAGAAAACAGTAAGATTGGCATTGACATTGAACTAATTCATAAGAAACAGTACAAAATATGTGGTGAACATTTTGAGGAAAAAATGTTTCTTAATGATTTGAAAAATAGACTTCAACCACATGCTATACCTTCTCTATTTGCTACAGGTATGTATTAGATTTTATTTTTTTTAACAAAATTAAATTATTAGTGATCTTATGTTTTTACTTTATTCCTTTAAAACATAAACAATAATTTTATTTGATTTTTTATAGATCTAACTAAAGCAAAGACTGCTATTATGCCAGAAGAGTTAATTTCTTATGAAGAGCCTAGAGGTCAGGAATCGACTACTTCTGTATCTAGTGATAAACCGTGTGCTTCAGTTACTGAATTACTAGCTTATCCTCTTGACGATAATATACCTGGTTAGTATATTTTTATTTTATTTTTTTGATAAATTATCAATAAGTAGGGTTCGGATTTTGTAGCAAAATAAATCCTTTAAAAAACATTTCAAGTGGCCATAAAAAGCATTTATTACATTTTATTAGAATCAAATTTTAATAACACATTAAATTAAATATTTAAAAAGGAACTTGAGACCATATATTAGGTCAGGTTAGTTTTGTTTAAACTCATCCTATTGGGTGCTAATATGTTTTATACATAGAAAATGACCTTTCCATATTAACTGAAGTAATTGGTGCATATTTAATTTTAACTAAATCATTTAAATCATACTGTTATTTTATCAGCCATCAATTTATTATTGGTTTTATAATTTTATAATTTGGCAATAATAATATATTTTAAGTATAGTTTACAAAGATATATGTTAAATCTTCATGAAAATTACGTAAAAATTAATAAAAAAGAATCAAATGAGGAAAAAGAAAAAAAAAGCCCATTTTTTTGGAAAAAATCAAAATGATGTCTACTTTGTTGAAATCAGATCGTTTTTTAAAACATATATTTATATGAGAATTATCTTTCCATGGCACTCCCATCAAAAGAAGCATTTTCTACAAAATCCGAACTCTATTAAAAAGTATTAATTATTTTACTTTTAGAATGTTTAACACCATTTTTATTTAGATTTTCCTGATACTGACATTAAATGCTCATCTGCATCCAGTGACTTTTCAATAAATTCATCTTCAGGGTTTTCTAGTCCCAGTAAGTTTTATCATTTTTTATAATTAAGTATTTGAATGTATTATTGATTAATATAAAATGATAAAAAAAAAAAAAAAATTATTTATTCTAATTTTATTTTTTGGTTTTAGGTTCTTCAAAAGGTGTGCAAACACTTAAAGCCTGGACCAATAAGACTCCTAGAAAGCTCTTACTGCGTCAGCAACTGACTAAAGAAAAGGAATCTCGACTTCAAGCAGAGAAAACAGTTGTTGCATTGAGCAATCAGATAGCTGAGTTTGGGTCTACAACAAATTTTCTTCAGCTTTGCGAAAAACATCTTCCTCCAAGTGTTTTGGCAATCGTTAAATCTTGTATATTATGTGAAACAAGGAATTCTCATGGTTACAGGTACTCTAATGATCTAAAGCAATTAGCACTGACTATATAATTTCTCGGTCCATCAGTTTATAGATTTTTAAAAACTACTTTTAGCCTTCCTAGTATAAGAACATTAAGACGTGTAACTAGTAATTATGAATTAATGCCAGGTTTAAACGATTGTTTATTTGAATTTTTAAAGTTTAAAATTTCTAATTTTAAACAAGAAGCTCTTGACTGTACACTATGTGCTGATGAAATGTCCTTGAAATCTCATTTATATTATTCTCTCCCTAGAGATGAAATATTTGGATTTAATCAAACAATGAGGAATAAAACTTATGATGCAGCTAAATTTGTTTTGGCATTAATGATTAGAGGTATTAATGTTTCTTGGAAACAGCCTGTAGCTTATTTTTTTGTATCTGGCAGTTGTTCAAATTATGATCTTTGTAATATTGTAATGTCCACCATTGAAAAATTATTTGGTATTTCTTTAAATGTTAAAGTTTTTATCTCTGACCAAGGTTCAAACTTTATAAGTTTTAGTAATAATGTATATGTAAGCCCTCAGCGGCCTTTTTTTATTGTAAATGGAAAAAAAATTGTATATTTATTTGACCCACCTCATTTGCTGAAATCTACACGCAACATGTTTTTTAAGCACCAATTTTTAATAGATAGTAATTATACTGACAATAAGTATCTTAAAACATTTTACAATGAAGATAGTAAGTTGAATTTAAGATTGGCTCCGAAACTCACTCATGCTCACATTAGCCCTGGACCATTTGAAAAAATGAGAGTATACTTGGCAGCTCAAATTTTCAGTCAATCAGTAGCAGCTGCAATGGAAACATATTTAGCACTAGGAAAGTTACCTCTGGAATCAAATTGCACTATTCAATTTATTCATTATATGGACAAATTATTTGACATTTTAAATTCTTCTAAAATACCTGATTGTAAACGATTTAGACGGCCATTCAAGAATACTGAAGAACAGAGAGAACATTTGCTAATGATGATACATTTATTCAAAAATATGAGAGTTATTTCCAAAATCAACGGAGTTGATGTCACTGCTCGTATGAAATTTATCAACGGTTGGCTTGTAACATTAAATGGTTTGTTGATTTTATGGGAATCATTAAAATCTAGTTACAAAAATGATTATGTATTATATACAAATTGTTTAAATCAAGATTGTTTGGAAAATTTATTTGGTATGTTTCGACCTCAAAATGGAAATAATCGAAACCCCACTCCCGTACAATTTTATTCAGCATTTAGAAAGTTATTTTGTTTAAATTATTTTCAACATTCTCCGAATGCAAATTGTATTAAGGATCTTGATGAAATATTATGTAATTTAAATCCTGGTGAAGCAAAAACACCCAATATTATTTTCCCTGTACACACTGAACCAAAAACAACTTTTGACTTCAAAATTGGTACTGTGGATTATAGAGATTTAGAGTTACCAGAAAAAAATGCTCTACATTATGTTTGTGGTTACTTGTATAGTAAATGTTTAAACCAACATACTTGTGATTTGTGTGTAGAGTATGGAAGAAGCCAAAAAAGTTTAGATAAAACATTTTTGTTATGTTACCTTAAGGCATACACAAATTCTGACAATTCAACTTTTGGAAACCTTCAAATGCCTGATACTGATTTTTATAATTTTGTATTTGAACTTGAAAACATTTTCATACAACGATTTCCTTTATTGGCTATTAATAAAGGAGTAGCATTTAATATAAGAAATTTTATGATTAATGTTCCATTTACTCACCCTTGTTCTAATTTTGATACCTCTTATTTAATTAAGTTATTTGTTAGGTTTAGAATTTTTTCATCACTTAGATTTTTAAATAGAGATTTAGTGTCTAAACGACAAACTAAAAACAGTAAGCTTAACATTTTAAAACATTTATAGTTTTGATGAATAAATATATGTAACTTGTGTATAATTTTTAAGTTTATTATTGAAAAAATTGTTGACACTATTTAAGTGGTTGAATGAAAAAAAATTTTACAATTAATTGACTGTATGTAATTGTGTAATGCTTTATATGTGATTTATTGTTTTGTATTTATGTAATGCTTTGTAAGTGATTGATTGTTTTGTATTTGTGTAATGCTTTGTATGTGATTTATTGTTTTGTATTTGTATATGTGTTCAATATATCTAAACAAAATTGATATATGTTGTGAATTATTCGTTAATTATTTGTTTAGTTAAAAATGATTGTTTAATATGTTTGTATCTTTTTACTAAACCCTTACAATTATACATTTTTATATAATGTGTATTATTGAAGGCTAAAATTGGTTTAATTTTAATTACCACGATTTATTTCCTTTTTATCACATCTAAAAGAATCTTGTAAATTATGTATTATTATAATTTACAGTAAGAATGTTTTTAACAATTCATTTTTTTTTTATTTCAGGGTTCTATGAAATTTGTATTCTTATTGAAATTCTCAGAAAAATATCTTTATTTGAAGTAACACCCATAACTAATAACTATCACTATGACTGGATACTAGTAAAAAATATCATACAAATATAATGTTTTAAACACTTATTAAAAATAATATATGAAGGGTACAGGGGAATAACGGTAGTTGCCCATTTCTATAAATTTTTCAGAAGAGCAAGAACAAAATTACAAATACAATCTTTCTTCACCAGTATACCTAATTTTTTCTCATAAATAATAGCGGACTCAAAGCTTTTTTCACTGAATCGATTTCAACATTCAATTATACACCTAATGTGCTATCAAACTATAAAATTGATATTGAAAAAAGTGAACAACTACCATTATTCCCCTGTACCCTACATATAAATATTTCAGATAATAATCCTATAGTCACTAATCACAATTATCTTTTAATCTTTTTTTTTCTTAGGAATTTGGACATTTGTGACAATTGTACAATTGGTGCCTTTCAAGATACAAAAATCTCTATTATTTATTAAATATTATTCAATTTAATTATTATTGACTTATTATTATGCATTTATACTTTTTTTTGTTTTCTTTTAGGTGTACCTATCAGTTTTTCAAAATGAAAATAAAAAATATAATGATAACATTTGGACATTTTTATTCTCCTCCAATTTCCCATTAATTTAAGTAATTCTTAATAACTAAATTAAGAATTAAATAAAACAATTTAATTAAAATTTGAAGAATAAATGGTTTTATTTTAAATTTTATGGCACATTATGAACTTGATTTTTTTTTTCTAATGTGGTCACACTTGATTGCTAAATAAGAACATGGCCGCCACGTTTTTTGGTACTTCCTATATTACCCATGTAAGTTGTTATCAGTGTCACAGCCCTGTTAGTAATATTTGTGTTATCACGTATGCGGCGCATGTTGCACACTGTGATAATATCAATGATAAATATTGTTCGTTATATTAATATTTTTAAATTCATTTATGGTCATTTGCACCAATTTGTCATTTAAGTGTTACTTTACTAAGTTACACTTACAGCTAAGCTGTCCTTAAACTTAGAAGATACTTAAGTTGCATTGCACCAATCGGAAATAAATAATCTTAGTAAAGTGTTCCTTAATTAGATTTTTGTTATATTGTTCCGAACTTCAAGTATAAATAACAGAATGATAACACGATAACTACTGTGATAATGTATTTATCATTAGACAGCAGATGCCGAATATTGATAATCCGCCTTTATAGAATATAGTTTATTAATTATTTTATACTTTTATACTTACAGACATCCTAAGTACCTAGTGTAAAGTTAATTATCAATTTCTGCATTTTTAATAGTTATCAGTTATATAGCACCAGTTTTTGCAATGACCACAAAACAAAACCTGTCTGTATTAACCGAGTAAGTACAATCGGCAACATTCATACAAAATTACTGACATCAAAAAAACATTTTGTAATTATTAATATATAACCATTTACAGATCAGGCCCTTCAAAAAAACGTTTCAGAAGTGCAAATTACTCTCCTGACGAAAAAATGCGTTTGATTAGCATCTGCGCAAAGTATAAACATATTATTGAATCATAAAAAACTGATGCTGTGTCCTGGAAAGAAAAAGAAGATACTTGGATAACAATTGGAAACGAATTTAATGCCAGTTCAGATGTTTATAGGGACCAAAATTCTTTAAAGAAATGCTATGATAATCAGAAAAAAACTACACGAAAAGTTTATGCGGCAAATCGTCAAGAAACATACAAAACAGGAGGTGGTAAAAATGATGCATGCTCAATATCCCCTATTGACGAAGCTACGATTCTGGTGATGAATAATAAAACAGTGAATGGACTTCTGAATCAGTATGATGATGATAGTATAAAAGAATCCTGTAATGATATAAGTATAAAAGAATCCTGTAATGATATAAGTATAAAAGAATCCTGTAATGATATAGATGTTGAAATAATTGAACATTTTGAATTTGATAATGTAATTGTAAGTTTATTAGTTGATTTAGTACCTATGTTAAAATTGTATGATGGTTGATACATCCTTCTTATTTTATTTTTTTTAGAGTCCAGAAGTCATCAACACTAATAACCCTACTAATACTGAGGAAGCAGAAAAAATTGAAACAGTAGAAGTAGATTGGGGATCAAAATCAATGACCGCAAGTAATTTAAAATCAAAAAAAAACTTAAAACTAGTAGATTCAAGTGAAAAAGAAAACTGGAGCAATCGTCGAAGACCATCTGTAACACCTACTGGTAATCTAGCAAAGAAATTTGAGGAAGTTGCAAATATAAAAAAGCAAGTAGCGGAAGTCTTTTTAGAAAACATGAGGGCTAAGGAAGAAAGAGAAAAAAAAGAATTGTCCATGTAAAATATTTGATCAGTGAGTATTTACATATTTCTTACTTTATTTCATATTTTTTTTTGTTTTATTAGAGAGGTCCTTAACTATTTTTTTTTTAAATATTTATCTTTATAATTTGTTTCATAGTACCTTACTAAATGATTATTATTATTTAAATGTATAGTAAACTTATTGTAAACTTACATAAATACTAAAAAATGTGTTAATTAGTTTATAATATAAATTAATATAGTGTATCTTGTTTATTCTGTTTACTTAATTAATTATTAATTTTCAAAGTTTATTTTTATTTTTTATTAATTGTTTATATATCATGAGACTGTATTACATTGTTACTAAAGTACATTCTAATTTGTAATTATTATAATACAATTTGCAATACATGGTATTATGTAAAGTTCCTAAAGTGTTCATAATTAAATTATTTTTATTTTTAATTCAAGTTACAATTTTTTTTTTTTTGCCAAGTATTTAATTATAAAATGTGATAAAGGTAAATTGTTATAAATTAAATTAGTTTATTATTTTTTTATTTTTAATTATAAAATCTGTTTTTAAAACTATTATAAATTTGAATTGTTTAATATAAAAATGTATCATATTCTTAATACTACAATCGACTAAAATAATGGTTTATTATGTTGGCTCTTTGATTTATTCCACTTATATCATCTTGGTGTTGTTGGTTATTTATTGCATTTATGTTAAGGTCACCTGAAGCATATTAAAAATAACATTGTTAGGTAATAACATTGTTTAATATGCTACTCAAATATAATATATTTACCATTGTTAATTAATAATGACAAAGGATCATTTCCATCAATATCTGGTATTTCTACATTAAATTGAATGGCGATATTATGTAGAATGAAAGTTGAAGTTATAATTGCCATTATAGTGTCAACTTTTTTCATTCTGATACCATAAGCTAAAATAGGAAATCGTCGTTTAATAACGCCAAAACACCTCTCAACAGTATTTCTGGTACGAATATGCGATTCATTGTATAATTGTTCACTTTGAGAATTAGGATTTAATAGAGGTGTCATAAGATATTTTAATACTGGATATCCACTATCACCTATAAACATTTGTGTTATAATAAATAAATACAGATACTTAGTGAAAAATATAATTTAAATTTAAATTTAGCACTCAGTTTCTAGTGATGCACATTAAATAATTAAATGTGTACTCAAAATGATAATATTACTTTACCTAGTATAAGATAGTTTTTAAATACACCTAATTCAAACTCAGAATGAACCCTAGAATTATTAAAAATAGTAGAATCATGGGTGGATCCTGGCCAACGTGCTACAATATTTGATACTTTCAAATTAGCTCTGCATATTGCCTGTACATTAATAGAAAAGTACCCTTTTCTATTTCTATAAATCTCTGCATCATCCCCTCCTAAATATAAAAATAACTTGTCGATATAAATTAAGTTTATATTAATAAAATTACATTATCAGTACCTAATGATTGTATTCTAATATGAGTGCAGTCAATAGTTCCAATGACTCGTGGAAACTTTGCTATTTTAAAAAAATCGTTAGCTGTTTCTTTCAGTTCTGTATCATTTTTAGGCATACTTATAAATGTTTTGCACCTAAAAGAGAAGTGAATAAAAATTTAGCTTTAATATATTTTATTGCATGTATTTTTGGCAGACCGTGTACTATACTTAGTTGTGAGGTTACCGGTAGACCGTATACTATAGTCTATTATATATATATATATATAATAGTCTATACTCTATATCTATTTGGCTTACATATTCTATTAAATAACAAATTATAATTTCATCAAAAATCCTTACTTTAAAGATATGGCCCTTGCAACTCTGTGTATTATTCTACATATAGTAGACAAGTGGCATCCCATAAAATCTCCAACACTCATATAATGCTTAGCAGTAGCACAAAATCTCAAAAAAGTCAGAAGTTGATTAATTGGAGAAACTGATTGGTTCCTTCATTTTATGAAACATTAATATTTATACATTTAGTATTAGGTATCTATTTGAATTAACTAATCTGTTGAAAGTTGGTTATTACTTACAAGTCATTTGAATACTCCAAGTCTGTTTCAATGTATGTTAAGACAAATAAAACTGACTCTTTACTTAAACGAAAACGGCGTTTAAATGCAATATCGTCTAGTGAAGAAAAAAAATCTGATCTTTCATAGATTTGTTTTGGAATACCAAAAAAAATAAATTCTAACTCTATTTCGTCGTCATCTAAAACCTCAAAAATATCTAAATACTCTTCGGGGATATTCAGTTCCATTTTATTTAGTTCTGATATTATAGAGTACCTATATTATAAATATAAAGTATATTACCTACCTACTTAATATTACTGTTGTATATATAACATTTTGATTTTTACTATAAGAACTGACACTAATAGGTATAATAAATCACCATAAAATACAATAGTAAACTGTAACAGAAAATCTGATAAATTATAATTTATGATAAAAACTATTACAAGTCCTTAGCTAAGTCTTGCTTATATTGATTAAGCCACAGTTCATCATTGGTTTAATTTAAACCTCACTTAAAATAATTTAAGATAGTATTTGAAGACCGTGCAACAAACTTAAATTTTAAGTTGAGCTTAAAGTAGACTTAAATTTTAAGTGTAACTGGTGCAAACGGTCATGAATTACTTTAAAAAGTTTAAAATGGCTGAAAAGTGGAATGCGGAAACCACTATAAAGTTTATCGAGGAGTTTAAATCACATGAATGTCTATGAAACGCTAAACACAGCTCTTACAAAAACAAACACATGCGTGAAGCGGCATACCAAAAAATTGTTGTCGAAATGGCTATTGACGGTTTCAATGTAGCTGAAGTGAAAAACAAAATGAGAAACCTAAAATCGACGTATTATCAAGAAAAAAAAAATTGAAAAATCAAAATCATCAGGAAGTAGTGGTGGCAATGTGTACGTTCCAAACATTAAATGGTTTACAGAGATGAACGCATTATTAAAAGATTCGGATGAACGTAGGAAAACTATTGATAATGTAAGTATTGTATTATGTTACAATTTCTTAACACTTAGTTTAAAATTATTTTTGGTATAACTAATTATTTTAGACTCTAAGTAGTTATATACAATTGTAATGTTTTTAATCATAAAATATTTATTACATTTTAGTTAAACTGAAATTTATTTTTACCTTAGTATTACAATAAATTTTATAATTATTATTAAATCTAAAACTTAACTGCTATAATATTGATATATAAATATATATTTATTATATTATGGAATCTGTTGAATTCAATGAATCATTCTGGATTGCCATGAGACAGGACCTTCGTTTACAAAATATTTACTAAGTTTTTCCCTTATTTCTGTGACCTGTCTTGAATAGTGATTACTTCCTACTCGGTCAATACTTGGCATTAATGTTAGGTTTTCCTGTCTCCGTGTACCTGGTATATTCTCCCCAGTGTCTACATATTCATAGTCTACATTGTCTCTAATTAAATAATTATTTGAAGTCTTCCTCAGCCAGTTATGTACAGCGCAAGCTGTACGTATGATTTTATCTATTGTGGACACATCTGTTCCAATAGGTTTTTCAAAAATCCTAAATCTGGACACTAGGATGCAAAATGCATTTTCAACTATTCTCCGCGCCCTAGATAGTCTGTAATTAAAAATCTTCTACTCGTACGTCAGAGGTGAGTGTTGGTAAGGTTTCAATAAATACGTTTTGAGTGGAAATGCTGCATCTCCTACAAAAAAACCACCAGTTGGTAACATGCCATTTTCAAGATCCTTTAAAAACATAACATATTTTCTATTATAATTTTCATAGTAAGTTGTAACTGTTATTATTATTTGTTATTTAATAATAATCAATTCTTATAAAATGTTTTTTTTTAATGTTAAAAGTTTTAAAATTTAATTTGCTATTATTATTATGTTTTTTTGTTATTTAATAATAACCAATTCTTATAAAATGTTTTTTTTAATGTTAAAAGTTTATCGAAGACATGATTTACTACTTAACAAATAAAATATATTCTTACACTATATGAAGTTTTATTTACTATTTCACTTACTTTTATATAATCTTTAAGGATATCATACATAGCGTCCAAAACTTCTGGAACAAACACACTAATGGCTGGTTTTGAAACCCGGAAAAAGTGGGATAAACTCCTATAACTATTTCCGGTTGCTAAAAATGATAATGTTACTTCTAATTTGATTTTTGTAGGTATCGCAAGTCTCATGACTGTATCTTCACGTTGTATTCGGTGTCTTATATTTTTTTAAAAAAAGTCAAATTGAACAGGTGTTATTCTCATAAACCTTTTGTATTCCATTTGATCTTCTACTGCGAACTCTCTTAATAGACCAACTGAATTGCCATGTGTATCCATTCTAAGTAACCATTTTTTTGTCCAGATCCGTTTTTGTCTTTTTCTTATTTCAACTAGTTCATCTATGATTGATGAAATTAGTATGTTTGAATAATATTTCACACTTTGTGTTCGTGATTCTTATATTATCATATTATTATATTCGTCATTTTTATACTATCATTATTATATTTGTATTATTTATATTAGCATATTATCATTGTATTATCTTAATTATTGTAACCGGTCCGCGCACATAGGAGACCAGCGACGAATCTCAATATGTTCAGTACCCACCGCGGATACCGACCGCAACGTTGTGCAATACCTACCGTTACCGAAATTTGTCGTATTTATTCTGTGCTAATTAATTATTGTACACTGTTATTATTATTACCATTATTGTTGTGTAGTCAAGTTGTTTTTTTTTTTTTTTTTTTGTTAAATAGTAGTCAACACCATCGAACAAGATAATTGAGTTTATTTTATTTACGTCCTCGTGTCCGATTCTTAATTGCTACCTTCTTACCAACTACAAAAAATACCCATTTATACAGTCCACATACCTAAGGAACATTTGGTCCGTCGAGCCTAGGATGAATAATATGGTATGTTATTTTTATTATTGTTATTTGTTCTAAGTGATTGAATCGTAAATGGTAATTGTTATAAGTAACTGCAAGAGTATTACGTATAAGCTGCTACAGAACGTATTATTTGTGAATTGGACTTTGTACCTTCCTGACATAGCCGCGTCGCCGCGATAATTTCACCGTCGTCAACACCCACGGATGATCATCATAGGCGTGCGCAGACTCTTGGTTCCGGGGGTGCACATTAAAAATTAGGGCCCACTAGAATTTTAAGTCATTAGATACAGGAAAATTTTTTAAAGATATAAAATGCACTAAAAATAATTTTTATATTTTATTTACTGTAATACATTTAAGTTACATAGGCATAATTTTTCAGTATCTTATGTAACAAACTTATAAGTTATAATGTTAATCGACGTTTAAAATCTATACAATTTTTAAATTCATCAATTATTTCATTACAATTTAATTTACACGCTAGTTCTTGTTCTGTAAACATTAATACTAATGATTCTAATCTATCTTGGCACATAGTACATCTAAGTTTATTTTTTACAATGCTTAATTTTGAAAATATCCTCTCACATGTGCAACTTGTAACTGGTATTATGGTAAACATTCTTAATGTTAAATACATATTTCTAAAAATGTCTGACCGTCCACTCTCTTTTAACCAGTCTAACCACACATAAACAGATTTACTGGATGTACCACTTGGCACATCAGGCATATGTTTGAGAATTTTAATCTCAGCTTCAAGTTCATTAATAGGTATATTGAACAATTTAGTTAAAATATTTGAAAAGCCATTGTTATTATTTAATTCTAACTTCAATAAATTTCCCACAACACTAATCAAATCTAAATTGTCTTGATTGAATCTAATGTTTATACCATTTATAAGATTATCAATTAACGGATTAAATACAGAACACCTAAGTTCTTCATATTTAGAATCATGAAAAAATTGATTAGAATAATTTTCATTTAACCTCACAGTCACTTTCTTTTTTTTAACCACAGGAATACTAATATCTAGTTCAATACACTTGGTAGTCACTTGTTCAAAAATGTTTTTAAAAAATGTATCATTTCTCATAGATAATAATGAACTTTTAAGCGCTTGAATAGAATTAATAGCTGTTATTAGATCTAATTTTGGAGACTGAAGTCCTGAACTTACTTTTAAAATCATTTTCAAAA
Source organism: Therioaphis trifolii (assembly GCA_027580255.1). Lineage (NCBI taxonomy): Eukaryota > Metazoa > Arthropoda > Insecta > Hemiptera > Aphididae > Therioaphis > Therioaphis trifolii. Next base: position 122,226 of record JALBXZ010000029.1, read on the forward strand.
TTGGTTCCATAAGATGCAAGCCTAAAAGAAATTCAAAACTTTTAAGTTGGTGAAGTAAACCAATACCCTTAGCTCTCATACATGGAATGGTACAGTTTTTACAAATTTCATCAATAGCAACTATTAATATACTATAATTATTTTTTATAGCACTAACAGCTTCCGACCTACAAGCCCATCGAGTAATAGAGCATGATTTTAAAGATTTTAAGAGCGATCCTGTTTCTAACGCAACTCTCTCTAATACTGCATGGCGCATTGGACTCCCTTCTATAAAATTATAAATAAATTGTACTGTGCCGAGAAAATTAAATATTAGTCTATTGTTGGGTGCACTAGAATGTTCACAAATTGAATCAATCAGGACTAGATTGAGACAATGTGCATAACAGTGCACATAAAGAATTTTATTATTTTATTCTTTGCATTTTGCTTGAACACCTCCCACATTACCTGACATTGATGATGCACCATCAAAACAAACTGCCAAAACCGATGACCAATCTTTATTGATCATCTTTAACAATATATTAAGAGTATCAAAAATAGACTGTCCTGTAACTGAAGTCATTTTTTTTAGAGCAACAAATGTTTCTACAGGCCTATTAATTTCCTGATTAAAATAACGTACAACAACAGACAACTGTTCACAATGGCCAACATCACTGGTTTCATCTGCCATCAATGATATAAAAGAATTTTCAAAATTAGCTTTAATTTTTTTTATCATAACACTGTGAATTGACGAAATTAGGTCATTTTGAATACGATTACTCAAGTACTGTGCATTTTTTGGACCACTTAATAAATATGTTTTTAAAACATCATCATACCTAGCTAACAAATCTACCATTTCTTTAAACAAACCTTTCTGATTACTTGAAAAACTCTCATCATGTCCTCGAAACCGTTTACCAGTTTTACCAAGAAGAAGCACAATATCAATTAAACGTTTCATAATATTTCTATTTTTAATGCGCTCTTCTTCATTTTTTTTTAATACTACTGTTTGTATAGAATTTAATTTACAATCAATTGATTCAGAATTTATAAAATTTTGAAATGAAGTGGTAGCATTTAGATGAATTTTTGATAGTTGATGTTTTTTAAAACGCTCATGACTACGGTACCAAGACTTAAAACCATTTACAGAAAAACAAGAATCTACATGACTACTATTACATTCGTTTCCATTAAAACATCTACAATAAAAGCAAAAGGCTGCATCAATACTTGGACTATACTCTAGCCACTTATAGCTATTATACCAATTTTTGTTGAATGATCGTTGTTTATTTTTATTTATTGTCTGAGGATATAAATTCAGCAAAGGTTGAAACGGACCTTGTTTAATTGTTTCTGAATTCTAATCGATGACTTGGAAGAGGCATAACAGGATCGTTTATATCACATGTATTTATTACTGAAATAAATAGTTAATATTAAAATTAATAATAAAATATAAAATTCAAGCGTTTAATACCTGGAGATTTTTCAGGTGAAACTAGAAACATATCATTATGACCTTCACTTGATATTATTAACTCTTTGTGTACAGTATCAATGATGTGTTCATGTTTTTTTAAATAGGCTAAAAACAAAATATTATTCATTAATAACTTGTCCAATACAATTTTAAATGGTTTAAAAATTCAAATAGAAAACAAACTATTCCATTTATTTATGAATATTTGCAATTATATAGTTCTACATTCAAATTTAAGCATACTAAGTTATGAAATAATTTATTTTAACAAATATCAACTCCTCTATCCAGATAGGTAACTCAGTAAAATTATGAATTTACAATAAATTAATAGAAACTTACTGTATTCTGAGGAATTGCTTTGAAGAGGCATATCAGGATCTTTTATATCACATGTATTTGTTACTGAAAAAAAATATATTTACCTACATTATATTTGTTTAGAAATAAAATAAAATAAACATGCTAGTATTATTATTACTACCTAGAGACTATAAATATTATAAAACTTAAATCTACAAATAATTGGTAACTTACCGTTATTTGAGAAATTATTTAAATTTTGAGTCAACACAGCAGTCTCTTTTTTGTAGAAAAACAAAGTTTTTGTTGTTTTGGATCATTAGCAACTTTCATTAACGCTAATTTATCTTTAGCTTTGCGCTTTTGATATCCACTTTTTAAGTATTTAGAACTCATTTTAAGTTAAGCTTTAAAAACTAAATACGGTAGGTAATAAAATTATTCACACAAAAAACTCAGACAACAAGCAAAAAAATAATATTGACATTCGACAATCGAAATCGAATACTGATATGAATAATGAACACTGTCGTATGAACAAGTATAAATATAGAAATAAATATGGATTTAAACATCTGTGCCCTGTGGTAATATGGAAGTGCAATATTTTACCATAGCTTTGTTGATAATTTTATCACTGAATGTTAAAAATAGACTATAATGTCTATTAGTTTTCACCACGGTGATTATCTATCGTGGTTTTCATTTTTCAAAATATTTTATGAAATTCGACATTATCAGCAAACCACGAAATAACTAACAACAAATTGAATAACATATATAATAAAATATGACTATTTGTAGTATTTGTGTATTTTCAATCAAATTATTGAACACGATTTTGTTCGGTAGGACTTCTTATCTTTTCAATCAAATAAAAACACATTACAATTATATATATATATATATATATAGGTAATAATAAATTAATTTTTCAAAATTTAAAATTTAAACTGAACAATCCATTGGGGCCTTTTTTAATACTTAGGGCCTTGGATGAAAGGTCCGGGGGTGCCTGGTCTCCCCCGGCACCCCCGGTGCGCACGCCTATGATGATCATTAACCGAACGCGCCTACACCGCTTATCGCGCCGATATATATATAACGTCGATGACCGTGAATTATTATAAATTATAATTATTGCCGTATATTATTACGACATTGTCGTTCGTGATATTAAAACCTTCTACTACCGTACTTACGCAAATCCGTCCGACACGTCGTTAAAAAAGGTATTTAATTTATTAAGTATACAATGGGTGTATACGAGGAAGCTAAGTTACGTCTAGGCGACCTGCAAAAGAGAATACAGCGTATTCATGACGCCGGATTGGAACTTTCGGATTCAAAGGCTACAAAAACCAGTGTTACTAAGTTTAAAATAATGTACACTACTCTTGAGAATTTGCGAGATGATTTTGAGTTACAAATAACAACGATAATTCGTAATTTAAGCAAGATTGGTTCAACTGCAGAGGAGGTCGTCACAGATAAAATACGCTCGGAGTTCGAAGAAGTGTATTTTAAGTGTAAGTAGTATATATGTACCAATCCTGGCACACTTTGATATTTTTCACTTAAAACTAATTTATTGATATTTTTCACTTAAAACTAATGTATTGATATTTTTCACTTAAAACTAATTAATTGATATTTTTCACTTAAAACTAATTAATTGATATTTTTCACTTAGTTTTTTAAAAAAATATTTATATTATGGTCTGTGGTCTTTTTCATTTAGTTTATTTTTCTCTAATTATTTAACAAAATTATTTCAAAATGTTTTTGAAATAATAAAATTTTTATATTGAAATTCAACATAAAAAATTAAAATTTAGATTTCTGGAGTTCCCCTGTATAAAAAGTCCCTTCAATAATTTCACCATCAATATCTTTTATTCTATAAGTTATAGGAGATGTGTACACAATTTCGTTTATTATAAATATTTCACGAGTCCAATTAGGATCATATTTATTGGCAAATTTTTGTTTAAATCTGGTAATTCGAACCCTGTCTCCAATTTTAAATTTAATTTTCTGTTTCGATTTATTCTCAGAGAATACCTTTCTTAAAATCTCACATTCATTACTCTTTTTAACTTCACAAGGTTTCATTCCAATAGTTCTATGAATGTCTTTAAAATTATATTCATACAACAAGGATTGTAAATTATGTATCCATTTTTTATTGTTTTGTACTTCGAAATGTATTCTCATCTTTCCATTGAGTGTTCTATTAAATCGTTCGATTATTGATGATTTCTCTTCATTTTGAGTATGATACATTTTAATCTCATATTTTTTTAACATTTCTTTAAACAATTTATTTTCAAATTGTAGTCCTTTATCGGTATGGAGTAAAACTGGAGGGTTATGGTTTTGTATTTTAGCTTCATTTAATATTTTTTCAAAAGCTTTGGATACACTTTTTCCGTCTTTCTTTTTAAGTGGATAAGACCAAGCAAATTTGGAAAAAGTATCAATTACATTTAACATATAAGAATAATTATCGTTTTCTTTCTCATAGTTTTTCATTATAACTAGATCAGCAGCCCATAGATCATCAATACCCTTGGTAAATATTTTTCTTTTCGGAAATCGTTTCCTTACAGGTTTGTGAAGTTCTTGAGCTATTGAAAGTTTATCCTTTGCCTTTATTTTTTGATTGTTTTTAATTTTTTCTTCATCTTTAAGAGGTTGAATAAATTTACTTTTATTTGTGTTACATTCAACACATTTTGCTGAGATTCTCCACCTACCATTATTCGTTTGAACTTTTTTTGCATCGATATTTTTTGTTTTTTTCTTACATTTCAGACAATGTATAATTTCTTTTAAAATACCATCCATTTTATAATAGACAATCTTAAATTTTATCGAATTTCTCTAATTGAGTTTTGTATAATATCGTATACAAATTTGTTACTTGAAACTAGACAAATATAGCAAACAGTACCATCTGATATACTCACAGGTTGTCTAGTCAGATTTATAACGAATAAAGGTTTAGAATTCTTAAACTGTTCTGGATCTGTGTAGATTAAAGGGAGTTCTCGGTATGTTTTGTAAAAAACTTTTTTGTAGTCTCCAAGCATCTCTTCTGGATATTTTTCTCCGTTTATTTCAAAGTAAATATTTCTAACATTACAGTGATCAAAATTACTTGATTCTTTTAGTTGAGTATTTCTGTTTGTTTGTAAACCTACAATCCCAAATAAAGGATCATGAGAATTTCTATACATGTTTGTAATATCAAGAGTACACTTCTTTCCACTCAATTTTCTTACTTCAATACATTTAATAGTTTTAAAATCCAAGAAATAATTATTTTTTTCTGATAATTCAACCAATTCATTTATTAAGAGGGTTTTAATCATACTATCATATTTAACTACACGAAAAACTAATCCTAAAATCCTCAATAATAATTTTTCCATCTGTTGGCATTTTTTTATCAGAATTTTCTTCTTTGAATAATGCATCATGATCATGATTTCGAGTAAACTCTAATTGAATGTCTCCTTTGTAAAGTGGATATGTTATATCCTCAAAGAAACCCAAACCGAAATCAGACAAATTGCCATAAACATTAAATTTTCCCCCTCCTTTAAATCTGGATTGATATCCTGAGTTTATAGTAGGACCATGGTTATTATTTAAAGCAAAACCAACAACCCCTTTCATATTACTTGTTATACCAGGGTTTTCGATTTCCTCAAGTAATGTTCCATGATTTTCAGTTGGATGTTGGAAAACAGTTTGCTTGGAAAACCATTCTCTAATTTTATATTGCTATTAAGTGGATATTCAGTATCGTCTAGTTGTACAACTTTTCCGGAAATGTTAAATTTTGTGGATTTTAAGTCTAGAAAACAATCACATCCATCTATTGAGAAAATTGTCTTTTTTTTTTTCAGTATTAAGGTTTAACACAGAAGTTGGGTTGAAATCTCTATATTCAGCCCGGATAATATTATCATCATACTTTTCAAAAAATTTTTCCATTTATTATACATATATTTTTTTTTTTTTAACAAAAATTCTAAACCAGACAAAAAATCCGGTTCGAAAAAGAAATTCTAAACCAGGCGAAAAATCCGGTTTGAAAAAGAAATTCTAAACCAGGCAAAAAATCCGGGTTAAAAAAATAATCTTAAACCAGACGAAAAATCCGGGTTAAAAAAAGAATCTTAAACCAGGTTTATATTCATTAGTTTGTAATAGTATAAAAATTTTAAAGATTTTCTCTTTAAAATTAACAATACATTTTATTATAATTTTTTATAAATTCCAAACACAAATGACCACAAATAGGTGGATCATTATCATCTTGGTATATATTCGTTGATATTAGTAGGTTTTTTTTCCCTAAATATTTAACAAGTTCTGTAGAACTCCATTTGAGTCGAAATAAATTTTTAAATTTCCTTCTTTTATCCATGCAACCCAATGTGAACCTTTCTCTTTAGAATCATTTAAATTTAATATACCACTTTCATTTGTCCAAGGTTTTAAAGGAAGTTCGTTTCTCATGAAACACCCTCTAAAATATTTATTTTTTTCAGTAAATTTTAAGATATCAAAATTAGTCAATGCTTTTTCTCCATATTTTTTAACCAGGAAATTAACAGATAGATCTACTTTTTGATTGTTTTTTTTTCTCTTCAAACCTGAGCCAATATGTAATGTTTTAACATTTTTAATAATTTTTTCCAATTCCTGATTGTGTCGAATTGTTTCTTTTTCCATTGCTTTTTTATGTTTAGTTTCTGAATAACTGTCCCAAATAGCAGATCCTCCTTGAGCTGCAGCAGCTGCTGCTGCAATTCCACCAAATAAAAGAGGAAGAAATCCACCTTCTTTTATTTGATTAAATTCAAATTCTAATCGGACTTCTTTATTTTCTTTTTTGGCTTTTTTTAGCATATTTATTTGTGTATTGGTTAAATTATATAGTTTTCCCTCACCTATTTGATAAGGTTTTAAAAGGATTGTAACATTTTTTTCTGTTCATGAGCCAAATGAATTTTCTTATTTTGATAATCATTTAGTTTGTTTCATTTATTATACATTTTCTTTTTTTTTTTTTTTTTAAATTAATCCCATCCCTAATTTTCGTTTTGTTTTCATGATGTTTGTTGTAATCCATGCAGCAGATTTTTCACCTAAAGACACATTTGGATCTGAAAATCTTTCCCAAGCTTTATGTTCTAAAATCAAATCAGCTTTAAGTCTAGATTTAGTATCTTTATTTTTTTCATAGTAAATATCGTGTTCTTTTGCTGCTTCATCCAGTTTATTAACAGGTTTTTTATTTTTCTTTAATTTTGTACCAGGACCTAAGTAGTTATAAGTAGGCCAATGCATTTCAGGTATAAATTTACTGTTTAAAATATGATTGACAAGACCTTCCCCTTTAATTAGTTTTTTTGGCAAACATTTTATAATTTCGATCAAATACTCTGTACTTTTTGGAGATTCAATCAACTTTTCCATTTCATTTTTGAAAAAGGTTACCATACCTAGTTTTTCATTATGAAAAAATAATTATTTCCTGCTCTTTCTTCTTCGGCGATTTTACACAATCGATTTATTATTTGGTTTAAATTATTTATATACATATATTCTACAGGATTTTCCGTGTAATATTTTAAACCTTCTCCAACATGTTCAGATGGTTTTTTCATTTCATTCCAAATATTTTTAATTATTAGATTATATTTATTAGAACTGGATGATTTTGGTTTTCCTGTTTTTTTATCGTTTTTTGATATATCGAGTCGGTTTCTAATAATATTTTTTTATATGTTTTTAAATCCTCATCTGTATACGATAATATAATATTATTTGTTTCATCCCATAGATTTGACTCTGTTAACAAGTTCCACAATCCTTCTGTTCCTGTATATTGATTCTTGTTTAAAATAATATCATTGCCGTTAAAACTTATTGCGTATTTTCCAATTGCATGACCTTTTTTATTGGTATTTTTATTATCATAAATCTATGAGTTTCTGTGCGGCGATATTGCCTAAATGTGTTGTTTCTGGTGTTTTTATTGTTTGATTTTCTTCATCTCTTGTTGGTGTTTGAAAACTTGATATCATTTTTGGTTTGTTTTCTGTATGGATTGGTTGCTCTATTAATGTTGATGTTTTTACAGGTACCAATTCTGTGTGTGAATCAACATCTGTTTTGTTTACAGCATTTTTTATGTCTCTTAATACTTTCACTACAGGTTCGAAAGCTTTTTCTTTTCTTATTTCGTTGTTGATTTCTCTTTGATTTGCATTTTTAAAATTATTTTGTAGTTTTTCTCTAATTTTTAATACTTGTTTGGTTTTCTCTATTTTTTCCTTGTCCTTATCATTATTTAAAGTATTTGGTTTAAACATCTCACTATTTTGAAGACCTCCTCCTTTTCTCATTTGTTTTGTAAGATTATTCTGAATTTTTTTAATATCACTATCATTCATTTATAATAGATATATTTAAAAAAATATATATCTAAATTATATTACAACGTAAACATCTTACGTAAACCGAAACATAAACATATTACGTAAACCTAAACATAAACGTCTTACGTAAACCTAAACATAAACGTCTTACGTAAACCTAAACATAAACGTCTTACGTAAACCTAAACATATACGTCTTACGTAAATTTTAACATAGTTTTTTCTCTAGTTTATTATATATATGATTATCTATAACATCCAGAGAAATGTATCCATATTTTTTTTCCCAACAAAGTGCACAAAATTTGAAAAATTTTTCTTTGGATAGAGTTGAACTATAAAAACTTTCCCAAATTTTACTTACGTAGTGTTTTTGTTGTTTAAAAATAAACAAAAAATTTAAATTATTGCGTATCAATTTTAAATCACTCGAGCTAAAACATTGAGTTAAATAAATACAGGAAATATTTTTATGTCTGCCTCTGACAAAATATTCCTTTACTAATGATTGATCTTTTTCCAAAATCCAATCATCAAAAACAACTAGACTATTTGTTTGACATTCGTCGACAGGTACTATATCTTGATCAGAGAAATGCGAATCAATATTAAAATTAAAATATCAAATATTTTTTGTAAAAATGTGTACACTGGTTGTTCAAGATTTTTTGAGAACACTTATAGATGTTGATAATCAACCCAATACTCTGTGATAATATTCCTTAACAATGTAGTCTTACCAGAACCAGAACCTCCAACAATTATACATCGAATAGGAACAGGAAGTAAAGAATCGTTTTTATTTAGAGTTTCGGTTTCAAAAGGATAAAGCTTGAAAATATATTTTTTCATATTTATTATAGAGTTTTTAAATATTCTTGGAATATTTAAAAGAATATATAAAGAAAGGTATTTTACTCAAAAATGACTAAATGTTTTGAGTACCCATTACTCAATTTTTCCAAACCTTTATAAATTAAAGTGAACTTCACTGGATTCGAGTTCATTTCTTCAATATCATTAACTGTACATTTTTTAGAAAAGTGGTCTGGAAAAATTACTTTTAAATTATTATCTAAAATTACTAATAATTTTTGCCCATACTTTGTCATAACATTTTCAAAGTTTGTTGCCTTATATTTTTTTCCAAGTTCCAAGTTTTTTAATGAGATGAAGCATGTGTTTGAATTTAAAAGTGTTTTATAGTTTTCCGTTTATTATACATATATTTTTAAAATACAATATGCATATTAATGCATTAATATGCATATTGATGCATGAATAATATTTTTCATGTATATTGATTTTTTAAATTGTTTTGAAAAAATTCTTAACCCGGATTTTTCATCCGGGTTGGTTAGAATATTGGCAACCAGGTTTATATTCATTAGTTTTAAAGTCTAAAATGAAGGGAGCAGAAGATTTTCAGGATTGGTTAACTATTTTTTCTGTTGAGGTCTTTTAAATCGAGATAAAAAATTGGATCTTTGAGTAGGATAAATTCGTTTCCATTTTGATCGAAAATACTGATGGTTATAGTTTTAATTGTTTTTAAGCTTACAGGAACATAAAATATTTTCTCTGGTCTTACAAATAAATTATTAGAATCAAATAAAAACACGAATAAAAGTTCTTCCTCTACATGGTGAATATCATTAACAGAGGAGAACGATTTTTCACATATGATGCAATGAATTTCTAAAGGTGTAATGATTATGTTTTCATACATAGGTGATAAACCCTTATATGACCTTATAGAAAAATTTTTCTTATTTATTCCAAAACATTTGTTTAAATTTTCATCAAGTTCGAAATATTTATCAGATTCAATTAATATGGTATAATTATTTAAAAGAGATATTTTCATATTTGTTGGTATAATTTTATTTAATTCTTCTATTGTATAATAACCAGATTTTATATTGTATTCAGTGTTATCCATATACGTAAATATTTCCCTCTAATATCCATATTTTATTGTTTATAAATTTTGATGCTTTATTACCAATATGAGTGATTTCTACATCAGAGTGTCGAAATTCATAATGGTAATTTTCCACTCCTAAAATCTCTTTTAAATAATTTTCGAATATAAAAGAGATGTTTGAAGTAAAATGTATAATATTATTTTCATCTAATTTAATTATTATTCTATTATAAGTGGTATTTTTATTTAGCTCATGTTGAAATTGTTTTAAAGAATAAATGCCTTTTTTTATCACAAATTCTGTGTTTAAAATTACAAATTCTATTTTGTCTTGAAGTTTATATTCTTTCGTTTTAATAATACAATCTCTGTCTAATCTGATAACAGGAATATACCTGATTTCTATTTCACTTATTTTTGAGTAATCTAATTTTATATACTCTAAATTCAAATATTTGCAGAAATTCTCATCTAAATGATAGTAAGTATTACATGTTATTTTAACTATATTTTCCTCTGAAAGACTTATCACAACAGGATTAATTTTTTTGTTTAACTGTTCAATTGTATATCTGCCTGGCTCCACAGTAACTATTATACCGCCAATTGTAATTACACAATCTGTTTCAATTCTGATTAAATTATGTAAACCAGTAAATATTAAAGCCTTAAGTCCTAGTAAAAAATTACCAGAATTAACCAAGGGACGTTCTAAATGTATACTATTATTTTTAATTTTTATTAAAACCATCTATTATTTATAATATATAAATATTATTAAAAAACTAATATTTAAATAGTAGATAAGTAAATAAATAATAAAAAAATAATTAATATAATATAATTAGCATTAAAAAACAACTGAGTATTTAATTCGAAGGATGACCTACTTTCGTTATCTTTTGTATGACGTCATACAAGCGATAATTACTCAGTTGAGTTAAAAGGAAATAAGTGTAAATGCAATTAATCGACAATCACCGCACAAAAAAAAAAAATTGAAAAATAAAAAAATATATCGTATAATAAATGACAGACATGAATATGAATATGAATACTAAATATCATCCTAAATACTGGGTAGTTTGTGACACAAATATTGCTTATAAAAATTGGTCAAAACATTGCCAAACAAAAAAACACAAAAATAATGATCCTAATAATACAATTACAACAAGGATTCGTAAGAAAACAATAACAACAACCAAGAAACTTAAAAAACAAAGAGTACCTAAAGACCATAGAGTTTTCTATAAGTTCAGTGAAAAACTCTTTAATAAACCCAAAAAAAATCGATCTGTTATCTTGGAAAAAGATACTGCCTTTAACAGCAGAGTTAAAACATTCACAATTAATAATAATTTCGGGTTCAAAGATACTATACAATTTATGAATCATGTAGAAAGAATAGTTTTAGGTAAAATTCAAGAAGGATTAAATAAACAACATGGTTTAAAAGTAAATTTTATTTTGCATTGTATACACCAGAGAAAAATTACTGGTACAGAAACCATGGAGTATAAGGACACACATTTTAAAACAAAGAATAAAATAATATTGAAAACAACTGATCGAAGTGATTATTATCTTGGAGTGAAAACTAAATTAACGAATGAAATGCAAGAGTTTCAAATTAAACAATCACAGTGGTGTCTTCAAAAAATTGTATCCTTGGAATTGTGTATCAATAAATTTATACCTCTAAGAGGTGCTTCGTATATAGAACTTCCAAAATTTATTCAACTTAAATATGCCGTTATAAATGTGAAAAATGAGGATAATAAATGTTTTCTTTGGGCCTTACTTTCTGCATTATATCAAGCTGAACATAATCCGCAGAGAGTTTCCAATTATAAAAAATGGGAAAATGTGTTTGATAAAGAATTCAAAGATATTGAATTCCCTGTTAAATTAACAGATATACATAAAATAGTTGATAGATTAAATATTTCTATAAATGTGTATTGTATTGATGAGTTCAAGCCAGTAATTATTCCTCTTAAAATAACTAAAATTGAGAAGGAGAAACATATTGATTTGTTGTATCTTAAAGAGAAAAATAATGAGCATTATTGTTGGATAAAAGATTTATGGAAACTAGTAGGACATGATCAAATTTCCAAACATGAACATAAACGTTTTCTGTGTAAAATGTGTTTAACCAGTCATAAAACACAAGATAAATTAAACGAGCATAAAACTTACTGTATGTATAATAAATGTACCAAGGTCGTTTTACCTGAACCTTCCAATTATATTGTTCAATTTTCTCATTATAATCATTCTTTAAAAGTACCTGTTTCGATTTACGCAGACTTTGAGTGTATGTTAGAAAAAATACAGAATTGTCAACCTTGTGATAATACTTCGTATATAAACCCATACCAAAAACATACTCCTATAAGTTTCGTATTCTATATAAAATACTCTGATGGGAGTTTTAAGAAAAGTGAAGAATATTTTGGATTGGATGCACCTAAGGTATTTGTTCAAAAAATAAAAGAAAAAGCTCTTAATATTGCTGAAAATGATTTAGATGTAAAAGTTCCTATGAAAGAGTTGACTAAAAAACAATGGAAACATTTTAAAAACGCAAACACATGTCATATTTGTGAGAGAAAAATGGAGGATATACCTCCACAATTGTTACAGAGTATGAAAAAAAAGGAAAAAAAAACTGAATTCAAAAATAATATGAGAAAAGTTCGAGATCATGATCATTTAACTGGAAATTATAGAGGAGCTGCACATTCTTATTGTAATTTAAATCATCAAGTTCCTAGATTTATTCCTGTTTTATTCCATAACCTTTCAGGTTACGACGCACATTTATTTATAAAAGAATTCAATGGCGATAATCAAAGAATAAACTTGATTCCAGATAATGAGGAAAAATATGTATCTTTTTCAAATATTTTGGACTACCAATCATCTGCTTGTATGAAAAATAAATGTTTGAATAAATTCTGTAAAAAAAGTAGAACAAATATTGTCTGTAAAAATCAAATCGAGATAAGATTTTTAGATTCATTCAAATTTCTATCTTGCAGTTTAGATGAATTAGCTAATAATCTAGGGAAAAACCAGTTCAAAGAACTCGGAAAACATTTTCCAAGAGAACATCTAGATTTAATAACTAAAAAATTATCTTATCCTTATGAGTATATGGATTGCATCGAGAAGTATAGTGAAACATGTTTACCTCCAAAAGAGCTTTTCTATAGTTCTCTTACAAAAAAACTTATAACAGACGATGATTATAAAAATGCTCAAGAAGTTTGGAATGCGTTTAATATACAAAATCTCAGAGAATTTACCATGTTGTATAATAAGATAGATGTTTTCTTATTAAGTGATATTATTGAAAATTTTCGTCATCTTTCTTTAGAAACTTATAAGTTAGATCCTTTGTGGTGTTACACAACTCCAGGTTTTGCATGGAATTGTATGCTCAGAAAAACAGGTGTAAAATTGGAATTATTAACAGATTATGATATGCATTTATTCATTGAGAAAGGATTGAGAGGAGGGATGACTCAATGTAGTGTTAGATATTCCAAAGCAAACAATAAATACATGATGGAAAAATTTAATAAAAATAAAGATTCTGTTTATTTGCAATATTTAGACGCAAACAATCTTTATGGATGGGCAATGTCTCAATCCTTACATTCTGGAGGATTTCAATGGATTGATCCAGAAAAAATAACAGATATATTAAATCTTAGTGTAGATTCCTCTAAAGGATATATTTTCGAGGTTGATTTAACTTATCCTCAAGAACTTCATGATAAACATTCAGATTTCCCTTTTGCTCCAGAAAATCAATTTGACGGTGTTCCATTACCTAAACTTACTCTAAATTTATATGATAAAAAAAAGTATGTCGTCCACTACATAACATTACAAGAATATATTCGTAATGGTTTGAGAATAGAGAAAATTCATAAAATATTGGAGTTTGACCAATCTCCTTGGTTAAAACCTTACATTGATTTAAACACAAATCTTAGAACAAAAGCTAGAAATAATTTTGAAAAAGATTTCTATAAATTGATGAATAACAGTGTTTTCGGTAGGACAATGATAAATGTACGAAATCATGTTGATATTAGATTAGTAACAAATGCTTCGCAATTAGAAAAATTAGTTGCGAAACCAAATTTCGATAGAGCTACGATTTTCACAGAAAATTTAGCTGCAATACATATGAAAAGAACTTCGACTAAATTGTTTCAGCCAGTTTATGTTGGGATGACTATATTAGACATTTCTAATAAAATTAATGTATGATTTTTATTATAATGTTTTGAAGGAGAAATACGGTGATAAAATAAGATTATTATATTGTGATACAGATTCTCTAATTATAGAAGTGAAAACGAATGATTTTTATCAAGATATGAAAAATGATATAGACCATTATGATACATCTGATTATCCTTTGGATAATATTTATAATATACCATTAGTTAACAAGGAAGTTGAAAAAATAGAGAAAAATAAACTAAGTTAAAAAGACCACAGACCATAATATAAATAATTAGAGAAAAATAAACTAAGTGAAAAATATCAATTAATTAGTTTTAAGTGAAAAATATCAATTAATTAGTTTTAAGTGAAAAATATCAATAAATTAGTTTTAAGTGAAAAATACCAATAAATTAGTTTCAAGTGAAAAATATCAATAAATATCAATTAATTTGTTTTAAGTGAAAAATATCAATAAATATCAATTAATTAGTTTTAAGTGAAAAATATCAATAAATATCAATTAATTAGTTTTAAGTGAAAAATATCAATAAATTAGTTTTAAGTGAAAAATATCAAAGTGTGCCAGGATTGGTACATATATACTACTAGTGTAAAATAATTGCAGATGAATTTTTACCTGAAGCGAATTCAAATGCGATTCCGAAATTTAGAGGTGATCCAAAAGAGTACACTAATTTCCGTAATCTGTTTGATACTATCATACACGAAAACGAACATATAAAAACAGTCGCAAAGTTCGGATATTTAAAATTCTATCTTGAAGGAGAGCCCTCAAAACTGGTAGGGAATCTAATGTTAACCGACCGTAATTATGAGTTAGCTTTGTCACAATTGACAGCAAGATACTCAAATCGTCGTATCATCGCAGAAAGTCACTTAGATGAACTTTCTAATGCACCTAAAGCAACTTTTAGTGACGGTACGTCTATTAGGAACTTACTGAATGTGGTTACAGAGTCAACGGGCGCCCTGGAAAATCAGACCTATCTAGTCGACCAATGGGATCCGGTGCTGCTGCACTTACTACAGAAGAAATTGGATCAACCACTCAGAGCGCAATGGGAGTTACTAGTTGATACTACCGAAGATCCAACCGTTAAGGAATTTATAACCTTTTTAACCAAATATTGCAAGTCTGCAACTGTGAGCCAAATCAGTAAGGAAATGGTGAAACCGTATATAAAAGGATATAAATCGTCAAAACCAACCGTTATGTTTAGTAGTCAGCAAGCACAAAAAACTGTAACTAATAAGTTTCAGCGATATGACCATAGTGAGAAAAAAACGTTCTCATGTCAAGTATGCAACGAACAACCTGGTCATCTTCTCATTCACTGTGCTCAATTCAAAGAGAAAAATCCACAGGAACGTTACCAGATAATCAAAGATTTAAATCGATGTTTTATGTGCTTCAGCGAACACCTAGCCAACCAGTGTAAAAATACCAAAAAATGTTATGAGTGTGGAGGGAGACACCATACCATGCTCCACCTTCGGGTTACAGAATCATCGAGTACCATGCCAGAGCAGAGTGTCTCAGCTCATGTAACGATGGCCGCCACACAAAATCGTCGTCTTCATAACTCAATATTGTTATCCACCGCTTCAGTGAGAATACAGAACGGAAACGGTCATTCTGTTACAGTAAGGGCACTCTTAGACAGTGCTAGTCAAAGCAGCTTTATCACGGAAGGCTGTGTAAAACGATTAGGTCTGAACCGAATGAAGAGTGAAGTTCTGATACAAGCACTAGCAGGTACACAGGTACCAGCAGTAAGAGGAAAGACGAATGTAGTTGTATGTCCTGTTGGTTGCGATGAACCGCGCTTCATGTTAGATGTCTTGATACTAACCCGAATCACCGGATCCCTTCCCTCAAACCGTATCCAAGTCGAACCGTGGCCTCACCTGGAAAGATTGAGCTTGGCAGACCCACAATATAACGAACCGTTACCGATTGACCTGTTGATCGGAGCAGATATGTTTCCATATGTCGTATCGGGAGAAAAAAAACAAGGAGATGTTAATCAGCCGATAGCATTCTCTACTGTGTTTGGGTGGGTACTTATGGGTAGAATTTCCAGTCCAGTCGCTTCTATACCTGTAACCATGTGTTCAACTTTGGATTCCATTGATCGGACTTTTAAACAGTTCCTAGAAGTAGAGAATGTACCAACCGTGGTCAAAAATACGCCAGAGGACATTGAATGCGAGGAAATATACAAGGAAACTACAAATCGTCAACCAGATGGTAGATATATCATAAAACTTACCATTCAAACAAAACTTACCTCTTTTGGGATATTCCAAGGATCAAGCGTTATGTCGACTAAGACAATTGGAAAATAGATTTCAAAAATCACCCGAGTTACGGAAAGAGTACAACAAAGGAATGCAAGATTACTTAGATACTGGACATATGTCAGAAGTAGAACACGAGCAAAAAAGTAAACATAACTCTTACTATATTCCACACCAAGCTGTCGAACGTCCTGGGAGCACTACCACAAAAATGCGCATCGTTTTTGATGCCTCAATGAAGACAACCTCTGGGATGTCATTGAATGATCATCTTCATTGTGGACAAAAACTTCAACAGGACTTGCCAGGTATAGTTTTACGATTCCGTCTTCACCCTATCGTATTCACTACAGACATCAAACAGATGTTTCGGCAAATAAATGTCACCGAAACCCATCGACCATATCAACGATTGCTATACCGATTCTCACCTAATGAAGATATTCAGGAATATGAAATGAATACCGTTACGTTTGGGTTGAGATCATCACCTTTTCTCGCTATACGAACTCTTCATCAACTAGTCCAAGACGAAGGAACAAGCGATCCAAAAATACTGACCATCGTAAAACGGGACATGTATGTAGATGATATAGCCACTGGTGCTGAAGACGAAGAGGAGGCCATAAAGATGCAACAAAGTCTAGTCAGCATATTCGCGATAGGACGCTTTGAGTTGCGAAAATGGTCCAGTAATTCAGAGAAGCTACTAGAAAATATTCCAGAAGATCATCGTCAAACACATCCAGTCACGTTTAAGGAATACGATTCGGACTACACCAAGGTGCTTGGACTCAACTGGCAACCGCGTGTGGATTCATTCAGTTATAGTTATCAACCTAACCCTGTGCGATTTAGCAAACGCGCTATATTGTCTGAAATTGCAAGAATTTACGACCCCCTTGGTCTACTAGCACCAGTAACCACAGATTTAAAACGACTTATGAAATACCTGTGGCTAGCAAAAGTCGGATGGGACCAGGAAATACCAGAAGAAGCAATAGTTGCGTGGAGAAAATACCATGAACAACTACCAGTCCTCGCAACCTTGCGAATCCCACGTTAAGTTACCCAACCCAACTCGGTGTACGAGTTACATGGATTCAGCGATAGTTCCGAAGCTGCCTATGCAGCAGTCGTATTCTTACGTGTAGACTCCGGAAATGAGGTGACTTGCAAACTACTAATGGGAAAATCAAAAATAGTTCCTGCGTCAAAAATGTCTATTCCGAGATCAGAGTTGTGCGGCGCATTGCTGTTAGCTCGTTTACTTGAATTTATAAAACCAAACCTCGTTAATCTGGATATAGGGCAGGTTGTCGCATGGTCAGATTCAACCGTCACCTTAGCATAGATAAAAACTCCCACAGCCAAACTGAAGACCTTTGTTGCAAATCGTGTGGCAAAGATTCAACAAGTTACCTGTATCGACACTTGGCGCCACGTTCCTACGGCAGAGAACCCGGCCGACTGCGCTTCTCGGGGCTTAGGACCTAAAGACTTAGCGACGCACGAAATTTGGTGGAATGGACCAGAATTTCTCCGCCATGGCTCTAGCGATTGGCCGCAAAAAATTCAAATGTCACCAACGGATTCCTTCGAAGAAGAAATAGAAGAGAAACCTGTTACACTGACTGCTGTAGTAAAGGAAGAAGAAGTTGCACTGTTGCACCATTCTGATAACTTACCAAAAATTTTAAGATTAACCGTTTATTTGATACGTTTCCGCAATCGACTGAGGGATAAAACATTTGCATCAACCACTGCACTTCCAACATCTGAAGAAACAGACTTTGCCTTGCAAGCCCTCGTGAGATGGACACAACACGTTTTTTTCGCCGATGACATCAAGCAACTTGACCAGGACAGACCGTGCTCAATGAAATTACGTAAACTTGCACCGTTCCTGGACAAGCATGGACTACTCAGGGTGGGCGGTCGTCTAGCTAATGCGAAGATGCCATACAATGAAAAATATCCCCTTTTACTGCCCAAGTGTTCACGTCTTACTGCGTTACTAATTGACCATGTTCATAGAACCCAAAGTCACCCCGGACCTCAAACACTTTAGAACATCTTGTGTCAAGATTATTGGATATTGTCAGCTCGCAATATTATTAGAAAAAGGACACATAAATGCATTCCATGTTTTCGAGTGAAGCCACGCATGACGCAGCCAGTCATGGGAAATCTACCACCATACCGTTTAGCACAAGTCAAACCTTTCTCAAAAGTTGGAGTTGATTTTGCGGGACCGTTTGACGTCAAGGCTGCCATGCTGCGAAAAGTTAAGGTAACGAAAGCCTATATTTGTGTCTTCGTATGTATGGTCACCACCGCCATCCATATAGAGCTGGTATCCGACCTGTCTACCCCCCTTTTTATAGCAGCGTTAGATCGTTTCATTAGTCGAAGGGGTCGATGTTCTGACATATACAGCGACTGTGGAACCAACTTTGTGGGTACTCAAAGGTATTTAAAAGAAATCGATGCTATTATTCGTCAGCCTAACTATGCTCAACACGTCGTGGAAAACCAAATAAAATGGCACTTCAATCCCCCTGCAGCTCCTCATATGGGTGGCCTCTGGGAAGCTGCAGTGAAGTCAGTAAAAACCCTGCTCCACCGAATCATAATGGATCGAGTGTTAACCTACGAGGAACTGAACACAGTCCTTCACCACGTAGAAGCGAATCTTAATTCTAGACCCCTAAGTGCAATGTCTTCAGACCCCAGCGATTTCAAAACGCTGACAGCTGGACACTTCTTAACCATGGAACCTCTTGTCGCTATCCCAGCACCCAAAGAACCAGACCAATCCATAATGATAAGTCTACGTAAACGATGGTCACAAGTTCAGCAAATCCAACATCATTTTTGGAGCCGTTGGCAAAAGGAGTACCTCCACACATTGCAAGAACGACAAAAATGGACTCGAGTCACTCCCAACCTTCAGATCGGGGACCTAGTTATCATCAAGGAGCCCACTCCACCCCTCACCTGGAGAACAGCAAGAGTGATTAAAGTACACCCGGGAATGGATGGAGTCGTCAGGGTAGCCAAAATACAAACCGCCACCGGTAAAGTGCTAACCCGGCCCGCAGTCAAGTTATGTCCGATGCCACTTCATGATTGAAGACGCGTCTCTTCAAGGTGGGCGGTATGTTCGTGATTCTTACATTATCATATTATTATATTCGTCATTTTTATACTATCATTATTATATTTGTATTATTTATATTAGCATATTATCATTGTATTATCTTAATTATTGTAACCGGTCCGCGCACATAGGAGACCAGCGACGAATCTCAATATGTTCAGTACCCACCGCGGATACCGACCGCAACGTTGTGCAATACCTACCGTTACCGAAATTTGTCGTATTTATTCTGTGCTAATTAATTATTGTACACTGTTATTATTATTACCATTATTGTTGTGTAGTCAAGTTGTTTTTTTTTTTTTTTTTTGTTAAATATTAGTCAACACCATCGAACAAGATAATTGAGTTTATTTTATTTACGTCCTCGTGTCCGATTCTTAATTGCTACCTTCTTACCAACTACAAAAAATACCCATTTATACAGTCCACATACCTAAGGAACACTTTGTTTTACGATATGACGACGGTCCATTATATACTTCTTCACTTTAATATATAAATGTAATTTAATATTATTATCAATTATTATCATATATAAATGATAATAAATATGCTACTATTTACTAATACTATACACCCTACAGTCCATTCCACGAGAGAATAATCAGTCCGCCGACCGATTTTCGTCCGTGTTCGCGCATTCCCCCACTCTGGAGACCACGTTCGAGTGGCTTCGTCAGTGCGCGCCGGTCGTCGGGTCTCGCCGCGCCGCCGTACTGGTGCGCGCCCGTCGTCGGGTGCACGCCGATAGTCGGCTCTTATTATGTATTTGAGTGGGGTGAACCACTTGTGGAATGCCACTGCCATAAAATACTATGTTTAAGTATGTGTAAATGTGTATTGGACATTATTGACCGGGTGCATCGTTTTAGTAGTGCCAAAAAAATTGTAAAAAAAGTAAAACAAAGTAACAATTTAGTTAACAGTTGTTGCAACTAATAATTGTTAATTGATACATTATACATATAAAATATTACCTATTCGGTTTATTTTGATATTAATAATAATACAAATAATAATTTTATATATTTAATTTTCTTTCTGTGCATATTAAATGCTTATATGTATTGTTATAATATTGTTTTCTAATAAAATAAAATTCCATACATGAAAAATAATAAATACCTATTATTTTGTGAAGTAGTACGTAAACATTTTCAAATTGTGTAGAAAGAACGCAGATATACAAAGGTTGAGAATCACTTATATGGGGGCCCTAAAATAATTGTAATACGAGAGTGCAAAATTACTGAAAAAAAAAAATACCTCGGTGTGTAACAAATGCCTGCGTTGTGACTCAACGTTGTCTATTGTGTAATGGGTGATCGAGGGACAGCTGGCTGGCTGGAGCCTGACAGATGTTATTCCATAATATCTACGGTCACTCACAAACTAACCGTTCACTAAGAGTGTACTGTACTCTGTTTGCACGTTGTTTCCACATTTTTTATCCACGTTTTTTTGTTTTTGAATATTTTGTTATTTGATATTGTGATTTTTTCAAAAATTTTCAAATTATGGATCAAGCACCCAATGATACTGTATCTCCAGCAAAGCAGAATCGAAGGGGAAAGGTAAATCATTCTTTAAATATAATAAATAATAATTCTTGAACTCATTATAATCAGTTTTGTTTAGAGTACTTTTCAAATGTATCTCAACTCGTGTAAAAAACGGTTAGTTTAAATAAAACAGATTTTTAACATCGTTATCATTTCATAACCATAAAATATAATATTATCAAATACTATATAGTTTAATAATGTTTATATATACTTTTGTATTTTCATGTCATAATAATATTTAATAAACTAATACATCTAAAATTAATCAATTAAAAACGAATAACTGTAGATACATGAAAATTTCACTGGATATTGGCATTCTTATTTTCTATACACTATAAAATGTTATAACCTAACCTAACCTTGAGCTTTTTGCGGACAATGTCATATTTAAATTTTTTTTTTATTTTTTCTATAAATATCAATAATATTTTATTTTATGGGTAAAAATCTTAATAAATTTAATAAAAGGCTAATAATATACTGTTTCAAAGGCAGATGAAAAATATTAAAAATCCGTAGTTACAATTTTTTTTGTAATTTTTTTTTTAGTTCAAATATTTACAAAATACGTAAAAATGACGAAAATGTACAAATTATATTTTGAGTTGGAAATCGAAAAAAAAATTATTTTTTTATATCTAAGATTTGAAAATGTAATACAAGTTTCCTCATAAGTTTGTCAACTTTTATCAATAGAAAAATGTCTACAATAAAATCAAATTCAATTTTTAAGACATTCTAAATAAACGTATTTGAAGTGTTAATTTTAATTTTAATATTTTTTATTTATAATTTATAATTTGTATTTTTTTGTTTTTAAATATCTACATTTATAAGTATTAAAGTTTTATTAAAATATTGAATTTAGCATCAAAATAATTAATTTATATCAAATATTACTGAATAATCAATAATCAATGTATGTTTATTTTATTGCAGTTGTCGTTTTTTTACTATTATAGAATGATTATAATTATTTGTTATAATTATTTATTTTCATTGATTGTTATTATTATCTACTACTATTTAAAATTGTTGTAACTGTTACGAAATATTATTCATAATGTAATATCATTAAATTATGATTGTCTAATTTTTTACTCTTTCTATAAATCTATTTTTTTATGTATAATATTTTTGTATTTTTCCTAATAAAATAAGTTTAACAATCGTGTAACTCAATACACAATTCCAACTATTGTTTAAAATACTTAACAAGACTGATTATAATTGTGTTTGTTTTAAAATGCAAAGGTTTTTTTTAAATATTGTTATTATAATATTTTTTTCAGTTTGTTTCTTCAGGTCAAAGGCAAATGATTATTAATGCTTTCAAAACAAAAATGATCCAAAATCCTGATTTTAAAATGGTTCATCTAAAAAAAATACTTTCACTGGAGCTTGGAATCGGCCAATCAACTATTTATAATACTGTTTTGGAGTACCAACGCAGTAAAACCGTTTCTTCGCCGAACAAGACCAAAATTAGGAAGAAAATTGAAGAAAAAATTGACGAGTTTGACAAATATGCTATTAGAAGAAAGATTCATCAATTTTGGCACAACCGTGATCTTCCTACACTGGACAAGGTTCTCGTTGCCATAAATGAAGAAGAGGATCTACCAGATTTTTCACGTACATCGCTCTTCAGGTTGATGAAATCTATGGATTTCGTGTACGTCAAGCGAGGTCGTCATAGTGCCCTAATTGAGAAAATGGAAATTATTGTTTGGAGGAGAAACTACTTGCGGCAGATTAAACAATATCGGAATGAAGGTCGGCCCATTTACTATTTAGATGAGACTTGGGTGAACGCCGGAGATGTAAATAGTAAAGTGTGGTGCGACAAGACTGTGGTATCAGCTCGAATGGCAACTTCTGAGGGACTATCAACCGGGGCAGTTAATCCTACTGGCAAGGGTAAACGGTTGATTGTTTGCCACATTGGTTCACAAGATGGATTTGTTCCCGGAGGCCTTCTATGCTTTGAGTCGAAAAAAAACACCCAAGACTATCACGATGAGATGAACGGAGACTCTTTTCGTGATTGGTTGGAAGGTGTTTTGCCCAGACTCAAAGAGAACGCAGTCATCGTCATGGACAACGCTCCTTACCACTCGGTAAAATTGGATAAATGCCCAACTACAAATTGGAGAAAACCAGCAATTATCGAGTGGCTTCGAAGTAAAGGGGAGGTAATCGATAGCACAATGGTTATCGCAGAATTGTTGCAGCAAGTTCAAAAAATTAAACCAATGTACAACAAGTATGTCATTGATGAAATGGGCAAGGCTAATAACAAAACTGTGCTTAGATTACCTCCTTACCATTGTGAGCTTAACCCTATTGAGCTTGCGTGGGCTGCAGTAAAAAGGTATGTCAGAGAGAACAATAAAACGTTCAAACTACAGGACGTCAAAAAGCTATTGGTTGAAGGAGTGGACAGAGTTGGTCCTGACAAGTGGAAAAATTTCATTAATCATGTCATCAAAGAAGAAGAAAAAGCCTGGATGTTGGATGACATGGTTGATGATTCCATGACTGCAGAAAACCAACCATGCGTTCTGACCATAGGTAACAACTCGGACGACGAAGACAGTGACTTCAGATACTTGTCAGATACTGATTAATTGTTGTATATAATATATTATGCTATGTTGTATGTATATATATAAATATATATATATATATATATATATATATATATATATATATATATATTTAAAATTGTACATATTATGTTGTACAGTGTGTAATTTTGTATATGTTTGATGTTCTACTGTGTCTAAATGTGTGTATATAATAATATGTAAGTAGATAATGTCATAAAATATATACATGGTATGTTGTAATATATGTTACATATATAATATGTAAAGTTTATGTTATTGACATTATTACATTATGTTGTTGACTGTTGTATAATATTGTCTATAATTACTTATTACGACTTTTATTTTAAACAAATTGATGATCAATATATTATTTCTAATTATATGTAACAAACGTTTTATCCTGAGTAATATTTTTTAAGATATATTTGAGTTTTTACTAGTGACACTTGAGTAGTTAGGCGCAAGTACTGTATTGCTGCACCGTACAACTTTATTTTGTAAAAATTCTTTCATATTCCTAACCGAAGTTGTACGGTGCAACAGTTCAGTACTTGCGCCGTCGGGCGACTGCCGAGTGCCGACAGTGTGTCAGCGTACCGTGTACAGTGTCGTATGCGCGCTGCATGCGTAAACTTTGAAAGTGGGAGTATCGGTTTGTCACGAGGCCGACTTCGGCCGTCGTCGTCGACGCTTGGAAGGGGAAATTGGGGTTTGGCGTCGCTGAAGCCGTCAGTCGAGATGCGCGAAAAGTGATTATTCTCTCGTGGAATGGACTGTAGGGTGGTCTTTGTCCATCAGGCAAAAAAAAAATATCAATTTTCCTGAAATTAAAATTCTTAAATTTGTTCAAATATAAGTAGAGATCATATGTACAAAACTTCAGGTAAATCGGTTAAAGTTAACCCGTGCCGCAAGAGGGTTGAAATTCTGACTTGGAGGGTAGTTTTTCAGTTTTTTCTATTTATCTCAAAAACCCTGCAAATGACAAAAAATTTGTAAGAACTTTATTTGTGAATCTGGTTATATTCTATAAAAGTTATTCTGGTATATAAAGTCAAAAATCTAATATTTAACTGTAAAAATAGGAAAGAATACACTTTTTTAGGTTTTTTGACAAAATCAAAATATAAAGTCTAGAATATAAAAATCTAAACGAACTGATCGTGTTATACAAAAATGTGTCACATTAAAGTTGTAGATATTATTATCGTAGTAAAATTATTAAATATAATATAGTCTTAAAACTAGTTATCTACAGGCAATAACTGCAAGTATACCTATACTATAAATGTTTTGTGAAAAGATAAAGCTAAAATACTTATCGTACCTATATTTGATAATGGCAACTATAACAACGATGAATTAGTGTCTTATGACGCGACATGTTTACTGTAATAATAAATGTGGGAAACATTTTGTAGCGCATTCAACAAACAGCAGTATAATTGTAAGTCGTAAGACGTACTCGAATATCGATTTTATTTTTTATTTTTAAAATGGTGTCAAAAAGTTGTCTACACGATTCTAATTTTATTTATTTAATTGGTTATCCATCTTCTCAAATAGTTGGAAGTAAATTACCATCAATTAAACAAGTATTATCAGTGCTTTTTTTTAATATGCGAAAAGTCAAAATAGATTTAAACGATAGTTCAAAATTAGTAGTACAGGAAGTAGTAATTTTTTGGCAGAAGGCTCGTATTCCAATCAGTGCTGAGCAGTATTGTATGAAAAAGTTGCAAAATTTATATTACGAGTGGAGAGAACTGCAGAAATCACAACATAGACGTACAGAAACACAAACGAAAAAAATTGAATTATTTACCTCGAAATTGGACGATATTTTTGATATAGCGATAGTTAATGCCTTAGATTTAATTAGAAATCAAGAAGATAGGGATTTTTTAGTAGCCCAAAGACAACTTGGTCGTCCCGGAAGCATGCTTGGAATTGATTTAAATACTTATTATAAAGAAAAAAGATTTGATGAACGGATAAGAATGGATAGCGAAAGAAAAAAAAGAGCATATGATGAATTGGAAGTTACTCGTAAGTGTTTATACATTATACAAATTTAAGTTTTGACTATAGATAAAACAATATTTTACATTTTAGATTCATTTATAAATAATAACGTAATCTCAGATGATAAATCAAGTGAAGGAGATGATTTTGAAAAGCCAGGTCCATCTCAGCAGAATGAAACTGTAACGGTGAGAAAAAAAGGTAATTTTGAAATAATGACACCAAAACTAGCAGCTGCACTAGACCGATGTAAAATTAGCGATAGGAATGCATTGCATATTTTAATTGCATGTGCTGAAGCGTTGGGTAACGATGTTATTAAATTAATTATTAATAGAACTTCAATTAGAAATTCCCGTTTATCATTTCGAAAATCACGTGCAGATAACATACGTAAAGGTATAAATTATCTCTTGATGATTCAGTAATTGTTCATTGGGACGGAAAACTTTTACCAGCATTGATAGGAAAAAAAAATATAGACAGGCTTCCTGTCATTGCATCTTGTAATGGTAATGAACAATTACTTGGAGTACCAGCTTTAGATTCTGGAACAGGAATGGAACAAGCTAATGGAATATTTAATTTACTAAATGATTGGTGTATCACGGAAAAAGTTAAAGCGTTTTGCTGTGATACTACGGCTTCTAATACTGGCATATTCAGGGGAACGTGTGTTTTATTAGAACAAATGTTGGAACGCAAAATTTTATACCTACCCTGCCGACATCATATATATGAAATCATTCTAAAAAGTATTTTTGATTCGAAATTCGGGTCAACTTCTGGACCAGATGTACCAATTATTAGACGGTTCCAACTATTTTGGGATAATTTAAACACCGCAAATTATGAGCCGGGTATTAAGAACAAAATGATTTTTAAGAATGTACAAGACATCAAATCAGATATCACGCAATTTTGTATGGATAAATTTAATATGAGTCACTCCAGAGACGATTATAGAGAACTGTTAGAGCTTACTTTAATATTTTTAGGTGGGGTGCCCCCTAAAGGAATTTCTTTTAAATTACCAGGACCTATTCACCATGCTAGGTGGATGGCGAAAGCTATATATTGCTTGAAAATGTATATATTTCGGGGTCAGTTTATACTACAAAAAAATGAAGAAATTTGTATTGCTAGCATTTGCACATTTATTGTGCGACTGTACACAAAAGCCTGGTTCAATGCACCTATAGCTTCATACGCTCCTAATCATGATTTTATGTTCCTAAAAGACCTTATACAGTATAAACATTTTGACAAAATCATATCAGAAAAAGCTATAAAAAAGCTATGTAGTCATTTATGGTATTTATCACCGGAAGCAGTAGTTTTATTATATCATAAAAATATTATATAAAATTATATTAAATATATATTAAAATAATTAATAATAATTATTATTATAATAATTATATAATATAATAATTATATTAAATATATATTATATAAAATTATATCATAAATTTATTATATCATTTTATGATAATAACGTTACAGCAGAAGAAAAAAGAAAAATGGTTGTAGCTCTCAATTCAGAAGCAGAAGAAGAAATAGTAAATCGCTATAATCTTAAACCACGACAGGCATGTGAAATATTAGGTAAAGGCCTTGAACAATTTTTGAATACTAATTCTAAAGAATTTTTCAAACGCTTTAATATAAAAACAGATTTTTTGAAAAGCGATTATTATTTATATAGATTTAGGTAGCGGCTGGCCAGCAGTGCACCGACTAAATTGTGAGTTTTATTTTATTTAATTGTCTATTGTTAATTATATTATTTATTGTTTGAGCCAAACAGGCTATAGTTTATTATTATTTAAATTGTTGGGCCAGAAGGGCCGTATATTATTATATCATTGTAGATCAGAAAGGCTACATTAAATTATTATTATTGTTCAGTAATTATATTTATTTGTGTGTTGCTGTGAGTTATAACCCTTTTTGTGTATTATTTATTTATTATTATACAGCAACACAGTTACCACATTGTTTACCATTTTTTATATAATTTTAGTTACCTCTTTCCATAGTTTTTTTTAGTTACACACCTACAAGTATACACACCTACACACCCACCACACCACATAGTCGGACAGTACTTGCGCGGCAATCCCAACCACTGCTGTCCGATCTATTAACATACATACACACATACACACAGTGTGCCGACCGCGATCGTACGTAAAGGCGGCGTACGCGGTGACAGCGACCGGGCGCGCGTAATATTAATTTACGCTCCCGGCGCGTACACCCCGTGTAAACAGTAAAAAAACTGTGCTTAGTGCTTAGTGCAAGTGCGAGTGTCGTGTGAACGCTCAATCAATACATAATAATAGTAACAAGTGCCAGTGACAAGTACTAATGACAAGTACTAAGCATCGTGTAAACCCGGCATTGGGCTGAGTAAGACAATTTCCCGAGCGAGGACACATTTTGGTGAGAGAGTCACATTAACTGTCTTCGTCAATCACTCACGCACGAGCTATCGCACTTGTTGGACACGGGACGCCGCTGACGAAACGCCGCCGAGAGTTGCCGCCGACGAGCATTCACGATCTCCACCGAACATCGACGACCGGTTTCGGTTGCCGCCGTCTACGTCATCGCCGCCGTGCAGCCATCTACAGTAACGCCGCCTATAGTCGATTCAAAATGAGATGATGACTCAGCGGCGACCAGTTTTGGTCAGCCGCCGGTCATTCTCCCTCCACAAGCATCGATCACGTAACCGAAGCAACGTTCGCGCGAGACGTTGATGTGCGTGTGTGCGTCATGCGTTCCGCGTTAGGTAGATGTGCGTACGTACATCGTGCAGCTGTGGCGCCATTTCCTGGAATGTGTGTCCGTTAAAAAACGAACATTGACATTCCACTCATTCCAGCACAATATATGCAGGCAGCTGCCAGCACATGCCTTACATTAGCCATTAGCGTTCCACTCTCTGTGTCGACCTAACCTCCGTATTTGCTCCGTTATTTTTGCCTCTGTAAAATCATAAAATTGTTTTTTTATCTATTTTTACTACGTTGTTTGAACATTTTGTAATAAACATACACAAATCAACAATGAGTGATTGTTTGGATGAGGTTCCTGAAATGGAAAACATGAACGATACTATTTCACCAAAAAGAAAAAATGTATATGGAAAAGTGAATAAAATATTATGAATTATAATAAAATTACTGATTTAGTAATTTATTGACGTTTGCCACATTATTTAATTATTATTACTTTTGGCCTCCTAAAATAATCGAATATGCAAATATTTGAAATTACTTTTTAATTCAGTCGTATGTGGTTTATTAGCAATAACAAAAAAATTAAGTACGATAGGCAAATTCTGATTTCACAAAAATGTTGAGCATAAAAATTGTAACATTTCTAAAAAAAAAAATATTTTTTTTGTATTTTAAACTCAAAAACGGTTTTTATAAAAACTGAATATGGTGTGTATGAATATGTGCGTGGGTGGGTGGGCAAGAATGAGTGTGAATAAGTGTGTGTTCATGTGTGTATGAATGTGTGCGTAGAGACAAATTTATACCACCAAGGTGGAATGTTATCTACCAGTTACCAATTATTATTTAAATAATTACTTGATTTGATGCAATATATTTTGAACTATCAATTACAAATAGTGCAGTTATTTACATTTTAAATTTTTTTTGCATTATTACATTTTTTTATGTCTTCGTATCTTTTAAGTGATTCATATGGAAATAAAAAACAAAATTGTCTTATGAAATTAATTTAGAAGATATTTCATAGTCATATTCACCATCAATTTTAGATTCTGAGTGAAACGAAGAATGTATTGGTTTTAAAAATCTGTTTTTTTTTCTAGTTATGTATGGAGACACTTTTTCTTATCGAAATACTGGTCCAAAAGTTTCATCCAGCAACTTTATAGATCGGAAATTTTGTTGAGATGTTATTTTATTCGGCTCTTTTTTCGAATTTCTGAATAGTTTTTCCAAGCGTGGGCGATAACTACCGAAAAATTGACAAAAAACGGGAAAAATTCCGTATTCTCGATTTTCGTGAAATCTATTTTAGTTTTTTAGCCATTAATGCGTCAATAATAGAGCTAAGGACTTGACAATTTTACTGATTCCTAACAATGGACACATACCCAATAAAAATTTGAAAAAGATTTAACAACTTTTGACTTATATATAGAACTTTGAAAATATTGAAAATTTCTCATTTTTTGGAAGTTTTGGCTTCGTAAAATTTTAACCTTTGGATATTAAGAGCTGAAAATTTATTACAATAATACTTATAAGTATAAGTACCGATGGTGAAAAAATATCGAAAATCGTTAGTCAACATTTTTTTTTACAACTGTTTAAATGTACCATACAACTAAATTATCGTATACCAGGTGATCCTGAAATAGAAAATTCTGTACACTCATCATCATTATCTTGTCCGAGGAGCGAAGCGACGAAGGAAGAACTTCCACCACCATTATCTAACCGGCTTTTTTAACATTCTTATCAAAATAAAATTTTTATTTATATCTGCCAGGCGTCCCACGAAGGCTTATTTTTTTTGAAAGCACCGTAAAATTAAGCATGTAAAAACACACATTTTGAAAAAAAATTCCAATAAATCCCTTGGGAGATAAACTGCATTCGTTCCAATTATGAATAGTAATAATAATAATAATCCGTATTTTTTCCTGAATTCGATTTCGGTTTTGAATTTTGGTTAGGCAACAATGTTTGAACATCGATGTATTTATTGATAAATCGAAGATTAAACATCTAATTCGGTTAGGTAAGAAAATAATTACGACATTTTTTTTATAAATATTTTTTTGTTATTTTAGTGGATATCGAGTCGTCAAAAACCGATGATTGTAAATGTGTACAAGGATTTAAAATCGAAGACTCTAGAAATGCCATACAAGCAAATTATGTCCGAAATTTCTCAAACTTTGGGTATTGGCTTGAATTCAGTTCGTAAAATAATATCTGAGTACAAATCAACCGGGACTGTTGCATCTCCTAATAAGAAACGGAGTAAGAAGTGTCTGTTAGATGTCGACTTAGATAGGAATGCGCTACGTCAAAAGGTACACAGTTTTTGGTTGAAAAAATAATTGCCGACAATCGACAAAGTTTTGGAAGCAGTTTATGATGATCCGGCTCTTCCTAACTTCAAACGCACCACATTGTACACCACTATAAAGAAATTGGACTTCGCCTTCACTAAAAGGAAGAGATGTAGTATGTTGACGGAGAGGGAAGACTTGCTTGTTTGGCGACAGAATTATTTATACGATATTCGCAAATTTCGTGAAGAAGGTCGTACCCATCTATTACCTTGATGAAACCTGGGTAAATGCAGGCGATTGTGTTGATAAGTTGTGGGTTGACAAATCAATAAAATCGAAACACGATGCGTTTACCAGAGGTTTGACAACTGGTGCTACGAACCCTACTGGTAAGGGCCAGCGTTTAATCGTGTTGCATATTGGGTCACACAGAGGATTTTTAGAAGGTGGACTGTTATGTTTGTTGTCCAAGAAAAATAGTAGCGACTATCACGACGAAATGAATGGCCACAATGTTCATGAATGGTTTGAGTCGATAATTCCACGTCTCGAACCAAACTCAGTAATTGTGATGGACAATGCCCTGTACCACTCTGTAAGGACAGAAAAAATACCAACGACTTCCTCAAAAAAACGTAATATTGTCATGGTTATTATCGAAAGGCGTTGTTATTGACAAATCAATGTTTAAACCACAACTGATGGCGAAGGTTAAAGAAATAAAAGGACAATATATTTCTTATGTCATCGACAATATGGCTAAAAATGCCGGCCATACTGTACTCAGATTGCCACCCTATCATTGTGAGTTAAACCCAATCGGGTTGGCATGGGCAATGGTGAAGACCTATGTCAAGCAGAAAAATAAAACTTTCAAAATTGACGACGTTAAGAATATACTGAATACTGCAATTGATCGTGTAACCAGCGAAAATTGGGAAAACTTTATTCAACACGTGAAAACGGAGGAGAATAAAATGACTGAAGTTGACCGCAATATGGACGAAATTATTGATAATTTGGAACCATGCGTCCTCACTATAACAGGCGAGACTTCAGATTCTTCTGATTTTTAATTGTTTAATAATGTATATAATTGTATATAATGCATACCTTAATGTCTTATGTAAATAAAAATTATTATGTGATTTATATTGTATTCAAATTTGATATATTTATTTTGACGATCATTTTAACATTTTTGTAATTAAATTGTAATTAAATTTATTATTTTTTTTTGACGATCATTTAAAAATATTTGTGATCAATATTGTATTTAAAGCGTAGGGAAAGTGGCGTGCCCATCGCCCGGTGCATTATAATAAATACACCGCAATAGCCCCACCCTGACCTTAACTGGTTGGGGTGGTCTGGTCCTCCAGGTTGGGGGTAAAGCGAAGGGCTAACAACCCTTCCTTGTAAAATACATATTGTGACGAATCTAAAAACCAAGCCTCGGGACAGTATCAAGGGAAAACTAGACGGAAAACGGAAAAAGGACAGCAAGAAACTAAGGATCGGAACATGGAATATCAGGACTTTGTTTAAGCCAGGAGCTTTAAGAATACTAATTGACGAAGTGACCAGGTATAATATACCAATAGTAGCACTACAAGAAGTAAGGTGGCCAGGAAAAGGTAGTGTTAAGTCAGGCAATCACACTATATTTTATAGTCGATCGAGAAGTAATAGACATGAATATGGTGTTGGTTTCCTAGTCAGCGATTCAATACTACCAAACATAAAAAGTTTTACTGCAATCAATGAGAAAATGTACTTGTAAAAGGGAAAATTGGGGGCATTGCCATGCTGAATTGCTATACTCCAACGGAAGATATAAGGTGTGTGAATAAGTCTTTCCCGTTTTTTTTCAAATTTTGAGCCTTTATTGTGAAAAAATGGTTACAAATGAATTATTGAAAGTATTGGCCATCGTAAGTATTAATAATAATTAAAGTTATAATAATAATTATTAATAATAATAATAATAATATTAATAATAATTAAAGTATTAATAATAATTATATATTAATATAATTATTATATTATATTTATATTTTATTATAAATTATATAAAAATTTCAACTAATGTGATAGTGTGGAATTGTTGACAGATGAATAAGCTTTGATTATGACATATGTAACCATTAAATACTCGCACAGTATTGGTGGCGCCATCTCTTACAAAAAACGGGAAAGACTTATTCACACACCTAATAAGAATAATGAAGTAAAGAGCGACTTCTATGAAGACTTAGAGGACGCATACGACTCGCTACCTGGAAATACAGTAAAGGTCCTGTCAAACAGAAAGCGGACAGTCCGCCGGTCCGCCGCGTACTAGTCCGCCGGTCCACTGATAGTCAAACAGAATGCGGACTATTTGAGCGAACTAGTTTGAAAACTGCACTAAAGTGTACTGCTAGTTATTTTTTATTTTTACTTTTTCACTTTTCTGTTTTAATATTACAAAATGTCAAGTAGTTCTTCCGACGAAGAAGAATTGCTTTTTCTACTTGCCTTAAGTCAAGCAAGAAGAAAAAAAAGAAAATGGGTACACGAAATAAGCCAAAAAAGGAAAGAATTCGGGGAGTTTCACCGACTGTGCAGTGAATTGAGTTCTTTTGAAGACCGATTTTTTACATATTTTCGAATGTCTCGAGAACAGTTTGAGAATTTACATACTCTTTTAGAAAATAAAATATCGAAACAGACTATTAATTGGAGGAAACCCATAGGGACAAAGGAAAGGTTAGCAATTTGTTTGAGGTAAGTAAAAATAATCGTTATTTTCTAATTATTATTTATTTATTAAATAATTTTTTACTTCATTTTACAATTTAAATTATATATTTATATCAAAATAATAAATTAAATTGCGAAGTGTTCATACCATTCTTTTGCCGGATCTGAAGTTGAATTAAATTCCTGCGGTGGCCTGTTTGTAGAATAAATATTACTTGTTTCTCCAGATGAATTGTTATTATAGGTTTGGTTCATTTGCCATGATGAACTACTTGAATTTGATGGAGAGAATTGATTTTGAGCATCGATTTCTCGAAGTTCAGCTCGGCCAAACATTTGAGCCATCTCCATTTTCATAACAGCCTGTGTTCTTGGAGAAAATTTTTTGAATGTTTCTGCATAACTCAAAAAAAGGTTGTCGATACGATCGAGGTTATTTTTTTGTTTTAGTTCTTTTTTATTTTCAAGATAGTTTATGACACTATCAATGTCTGAACTGACTTATGGCTTGAATTTTTTCGGAGGTGGTGGCATTTGATTACCGTCCTCTGATACCCAACCATCCTCGTTACTATCATCTTCCTCATGAACAACTCTTTCACTTGACTGAGGTATATTTGACACAGTTGGTCGTGGTGTAACTGTATCTCGAAGAAACTCTTAATGCATTGCCCAAGGCCAATTTTTGAATTTTTTTGCCGAACCAGTAGTTCCCTTCAAGAATTTAAGATACTTCACATATGAATCCCTCAAATTTTTCCATTTTAGCTTCACAGCTTCAGCTAAAGAAAACGAATCAATCAGTTTTATAGAAAAGTTTATAAGTTTTCGATAGTTTTTATTTTTATATGCACATTTTTATTTGTTTATTATTATTAGGGGTCTGAATTGGGTAGTTATATGTATTAATTTGTTATAGGTATTTGGCCACAGGGGATTCCCATCATACAATTTCTTTTTCATTTCGTGTTTGGCGAACTACAGTTTCCAGCATAGTTAAAGAGGTGTGTATGGAAATATGGAATGTTCTACAGCCAATGTATTTGGCCACTCCCACTGAAGATACGTGGAGAAAATCTGAAATAGGATTTAAAGAACGATGGAACTTTCCCAATTGCATAGGAGCATTGATGGAAAGCATGTAGAAATCAAATGCCCTAATAAAAGTGGTACAAGTTATTTTTGCTATAAAAACTATTTTTTAATTGTACTATTGGCCATAGTTGATCCTTACTATAATTTTATAATTGTTGATATTGGTAGCTATGGACGACACAGTGATAGTGCAATATTCGAAAATTCTTCGTTCTATCGTGAATTTATTGATAATAAAACAATTTTGCCACCAAAACCCTTACCTGGGACTGATACCCCTGTCCCGCATGTGTTTGTAGGTGATGAAGGATTTAAGTTACAAACATATTTAATGTGTCCTTTCCCAAGAAAAGCAATTGTTGAAAATCTAGAAAAAAAAAATTATAACAAACGGCATTGCAGAGCTCGACGAGTCGTTGAAAATGCTTTGGGATTTAAGCCCAAAAGTGGCGTGTATTTTTTAGGCCTATTGAGTGTGATGTTGAAACTGCTGTTCACGTTATCAAAGCCGCATGTTGCCTTCACAATTTTATTAGAACTACCGCAAATGGCACTACTGATGAGAGAGAATCAACAGAGGACATCATAAATCAAACTTCCAATGCTTTTTCAACCTCTATTTGATTAAGAGAAAGATCAAGTGATATGGCTCAAGCTGTGCGAAACCCTTTCGTACACTACTTTAATTATTTAAGTCAATGATTCAAAATATATTTATAAAATATATATTACGAACTTATATTTACATTGTATTTATTATAATATTTATATTTTAAATTTTATTTTAAAATAATAAATAAAAATATAATATCGTTTGTAACTTACTGCTTAGATTAAGTTTATGTGCAATATCTGTCCATTTTTCTGTTTTTTTAACTGCATCTTTATAATCTAGATGAATTGTATCATATAAATAAACGCATTCTCGTACAAGATCAATTTATCGCTCCGTTTCATCGGCCATCGTTCTTTTTCGGTGTACAATTTTAAAATGAATGAAGTACTTTATTTCAATTTATAGCTTATACCACAATACTATATATTTTCTTCATTTCTCGTATCAAAACAAGTTATTTCAATATTGTTATTAATATCGTTTCTAAGAATTTTGATTCTAATAATATTATACTTGACTAGTATAGTATATTTATTAGAATATTATTATTATAATATAATATTATTATTATATTATCTATATATTTTATTCGAGTCCGCCGCGAATTTTGTGAAAAAATACAACAGCCTGATTCTTGAAATCATACGACTAATACTCGCATGCGACAAGAGTCATACATTTTGTCGACAGTGACAAAGTCTTATCGCATGCGACATATAATCGGTATTCTTGAACCGAAATCGATAAGATTGTATCACTTGTCGCATGCGATAAAGTAATCGAATAAACCACTGTGGTAATAACAGAAAATCTAGATTTTAACCTCAAACAAGTTCAAAATAATAAATGTTATCTTTTATCACGGGACATGGACAATATTTACATTGACATTCCTCAATATAGTCAATACCTACTATATTTTAGTTCCTACAAAATAGTAAATGTAGTTGATTTTTTTTATTTTGCACCGACTGCCGACTGACTATTTTAGTCCGTAGTTGTTATAGTATTCATATTTGTTAATTATTCATAGTATTAATTACCTACATTACATTTATTATGTCTAAATCAAGGCCAACTCAATCACAAATGAAATCTTTGGTTGATCTTATGGCCAAAGATCCATTATTGTGCGCCGGTAAATTTACACCTACATTTACCCAAAAAATTGCTAAACATAAATGGCAAATCATAGCAAATTAGACAGTCTGAAATTTTTTATAAACAATCGATCTGTTTTGAAGAAATGGATCCGAAATCATTTCAGGTATTTGTGTTTGTCGTTCATTAAGTGTTCATGATTTTCAACATTATTAATTGCAAACAACATAGCCATTTCGTTGAAGTTAGCGATTTTATAAAATCAATCTATCAAAAGTTATTAATTTATCGTAAACAAAACTTCACTGTTTGTAATTTTAAAATGAATTTATCGGAAAATTATTATCAATCATTTGAAACTATACAATTGTTACAATATCACATATCACATATTATCATGCGACTAATGTTTGTCACCGACTTTTACCCAGTCGACAAACAGTCGAATGTTTTTCATTCGACTAAAGTCATACATCTTTTCAAGAATACCAATTATTTAATTTCATGCGATAAAATTTTTATCGCATGCGACAAACTATATCACGATTTCAAGAATTGGCCCCCTGTTCGTCCGCGGCGGACTATACTAGTAGACCGCCGTCTGTTTAACCAGCATGATGCATTTAAATAGTGCACACGGTCCGCGGCGGACCGGCGGCCTGGCCGTGCGGACAGTCCGCTTTCTGTTTGACCGGACCTTAAAGATTATTGTAGGAGATCTCAATGCATAGATTGGTCGGGAG
Organism: Therioaphis trifolii; assembly: GCA_027580255.1. Classification (NCBI taxonomy): domain Eukaryota; kingdom Metazoa; phylum Arthropoda; class Insecta; order Hemiptera; family Aphididae; genus Therioaphis; species Therioaphis trifolii. The sequence continues at coordinate 159,727 of JALBXZ010000029.1, forward strand.
TCTAGTTATAGGTCTACCATCGGACAAGAAAGCCTACACGTGACGTCTAATGATAATGGGGTACGAGTTATAAACTTCGCCGTGTCGAAAGACCTTGTAGTATGCAGTACGTTTTTCCCAAGAAAAGATATTTACAAACAAACATGGGTATCCCCCAACGCAATGACAAAGAGCCAAATTGACCACGTAATAATAAACAAGTGACATAAATCCTGTATAAGTAATGTGAGGTGTTATAGAGGAGCGGACGGGGATACAGACCTAGTACCTCGTAGTAACAGATTTTTCGGAAAAACTGTCAGTAAACTGGAGAAGAAAGCAACAACAAAAGCGAAATAAGAAACAACTCGACTGGAATAAAGCTAAGGACCCGAAAGAACTACAAAAGTATCAAGCCATAATTGCTAAGGAGTTAAACGAATTAAATGAATTAAGGTATTCGTCGAAATCTGAAATCGAATTAGTCTGGGCTATGATACAGTAACCAAAGCTGCGAGCACCTTTCAAGAAGAAAGCCGAAACCCAAAAAAACATTGGTTTGATAAAGCCTGTCAAGATGCAATAAGTAATCGCAATGCATGCAGACTACAAATGTTACAAGATGCAAGTGAGGAAAGTATACAAGCCTATAAAGAAGCAAGAATTTTAGCTAACAGGATAATAAGACGCCGGGAGAAGACAACATTAACACAGAACTTCTTAAGCTAGCACGATCACACCTAGCAATACAAATACAAAAACTAATTAAAAGTATATGGATCAATGAGCAGATTCCCAAAGATTGGAACACAGCGATTGTGTGTCCGGTCTTTAAAAAAGGAAACACAGCTAAGGTAGAAATTACAGAGGAATTTCATTATTGGATACAAGTTATAAAGTACTATCCCTTGCGGTCTTAAAACGATTGGAAGTATACTTAGTAGACATAATTGGAGAATACCAATGTGGGTTCACAAGAGGCAAGTCAACTACAGATCATATTTTCACTATCCGACAAATAATGGAGAAGAACTACGAACATGATAAGGATTTGTACATGATCTTTGTAGACTTTAAGCAAGCCTATGATAGTGTCAATAGACAACAACTATGGACAGCGTTAAGGAATTTCGGAATCCCAGAAAAGCTAGTCATAATGATAGAAATTTGTAATTCAAACACATAATGTAAAATCCGGTACCAAGGTGAATTATGCCTACAATTCGAGGTTCAATCTGGACTAAAACAGGGAGATGCAATGTCTCCTATATTGTTTAATCTGGCGCTTGAAAAAGTAGTGAGGGATATACCAATAAATTATGAAATGGAGCTGAATGACAAGAATATAATGCTTGCATACGCGGACGACATCGTTATACTAGGAGACACTAAAGATGATATAGTGGAGGCCACAGAGAAATTAATTGAGTCTAGTCACAGAATGAACCTCGTTATCAATGAGAATAAAACTAAATTCCTAGTTATGTCTAGACATATGGTAAATACAGCAGCTCTAAAAGTAGGTCCCTATACCTTTGAACAAGTAGATGAGTTTAAATATTTGGGAGTCAATATTAACTCAAAAAATAATATGCATAATGAAATTCAGCTAAGAATATGAAATGCAAACAAAGCATATTTCGCCATGAGTAGGATGTTCAGCTCCAGATTATTGTCCAAAGATACAAAGGAGAAATTATACATCTCCTACCTCAGACCGATAGTAATGTACGCAGTAATGTACGTGGACATGGTCCACAACACAGGGGGACGAAGAGAAGCTACTCACCTTCGAAAGAAAAGTCTTACGGAACATTTACGGACCTGTGCGAAATAAAATTGGGGAATATGAGAGACCAAAGAACGATGAACTAGGAAGGCTATATAACAAACCAAATATCTGTTTGTTCTTAAAAGCGAAACGATTAGAGTGGGCTGGCCATGTCTGGCGGGCTGGTGAAAGTGTCATACGGAATGTCCTAATCCGAAAACCAACAAAAAAGCGTCCAAGGGGAAGACCTCGACAGCGGTGGTTAGATAGAGTTAAGAAAGGTATTTCAGATACCGATGAGACAAAGCGATTGGAAGATGCAATGGACCGGAATATATGGAGAAGTTTGGTTGAAGCGTGCAAAAGGCCTTAATGGCTTGTATAGAATTAAATTTAAAAAAAATATATATTGCATTTAAATTTAATATATTTATTTTGACGAACATTTTAACATTTTTGTAATTAATATTGTACTCGTATATAAATTTATAAATATTTTTTTGACGATCATTTAAACATATTTTTGATTTCTATATGATAAATTGTCTTATGAAAAAACGTAAATAAAAATAGTTTTAATTTATGAATGACTGGCGTATACGTAATTTTTTTGTATAATATTTACAATACCCTATTGTAGTTTTGATAATAATAAAATTAATATTGTAATTATCTTTACTTCATATAATGCACTGAGTATAAAATACAAAATATTATATTTTATATTTTGTATTATAGTATATTTAATATATTACAGTATGTAAGTAAACCATTTGGTGACCGCGACAGACAGACTAACAATAAATACGCTCAATGCATTTTAAATTATCGGCAATCGATACTAGACTAATAAGAGCTCCCGTCCACGGCAGCGCGTCAAGCGCTACCGCGGAACAAAAGCCACGCCCATGCGCACAACTTGGCCGCCGAGTCATCATCTCATTTTGAATCGACTATAATAATAATCTACGACGTCCGATAAGCGCTATTAACGTCCGTCGTAGCATGTATCGGACGTCGTCGACGTCAACCGGACGGTAAATTCGACGGACGTCAAGTGTGTGACCGTCGTCATGCAGTATTCCATAATTCAACAATGGACGTTATGACGTCCGTCGTAACGTCCGTTCTTTCAACGCTCGTGTGACCGAGGCCTTAGGCGGAAAAAAGTTCATTTTTAAATTTTATTGAAATAAATATTGTTTTGTATTAATCCAATATATATATATATATATATCATATGTAATATAAAAATTGGTATCTAAAATGATATTGAGCTCGTTAGACTGCTCAGGCGATAAGAAAAGTAGATAATGTTTTCATGTAATTGTTACTTTAGCATTAATTTTCATTCGAGTTTTGTCGATTATTGTATAAGGTTGTATTTGGTTCTCTTGTTCAATTTTACTCATTCTCAAATAGGAAATGGACAACGAACCCCTAGGTAAGTGTTTAATATACTTAATATGTATTTTTACGATGATAAACGAAAAAAATATATAGAAAAACCGCATGAAAAAATAAATACTTATATTTCAAAGTGTGTAACTAAAAAATAACTAAAAATAATCGTTAACAAATGTATAATAAGTATTTTATATATTCTACTGTATAATATCACAAAATTTGGTTTGCGTTCATTTGCGTCTGTATTTTCAATATTTTTTTTTTTTGTAGCCTGTTGGAATAATTTCAATCATTCATATTCTCGTTTTTATACTTATGATGATTTATATCAACTATTAAGAAATAGAGGTCCATTAAATCCTCACTCTGTAAAATCAAGAAAATACTTACTCGACACTGTAACGATTGCAATGACTAACTCATCATTAATATCGCGCTCAGATAAATATGCTTAGGTAAACAGAACACAGGGACGTGTAGAGTACGAATACTGTACGTAATATATGAGTGACCAGTCGAGTTTTAACATCAACGGAAACGAGTCGAGTTTTAACATTAACGTAAAAGAGTAGCATTTTTATCATCCACGTAGAGACAAGTAATATTTGTCTCTACATAAATTAATTAATCGTTTCACACTTAATTTCTACAGGTGAAATAACCCACCTTAGATAAGTGTTTTAATAAATATATTTTTATAAAGTTGCTCGTTTCACTCGTACTCCGCTACACCTGTGGTCTACATACACTACCCTCAAGAACAGGGTTACTCAGGTGATAGTGTTAATTGTATCTTTACATTTTATACTTATTTTATAAAGTTTATAATATATTCGTTGCACCTTTAATACACTAGGTACGTGTTAGTTTTTTTGAACGCAGGTCATAAGTTTCTTGGACCTGTAAAATATAACTAGGACAACTTTATATATATATTATTTCAACGACCCGGTTCTCAAGACCGGTTAGTGTAGTAGGAATTAGCCAACTGACTGCTCCTTAAGTGGATAGAATAATATATAGATATCGACAGCCCCTTCATTCGAATTCAATCGAATAGAGCGAGGGAGGTGTGTTGCAATTTGGTGGAGGCGCCGGGTAGATTGTTCATAATTACTAGCACAATACTGACCCGTGTTTTCGGAAGGAGGTTAATGTTTTATGGTTAATATTATAGTACTTGATTATTTTTTTTTCAAGCAAATGTTCAAATATTACCTCAAAAGAATAGGTAATAATCAAACTATTTATATTTCGCAACGTACTTGGTCAATTTTATATTTGGATAGGTCAATTGAAGTCAAAAATTTATGTCCAACAGAATTTAAAGAATTATTTAAAACTGTTACATACGCTCAAGTCGCGGAAGCTTTTTCAAATTGTCGTAATATTAAACTACCTAGTGGGGTTTTACAAATTGAGGAATTCAATTTTGGAATTATTTATGCTCTTGAAGTCCCAAATAAAATTACAAAAGAAGAATTTTTAGCAAAAACATTAAAAGAAAAAATCGAATCTTTAACTAAACAACATTCGTTATATTTATATTATTTTCTGTCAAACGACGAGCTAATTAACATTTTGAGGTATTTTAATAAAGAATTTCCAATAACTAGTAAAGCCGGAGACCTACGTATAGCTTTGCGTAAAGTATTAAATAACGACGATAACGAAGAAGAAGACGATTTTGAATATCACGCAGGGAATTTAAAAATCAATCCTAGATCACCAGTTTTAACTCGGTCTAAATCAAAAACCAATTTATTAGAAATAGATAATCTTACAAATTCAATAAAAGCGTCACGAATTTGTTCGACTAGTTCCGAAAACAGTTCAGTAGAAAATATAGATATAGATAAAACATCGAATAATTTGCCAACTCCAATAATTCCTATCAAATCTAATACTAATTTTCAAATTATGTCGAAACCAATTTTCTTTAAACCAGAGTTTTATAATGGCGAACCTGAAGAATGTATCAACGATTTTTTTGAGAACTATAATTTAATATCCGTTGCTAATGAGTGGGCTGACGATAAAAAAGCTATGTATCTACCTATTTATCTAAAAAAAAGCGTGAGAGCATTTTATCAAAATTGTATTATTAATAATCCTACACCATCGTGGATTCAAATAGAGACAGCACTAAAAGAACATTTTGTTTTTCCGGGTAGAACTAGAATGTTAAAAGCTAAATTAGCAAATAGAAAATTAAAATCAACAGAAACCGTTTCGCAATTTTTAGCAGATTTTCAATTATTGGCCCGTAAGGCAAACCCAAATATGACAGAGTCCGAAAAAATTGATTTAATTTCGGAAGCTCTCCCACCTGATTTCTATAACCCGATTGCATTAATGAATAACAATACACTGTTAGATTTACAAAATAATTTACGAAAAGTAGAATCGGCAAAAGCAACTGCAAATGAACGAAATAATATACATAACTATGATGCTCTTAAAGCAGAAATAGAGTCTTTAAATCAAAAACTGGTAGAACAAAATGCTTTTGTGGCAAATCAATTATCATACAATAATAATGGAAATATCAATAGAAATCAAAATAATTATAAAAGATATAATAATGGTAATTTTTATAATTACGGAGGAAGGAATTTTAATAATGTGCAGAATAAGTCTAATAAAAATAATTATAACCACGCAAATTCAAATTTTAATAAAGGACAAAACTTTAATAATAGAAACTTCATGATTAATCAAAATCATAAGGCAGGTTATAGAAATGGTAATAATATAAAAAATCTTAGTACTAATAGATATTCTAGTTTTCAATATCAAAATAATAGAACATATAACAAACCACAATATCAAAATTTTGACGATAAGAAATTTAATTATTCAAAACCAAACTCTTACCCAAATAATCAAATAAATATCCCCAATCAATTCAATAATTTATCTGAAGATATGAGTCCAGGTCGCTCAAATCAATATTATAATCCAAATAAAACACGATTTAATAATCAAAAAAACGCGTGAGTCATGAGGTAGATATTAGGTCGCCTCTTGACATTCCAATAGAAAATCCTAATTTAAATTCAATCATAAAAAATTCAAATAAATCAAATAGTGAACGAATTTCCAGTTGTACTGAAACTATTGATGAAGTACTAACTTCAGGCATTAGATTAGAGATATTAGGACACATAAATAATAAAGAAACTACTTTCATATTAGATTCTGGTGCGACTATTTCTGTCATAAATAGTGAACAAATAAAACCAACAACTTCTTTAATTGAAACAAAAAATGTTAAAGTTCAAACAGCTAATGGTTCAACTCTAAAGTTAGAGGGTAAAATAGATATTGATATAGTTTTTCATAATTTAACTTTCCCAATACAATTTTTCTTAGTATCAAATCTTGCCGGACCGCCATTATTAAGCACCGATTTTTTAAGTAAATATCGCGTACAAATAGATTTTTTTAATAATTCTATTACAATGTATAAAAATATAAATGATAAAGTTATTTTTGATTTTAAGTCAAAACTTTTTTCTAATGAGTGTAATTTCACTAATAAGCAGTGTGAAGGAGAAAGTAAAATTGTAAAATTAGATAAAAATAATACCGATGTTAATTTTCAAAATAATTACGAAAACTTAAACGAATTTGACGAAAATATTTCATACCTAACTAAATAAATTAATCGCAAAAACGAACGATTCTGACATAAAAAAAATAAATTGTGATAAATTAAATAAAGAAAATATCTTTGAAACAAATAATGTATCTTTGGAATCATCTAAGTTAAATAGTGCAAAAATAAACGAGCAAGATAATTTATCGGAAAATCAAATAACGTCAATAGCTTCAAAATTCGTAAAATTAGAAAACGTACCAGACGATGGTTATTGTGGTATCCATAGTTTAGTTAAAATATTACGTAATGAACAAATCGACATATCTTTTAACCAAATTAATGATCTTTTAAAAATAACCGACTTTAAACAACCAATATGGTTAGAAACTGAAGACTTAGCGGCCGTAGTAAACCATTTTAATTTCAATTTAATCATATTACAAGAAACTAAATCAAATGATGATAATATTTACACAGCGTTAGCATTTTACAAACCGAGACGAACATTTTTATGTGTTTTTTATAATTTAAATCACTGGACACCTGGTGTCTCTTCAAATAAAGATAAAAATATTATTTCACACGCTGTCGTAGTAAATGAGTTTCCCACCTTAAAATCACGACACAGCATTTTACAATCTCGCTATAAAATTGGAGATAGACTAAGTGGAAAAAACTATGCCAACGTGAGAATCGACAGTGAAACACAATTGCAACGTCCACAAATTAATACGCAGAAATTAGATCACATTTTGCCGGACACTAAAATATTAAATTTTGATATTAACCCAGAACTAACAAATGAGCAACATAATAAATTAAAAACTTTGTTAAAAAAATACGTTAGTATATTTTCGCAATCTAAGTGGGATTTAGGTGAAGTAGACACAGAACCTATAGAAATACAATTATCAGATAACACTCCAGTAAATTTACGTAATTTCAAATTAAGCACTTTAGAAAATAAAGGAATCGAAAAACAAACTAAAGAATTATTAGAAGCCGGTATAATCGAACATTCTTTAAGTCCTTATTTCTCTCCTGTATTTCTTGTACCAAAAGGTCAATCACAAGGCACAACAAATAAAACCGCTTTAGAATATAGAATGGTTCTAGACTATAGACGCGTAAATGAAAAAACGCATAAGGAAGCGTTTCCTTTACCTATTATACAAAACATTTATGACACACTAGACGGAAATAATTATTTTTCTTGTCTTGACGCTATGGCAGGGTTCCATCAATTAAAATTACATGATAATTCTAAAGAAATCACTAGTTTTTCAACTTCAACTGGACATTATCAGTTTACACGTCTCCCTTTCGGTCTTACGAATGCACCACGAAAATGTCAAAAGGTCATGAATAAAATTATGGCAGGGTTAAGTTATAGAATAAATTGTTGTTATTTAGATGATTGTATTTGTTTCGGAAAAACTTTCAATGAACATTTAAATTCACTTGAAATAACTTTTGATCGACTAAAAAAGTATAACTTAAAATTAAAAATTTCTAAATGCAAATTTGGTTACACACAATTAAAAGTCTTAGGAAATATTATTGATAGGCAGGGGATAAGACCAACCGAAGAAGGTCTTTTAGCTATTAGAAATTTTCCGTCTCCTAACACAATAAAACAACTTCGAAGTTTTTTAGGTTTAACAAATTACTTTCGTAGATTTATTCCTAATTTCAGTAGATTAGCACACCCTCTTACAGAACTAACTAAAGGTAAATTTAAAACGAAAAAATCACCAATAAATTGGACCGAAATACATGAAACCGCGTTTAATGATTTAAAAAATAAACTTACTAATAAACCAGTATTAGCTCACTTTGATGACAATGCAGAAATAATCCTAGTGACCGATGGTTCGAAAAAAGGTTTAGGTGTAATTTTACAACAAAAAAATGAAAATAACGAAATACATCCCGTCTCTTATGCTTCTAAAAAATTAAACGTCGCACAAAATAATTACTCTTCTCTAGAATTAGATATGGCAGCTCTATATTTTGGATGCACTCATTTTAGACAATATCTACATGGTAGACATTTTACTGTTTGGACAGACCATAAAAATCTTATACAGCTACAAACACTTAAGTCGGAATCAGCAATTTTAAATAGATTAAGAACTAAATTAATAGGTTTTGATTTCAAAATAATTTATAAAAAAGGTATATTTAATCAGGCGGCAGATTTTTTGTCACGATATCCAATTGGTTTTACTAAATTGTCAGAAACAAATTACAAAAGTGATTCCGAACCAACAGTAAATACATTAAACAATAAACGACAATTTAATAACACTACTAATGATAACGATTTTATTCAAAAAAATTTAAATGGTAATATCTTAAATTGTAATTTAGTAGAACCAGTTAATATAAAAATTATGCAAGTAAAAGATAACTACTTAAAAAATATAATAACTGCTATTGAAAATCCTGATATTTCTGATGCTAAATGGCAAAATAAAGCTAAGGCATATTTTATTAACAATGATAATGGCTTATTATACTACAAAGAAAAAATAAAGGGTAAACCAAAACCAGTTTTAGCGATTCCAGAATCACTTATTACCGCAGTCATACAAAATTTCCATGATAACAAAATGACAGGAGCTCATTTAGGTGTACATAAAGTTTATAATAAAATAAGATCTCTATATTATTGGCCATTAATGCATAAACATATTAAATCATACGTAACTTCGTGCTTAATTTGTCAAAAACGTAAACCAGACAAATCTCTTCAAGTAGGAAAAATGCAAACATACCCTATAGAACATGGGACTCCTTTTTCGGATATAACAATCGATTATATTGGCCCATTGATGATGTCGAGAGGTTTTAAATATATACTAGTAGCCACTTGTAGGATAACTAAATATTGTGTCGCGAAAGCATGTAGAAACGCCGATGCAAAATCTACGACAAAATTCTTATTAGATTTAATTTTAGCATATGAAGCAATGAAAATTGTTAGGTCGGACAATGGTACTCATTTTACAGCTAAAGTAATTGCCGACATTTTAATGGCTCTGAATATAAAAAAAAACGGAAGGTATTGCCTACAGACCAACGAGTCAAGGTAATGTTGAAAAACAAAATCAAATAATTTCCGATATGATAGCGCCTAAAGGTACGTTTTCCTTGCAGCGTCTGGTCGCGGCGTCCGGACGCCGCGTCTCTGGTCTAATGCGTTTCTATGTGTCCGTTTTCCTATGTGCGTTAGACGCGGCGTATGAGCGCGTTTGACGCGGCGGTTGGCGTCAACACCGGTCGAGACCAGTGCATCGCGTCAACCGCCAGCGTCAAGATGTCAAAAAAGTTTATATTTTCCTCTGAGGAGGACGAAATTTTGATAGATTTTGTTCAAAAAAACAAAGTTTTATACGATTGTTCTCATCCCAAGAATAAGGATAAATTTTTCAAAGATACACTATTATATCATCAGGAATTTCATTTTAAATATATATATAATATATAAAACTCACGTTAGAGTGTAAAATCCTCAAATAAAATTTCAAGTTTAAAATATTTCTTTATCATATAAAATTATATTTTTTCGTAAACCTTTGCAAGTATAAAAATGTTGCGTTTTTTGAAAATTTGTTAAGCCTAAGGTATAAAATATCTGTATATAAAATATTTTTTTATTCAAAACTCTGATGTAGGTAATATGATTTTAAACGATTGACAGGAAAACCTAAATCCTTCAATATTGGTTCTATCTTAGTGAATCCTTCAAGGATCGATGCATATTATGTGGCTTTAGATTAAGGGTTGCCATCCTTCTCTAATAAGTGAGCTATATTCTTAATTTTAAAACTGATGATCGACATATATTTATTAATTTGCATTTTTTTATACATGAAGTTTATACAAGATAATGTATCGTGCATCTAAACTACATTTTTATTGCGATCAATCTATATTCCTATAAAGGTCCACTGATTGGTGACGCTTTCTTATTTCCTGATTTCGATTTGTAATTTAGAAAAAAATTGACGAGAAATTTGGTTTTGGTCATTTTTTGATTGAGTATTTGTAAAAAAAATGAAGTGGTCGCGGCGTTTAGACGCTGTTTGGAAAACAGTCTTGACGCGGCGTCCAAACGCGGCGTCTAGCGTCGACTAGCCGCCGCGACTAGACGCCGCGTCCAGACGCTGCAAGGAAAACGTACCTTTATATTACGGAAGATAATGGAAAATGGTCTGATATACTACCAATAGTTTTACATGCGTATAATACAGCAATACATTTTTCAACCGGATACTCTCCATTTTATTTACTTCATGGTTACGAACCAAGCTCAATTTTCGACATTGTTTTAATTCCAAATACATGCGATCACTCAGTTATTCATGAACTGCAAAATTTACAAAAAGTCCGAAATACTATACCTGATATATTAAAACAAGCATTCGAAAATCAAAAAAAATATAAAGACAAAAATAAATATGAAATAGAGTTTAAAGTAGGAGAAAAGGTCTTAGTAAAAGTACCCGTCCGCAAAAACAAATTTTCTAACAGATACGAAGGACCATACACAATAATTAAAAAATTAAATCCTAATGCTTATTTAATAGAACTTCCAAAGAATGGGGAATTAAAAAATGTCCCTATACATATCGAACACATAAAAAAGTTTCACCAAACAAATAATATTTATTACTGTTCTTAAGAATATTCTACTAATCTTAAATTTATATAGTATATTAAAAATATAAACTGTGAAAAAAAAAAACAAAACAGAATTCTGGCGAAAATATTAAATAAATATAAAGGTGTTATTGCCTTCAATTAGGTTGTATTGTGCTATTAGTTAATACTCTTATTAAAATAACTAGATATATTAAATTAATTCTAATATAATAAGAAAAAAAAAATCCCGAGTATCCACTTCAATATCTAAGTATATAACTTCGATTTCTAAATTACAATCATTTTTTTGTAATAAGAGCAATGTTTTAGTGTGTGCCACTGGAGTTTTTACGTTGACATTGCAAGAATTTTACAATGAACTATCTCGCAATTAATTTAAAAAAAAAAAAAATGGTTAAAATACGGTTATGGATTATTATTATAGAAAATGATGTTATTTAGAAGTTAACGATATCAAATTATATTAATTTGTAAAATTTGTTTTATGATCATTTGATTATTTATTTTATGTTTAAATTCTAGAAAGAGACTTTGTGAGTCTGCATTAACTTTGTGTCCACATTGACCCCCCTAGAACAATTTCAAATAAATTTGTAAATGCATAAAATTGTAGAAAAAAAATGTATATGTTATTGATTAGATATAATAATTGTATGTTGGATGTTTATATTCTAGAAAGAGACTTTGTGAGTCTACATTAACTTTGTGTCCACATTGACCCCCCTAGAATGAATGTCATGAATATAATTATTGTGAGGATTCGAATAATATATTTTTTTGTTTGACATAATTAAAATTTTATACATTTACAATGATGGATAAATTATTTTAATCAATATTATTTAGTTCCAAATATGTGTACAATAACACACTATGAAAAATTAAATTTTTTATGAGCTGATACTTATTATAGTACAAAAGCCATTGTAGAAAAATAGAGCATAGTTAATAAGCCTATTTATTTTATATTAGAATGTTTATAATCATATTAACTTAATATAAACTTTATATTCTCGATTCAATTATTAAGAATGAATAATGAGACATCGAATAATTTATTTATTTTTCATAATTAAATAAAATAAAAAAACCGAGTTAATTTATTGAAGCTACTACTTTATTAAGTAAATAATATCATAGTGGCTATAAAACTAAGAAATTTTAAATCAATACAATTTAGTGGCACATATGAAACTTGCTAGCTTGTAATAAATAATTAAAATACACTTTATAAAATATGTTTTTCTTTTCAAAAACGAGCAATTTTAGGAAAAATATTATATTTATACGATTTTAAAATAAAAAAATATATTTTTTGAAACATTTATTTTAATAGCTACTTTGTATTAATAATTTTATTTATATTTGTATTGTACCACATGAACATTTTTTTTTACTAACATATAGTTTTAATCCTGAAATCATTGTGAACCTGAGTAACTATTGTTTAGACTATTGTATAACCCAAATCTAATAGACAATTTTAAAGGCATGTCAATTTTATCTCCAAAATATTGTAAACATATTCAATTTTTGGCAACGTTTTTCATTGAGTATGTAAACGTTTATGAACAATTTACTTTTTATTATGTATAATTATTTTGTAAATGTATAATGTATATACATAGTTATGGTGTACTATGTTATTGCACATTATCTTGTTCATTCATTGATTATATTAATATATTAGGCAAATATAAATTTAAAGACATGTCTAATAAATTTAATAAAAATAATTGAAATAATTAAACCTCATATATAATTCAAATGATATACCCTGAGAAATTAAAGAGGGATGTTCCGACCAGGACATTATCATCCGAGAAGAACGGAATAGATGTCCAACGTCGAAATTAAACAAAGGTTATATCATTTGTTTACAAACACACATTTGTTTTCAGGTTTGTTTTCATTTTTTTTTAGTAAATCTGAGGGCAGATTTTAAATGACAAAGGGGGTAATTGTAACGATTGCAATGACTAACTCATCATTAATATCGCGCTCAGATAAATATGCTTAGGTAAACAGAACACAAAGACGTGTAGAGTACGAATACTGAACGGAATATATGAGTGACCAGTCGACGTGTGTGAAGTTGGCCCCCCCATATTGCCATATAATTATCAAACATGCGCCAAAAATTTGCAACTTATTTGCAACTATTTGCAACGATAGTTTCATAATTTGCAACTCAATACTTTTCACACAATTTTAATTTATTTACTGGGGGGGCCAACTTCACGTAGCCCCCCCAAATGGTCGTACCGGATCTAAATTGGTACCAAAATGTTCCATCTAATTTGCAACAATTTGCAACAATGGTCTTATAATTTGCAACTCAATATATTTCCCACAATTGCCATTTTCCTATGGGGGGGCTAGCCCCCCCAAATGGTCGTACCGGATTTAAATTGGTACCAAAATGTTCAGTCTAATTCGCAACAATTTGCAACAATGGTCTTATAATTTGCAACTCAATATATTTCCCATAATTGCCATTTTCCTATGGAGGGGATAGCCCCCCCCCCAAATGGTCGTAACGGATTTAAATTGGTACCAAAATGTTCCGTCTAATTTGCAACAATGTGCAACAATGGTCTTATAATTTGCAACTCAATGATCATTATATTTCATATATTAAAAGAAACTCCAAATGGGAAGTCCACAATGATTTACAAGCAAAAATAGTATGGGTATCATCAAAAAAATTAATTCAACCACATTTGTTAATGTATGTTAAAATTTAAAAAAAAAGTAATTATTAGTTTGTGATAATTTAAAAATTAATTTTTATTTTCTAAGTGCTGCAAAATATATTATGAATACGTTGTCAATATAAGGTCAAAAGCTAATATATTGTCAAAGGCTATTTTTAAAGTTTTTAATTAAAGATAAAATAAAGGATGGAATTCTGAAGTAGTTTTTTTTTTAAACCAAGAATAAACATTATCAATTTAAAGAGAATTGATTATTAGATCTACGTAAATACTATCAACATTAAAATTCCATACTTCTAGTATATTTTTATATTTTTGGTTTGATTAAAATAAGAAAAAACTTTACATTTTCAAAAAAAATAAGAAAAATTTATCTTTATGTCTTATTATTCATTTTTAGTATGTTTATAATTTAAGAAAACGCTACACAACCATTTGTTGCGTAACATGGCAAAATAACGCTCAGGAGATTACGTTTAGCTTTGTTAGTTTAAAATTAGAATAAATCGACCTATTATGAATCTTCATGGTAAGAACATTATCTGTTTTTGTATATAGATTTTTACGATAGTTTAATTTTTAAGTGAGTTCTAAGCATTTTTAATTATCACTATAATGTTATAAACTATTATATTTAATTATATTATAACTTGATATATAATATTACAACTTGATAAAAAATTGAAGTACCGTAAATAACCCACGTTCAAACACAGATAATGTTCATACCCTACCATCAAGTTTCATAATAGATGGAGTCGCTTTAATTTTTAAACTAATGGAACTAAACTTGATCTTCTGACAACAAATTTGATATTTTACGCACTCGAAGACGGAGACGACAAATAGCTGTACCTATAGCGTCTGCGTCCTATTATAGTATATAAAAATCTCATATTAATAGGACTCACAAGCTGTATAAAAATTTTGAAATAGGTACAAGAAAGCTAAGAAATAGGTTATTTGAATTCGTTCAAAAAAAAAAACATCAATATTATAAAATTAATTGAAAAATAGTGCAAAATTATTTTTCAACATTTGTTATAGCAAATCAAAAATGTAATTTTGGTGAATTTGTAATAATTGTATTATTGTATTTGGAGGGGCAATAGGAAAATGGCAGTTGTGGGAAATATATTGAGTTGCAAATTATAAGACCATTGTTGCAAATTGTTGCGAATTAGACGGAACATTTTGGTACCAATTTAAATCCGGTACGACCATTTGGGGGGGCTAGCCCCTCCATAGGAAAATGGCAATTGTGGGAAATATATTGAGTTGCAAATTATAAGACCATTGTTGCAAATTGTTGCAAATTAGACGGAACATTTTGGTACCAATTTAGATCCGGTACGACCATTTGGGGGGCTAGCCCCCCATAGGAAAATGGCAATTGTGGGAAATATATTGAGTTGCAAATTATAAGACCATTGTTGCAAATTGTTGCAAATTAGACGGAACATTTTGGTACCAATTTAGATCCGGTATGACCATTTGGGGGGGCTACGTGAAGTTGGCCCCCCCAGTAAATAAATTAAAATTGTGTGAAAAGTATTGAGTTGCAAATTATGAAACTATCGTTGCAAATAGTTGCAAATAAGTTGCAAATTTTTGGCGCATGTTTGATAATTATATGGCAATATGGGGGGGCCAACTTCACACACGTGACCAGTCGAGTTTTAACATCAACGGAAACGAGTCAAGTTTTAATCATTAACGGAAAAGAGTAGCGTTTTCATCATCAACGTAGAGACAAGTGATATTTGTCTCTACATAAATTAATTAATCGTTTCACACTTAATTTCTACAGGTGAAATAACCCACCTTAGATAAGTGTTTTAATAAATATATTTTTATAAAGTTGCTCGTTTCACTCGTACTCCGCTACACCTGTGGTCTACATACACTACCCTCAAGAACAGGGTTACTCAGGTGATAGTGTTAATTGTATCTTTACATTTTATACTTATTTTATAAAGTTTATAATATATTCGTTGCACCTTTAATACACTAGGTACGTGCAGTGGCGGACTGGACGACCGGGATACCGGGAAATTTCCCGGTGGGCCGGTGCTAGTATAAAATATAAATTTTATTATTATTAGTATTTACTATTAATGATTACTTTAGTACCTTTATGCAAATATACAATAATTATTTTATTTTGTTTTATAATAATTAATTAAAATATTTAAAAGCTAAATTGTATTTACAAAAAAAAAAATTTGTATATATATATATATATATATATATATATATATATATATATATATATATATATATATATATATATTTAAGGGGCCGTTAGTACGCTGAGGGCCTCTAAAATTATGATTTTCCCGGGCTGTTTTTTTCTCCCAGTCCGCCACTGGGTACGTGTTAGTTTTTTTGAACGCAGGTCATAAGTTTCTTGGACCTGTAAAATATAACTAGGAAAACTTTATATATATATTATTTCAACGACCCGGATCTCAAGACCGGTTAGTGTAGTAGGAATTAGCCAACCGACTGCTCCTTAAGTGGATAGAATAATATATAGATATCGACAGCCCCTTCATTCGAATTCTATCGAATAGAGCGAATTTGAAGGCTAGATACGAAATTGAAGAATGGAATTCATTTTATACAAAATTAGTTGAGCAATTAATTTTGAAATTTACTTTGGTTTTACAAAGATTTTGGACGAAAAGCTCACGGAACCATATAAGATTTATTCAAGCTAATAGTGAGTGGCTTAAATGTGAACTTAAACTACCTACACAAAAACAAAACAAAACTATAGGAAGACCAGTCAAAGATTTTGACAATAGTTGTGAAAGATCTAAACGAAATAAAATTAACACAATAATAAATACATGTTCTTCTTCTGAAATGATACAAGCTACACAAACTTCATTCATCTGGAAATAAAATTGCAGCTTATTTATTAAAAGAGTCAATTAAAACACCTACTAGAGCATTAAAAATTAAAAAAGCGTACGATAATACATTGAATGTTATAATTCCGTACACAAATGATGAAGCTCTAGCTTTTTTCTTAGATACAAATTTAACAAAACAGCAATATATTAATATTCGACTCCGCTAAAAAAAAAAAAAAATTAATATTTATCCTACTTATGACCAAATTTTAGAGGCAAAAATAAAGTGTTATGCTAAAAACATACAAGTTAAGGAAACAGCTTGTGAAATCAACATGCAAGATCTTCTTAATCATACAATTGTTCGAATATTTACAATCCCTACTCTGTCAAAAATAGAAAACCGGATGCATAATTTTGAAATAATATATAAATGGGGTTGTGACGGAAGTAGTGGGCAAGCTCAGTACAAGCATTGATTTTATAATATACAGATAAGCCATACTATAGAAAAAACCGGTAACAGTTAATTGCTGGCGACCACTGCAGAGCGCTGTCGGTGGCTGCTGTCACGCGGTGTTGGGCCCCGTCATAGGTATGAAAGGCGGGTGAAAGAGGGCTGGCAGTCGCTGTCACGGGGGGTTAGCTCCATCATACATGGATAAGAAGAGAGTAGTAGTCCGCTCTCAAGCAGTGTGACCAAATAAGCAATATTATTTACACTATGTATATCCAATAGTGATGTAATGTGTATTCGAATAATCGAATTATTCGACTATTCGAATATTTGAATTCGAATAGGGCTATCGTAAATAATTCGAACATTCGAATATCAGTATTCGATGCTACAATACCTAATAATTAATACATTATATCGGTTATCCTGACTAAATTTTGATCCCTGTTCACCATTCGTTGTGTATACGTGTACGGATACGGAACTACAAGGGTATACAATTATTGCAATAGCGTTTTAATGTGTTATAATCTTATAAATGTTTATACAATTTACTAAAAACTAATTTACGTACAGTGTAATACAGTAGTTAATTATTAATGAGTGGTTTAAAGTAAGTGAATAATATATATTAAATATTGTGTACCTACGATTAAATTATTTTACTTTGGCACTTTTAAAATATATTATATACAAATACCTGGCAATAAATGTCAATATTTTAATTGTTTTAAAACAACAACAAGATTTCCTAATTTATCAATGTTCCGAATTCCAAAAGATGAAAGACATCTAACATGGATAATTAATTCAGGTGAGAAATAAATTTCATATATTATATACATTTGTCATATAGTATATATATTTATTATTACTGGATTTTGGTTAATTTTGCGGAATCGTGTATATATATATATATATATATATATATATATATATATATATATATATATATATATATATATATATATATATATATATTAGGGTGGCCCTTATTTTTGAACTCGCGAATTTTTAATTTCTCACCCCCTCATTTGGTTCATTACTATAAAAAAGTAATTTTTGTTAAATTTGATCATGATTGTTCACCCCCTTCACGTGCCCCAAGGGGACTAAAAAATGCAAAATAGGGGTTTTTTTGTCGTTTTTTGAGTTTTATCAAATAAATATTGCACTTATCGATAAAATTTATAGAACTTAAATTATAGATATTTATATTTTTAATAATAAACATATCTATACAATTTCTTATAAATTTATTATTTTCCAAGAAAAATGATAAAATACATAATTTTTAATTTATTTAAAAAATTGGGTTTTTTAAGGTTATTTACATTTATTAGAATAACGGTTGGTGATAAAACAAAATATCTTAATATCCCGTATAAAAATGATCTGAAATTTTATCTCTTAAAAAAGTTAATAAGTGTAAATTGTATTGGAGTTAAATATGTTCTATTGTCATAGTTAAGTTAGAATAAAAAAAAATAAAAGTATATACAATTGATCTATCTATAATTATGAAATCACAATAGTTTCATTTATAATCACGTTTTTAAGAGAATAATACAATGCGTACGGGTAAAATGTAGATAATATTAATTTATACCCAATTGACTTTGTATCTAATAGTTATTTAAGTACAGGTAAACGGCAAACGAAACGTTATAGTATTATATTGGAATCGACAAATTGCAGATATTTTACATTTAAGATTAGATAATTTTATCGATAATGATATTATATTGTGACAGTAGAGGCAAGGCATTCAAGTATTTGGCAGTTTGGCACAAACCATTGACATCAATTGTCTACATACCTATGTATTAAACACAATTTTAATTTTTTGCACAAGAAATTATTACTCAAAGTTTACAAATACCGTTCGTTTAGATACTTATTTTCTTTAATTTATTATTATGGCGTCGTCATCAAAAATAAATCTTCGTGATTCCAATAAGATATTTTTAGTTGGACATATTTCGAATCAAATTATAGGTAGTAAGTTACCTTCAATAAAACAGGTGTTAAGTGTTCTCTTTTTTAACATGCGTAAAGTAAATTTAAATTTACGCGACAGTGCTAAATTAGTGATCCGCGAAGTCATTATATTTTGGGAAAAAGCACGTATTCCCGTTAGAGAAGAATATCACTTGTTGAAAAAAGTTGAGTCGATATATAATGAGTGGAGAAATTTACAAAAACATTCGACTAGAAAATCAGCCAAAGATCGAAAAAATGAAGAAATTTTCGTTAATAAGTTGAATGATATTTTTGATATCGCTCATGCACGTGCCTTGGATATAATGAAAATAGAAAGTGATAAACAATTTTTAATTGCTCAAAGGACTAAAGGAAGACCCGGTTGTTTGTTGGGAATAGATAGAAAAAACCAAAAACTTGAAGAACGTATTGAAAAAAATTTGAAAAATAAGTTGGAAAGAAAAAAAAGAGTATATGAAGACATGGAAATCTCAGGTACCTAGATTATTTGTATATTTTAGATATATTTATAGTTTTAATATTTATAATATTATAAATATAAATAATTTTTTGTAATTATTTCAGAACGAGTTGTTAATAGTGAGACTCTTGTTTTTTCATCTGCAAGTAGTGATTCTGATGAAATAGAAGAACACAATTTTAACACAATATCAGAGGAAGAAGTTATAGAACAAACAAATTTATTTCAATTAAGAGGTAAAACTAATTTTATAACTGATAAAATAGCTGCAGCACTTGATAGGTGTAAGATAAGTGATCGAGATGCGGTTCATATATTACTTGCAACTGCGGAATCATTCGGTATGAATATAAATGAATTAATAATAAATCGGACATCAGTTAATTCTATTCGACAACGTTTTCGTAAAAATAGAATAGAGGCACTTCGAGTTAATTTCAACCCATCTCAAATAGGTCCATGTGTTGTTCATTGGGATGGTAAACTTCTTCCCTCATTATCCGAAAAAAAATTGGTTGACCGCCTACCAATAATTATATCATATAAAGGCACAGAGCAGCTGCTTGGTGTACCAGAACTTATATCTGGCACGGGGGAAAATCAAGCTACAGCAGTGTATCAGGCTCTTGAAAATTGGGGTTTAACCGATAACGTACAAGCCTTATGTTGTGATACAACTGCATCTAATACCGGACGACTAAAAGGTGCTTGTATATTACTTGAACAAAAGTTAGAACGTGAAATTCTTTATTTACCGTGCAGACACCATATACTTGAAGTTGTATTAAAAAGTGCTTTTGAAATAAAGATTGATATTGCATCTGCCCCAGATGTACCGATTTTTAAACGTTTCCAAAAATGTTGGCCTAACATTAATGTCAACAATTTTCATATTGGATTGGAAGATACTTTTGTCTTTCAATCATTACAAAATTTAAAGGAAGAACTTTTAATATTCTGCATAAATCAATTAAAACAATATCAACCCCGAGATGACTATAAGGAGCTGCTAGAATTAACTATTATATTTCTTGGTCAAACACCTCCAAATGGTATATTTTTCAAAGTTCCTGGGCCAATACATCACGCTCGATGGATGTCAAAAGCTATTTATTCTATAAAAATATTTTTATTTCGTAACGAATTTAAATTAACTTTAAAAGAAAATAATGCTTTACGTGACTTATGTATTTTTATAGTTCGTATATATATAAAACAATGGTTTTGTGCTAGAGCTACTGCTCTAGCTCCAAACATGGACTTGCAATTTATTAAAGATATTATATTGTATGAGGCCATTGATGAACAAATTTCTAAGTCAGCGTTAAAAAAAATGTGTGGTCATTTATGGTACTTAACTCCAGAAGCGACTTCATTAGCATTTTTTGATGACAATGTATCATCACAAACCAAAATAAAAATGGTTAAAGCAATGCAGTCTCGTGATATTGAATCAGAAGCCAACAAACGAATAATTTTAAAACCAAATGAAATATACGATTATGCTAATAAAGATATCAATGATTTCATATCTTACCAATCTAGTAATTTTTTTAATAGATTTGGTATACCCATGGACTTTTTAGATTTAGATCCCAAATTGTGGAATGAAAATGACCAGTACAAAAAAAGTAAAGAATTTGTAAATAATATAAATGTCGTGAATGATATTGCGGAAAGAGGAGTGAAGTTGATTGAAGATTATAATAAGCTATTAACCAAAAACGAAGATCAGAAGCAATATTTACTGCAAGTAGTCAGAGAGTATCGTCAGCAATTTCCAGATTGTAAAAAAAGCACTTTATCCAAGAACTATTAAATAATCATAAATATTACCATTTCACCAACCGTTATTCTAATAAAATATGTAAATAACCTTATAAAAATCAATTTTTTAAATATATTAAAAATGTTGTATTTTATAATTTTTCTTGGAAAATAATAAATTCATAAGAAATTTTATAGATATGTTTATTATCAAAAATATAAATATCTATAATTTAAGTTCTATAAATTTTATCGATAAGTGCAATATTTATTTGATAAAACTCAAAAAACGACAAAAAACCCCTATTTTGCATTTTTTAGCCCCCTTGGGGCACGCGAAGGGGGTGAACAATCATGATCAAATTTAACAAAAATTACTTTTTTATAGTAATGAACAAAATGAGGGGGTGAGAAATTTAAAATATTAAATTTTTTTTTTTTCATCTCTGACTAAGGGCCACCTTAATATATATATATATATATATATATATATATATATATATATATATATATATATATATTACATTTGCGGAGTCGTGTATGTATATCAGTGGCTATTAAAATCAACACGATTCCGCAAAATTAACCAAAATGCATGGATTTTTTGACGAATTTCATTTGTGTCAAAATCGTCCACTTTATCTGCTACAGTAGGTCTTTTTATTTTGTTCATTGGTGAGGATAATTTGTCCGTACGCTTGTATTCGCTAATTGTCTTTTTGACTGTAAGTATTCCAAAGCCACATGCTACAGACACCCTTGTCACTAAATTGTCATACATAATATCGGGTTCTTTGGTGAGGATATCCTTGTACACATTTATAATAATTTTTTTCTGATTGGTATGCACAACCTAAGTTATCTTAAACTGTGTTCCGCGGAACCCTGGGGTTCCACGAAGATCACTTCAGGGTTCCGCGAAGCTTAATGATTTATTTCAAAATTTCAAAATTCCAGTTTTTCCAAATGACCAATCGGTGAAATATAAAAATGAATTGTGAATTAAAAATCCATTTATCGTCAATACATGACCTTCAGCCATGCCAGCAAATTAATATGAAACTTTTATTGAAATGACACTAGATTCATCGTTGCAAGACAAATTTAAATCGATGCCACTAGTAAAATTTTGGTGCATTTTCAAATACGAATATCTTCGATAATCACAAAAGACCGTGTTGGCATCGAAAAGGGGTTCTCCATCTATATACCAACAAAACAAAATACCGCAACATACTTGACGTTGAACCTCATATTATCATACAACTTTCATCAACAGAGCCTAATTTTAAGAAGATTTGTAAAAATAAAAAGCAATTTCATTCGTCTCATTAAAATGTGTCCTTGGTCTTATTAATGTAATTGTTATTAAAGTATTATTATATATGTATACAATTATTTTTATTTTTATTTTAACACACGTTTTTGAATCAAATACCTTTGAGACAATATTAGTGTATGATTATAATTTATTTACAAATAATCCTGAAAAAAAAGCTAAAAAGTTAAAAAAAGTAGTAGGGGTTCCACGATAAAAGTGGAGATCAAAAAGGGTTCCACGGAAAAAAAAGTTTAAGAAACGCTGCAATACATAGTACATAGTATTATTATGATATTATCGCGTTAAGGTCCGCGCACACTGCCGCGGTGGCGGTGGCGGTAAAATAGATCCCATGTAAAGCATAGTCGGCGCGCACACTGCAACGCGGTGGCGGTGGCGGTAAGAATATCGCAGCGCGGTGAAACCAAATATCGCGTCCGGACCTATTTTCACCGCCACCGCGACGCGGTAAATCTATATAATATAAGATTCAACACTGCTTATAGTATATACAATGTATATATTATATATGTTGATAGTATACTACAGTATTATATATAATATGCTCGTGTAGTTACTGTCGTAGCGTGTCTAGGGGAGGGGTGTTCAACCCCCCAGAAATTTTATATATATGCCAAAATTATTAAATAAATATATTATGAAAATTTCTACGCACACCCCTGGTTAGTGGTTACTGTAGTTACTACTTGCTACTAGTACTACTATATTTACAAGGTTTCAAAAATTATTTTAAATTGTCGTTTTAGTTGTTAATGTATGTTAACTATAATTTATCTAGATTATATTACGTTAGATTAAATGTTACAATATTATAATTTTTCATATTCATTTGATATTATATTTTTTTAATTAAATCTAAATATTTTTAATTTTACACTGTGTGTTTATTATATTAGACTATTTCTTCTAAATACTTTGTTTATTTGGGTGTAACCGTGTTTATATCAAAATCATAAATATATTGAAACATTTTCAGATAATATTTGAAATATCAAATATGTGATATAACGTGTATGGGTCGACCAAACAATACAATCACACCGAGATGCTTTCCTCAGAGGCTTAACTACAGGGTCACGTAATCCAACAGGTAAAGGCAAACGGATCATTGTTCTTCACATCGGGTCGGCCGAGGGTTTCGTCACAGGTGGTCTTTTGTGTTTCGAATAAAAAAAAAACACATCTGACTACCACGACGAAATGAACGGGGATACATTTTTCGAATGGTTCTGTGGCGTTTTAACTTTATTAAAAGATAACTCGTATTATGATTCCTTGATCTCTTTCAGATGATAACATATTATTTGAATTCTTGAACTTCAACAATATTTTTTGGAATATTGTTTGTGTGTTTCTACACAGGTGCATTCTGTCACGAATTAATTTAACGTCACCATAATCTACCGTGTCAAAATAATTCTTTGTAATTTCAGAACGTATAATTTAATTGGAAGATCAGTCATGCCTTTGGCTCTTTTTTTACACGCACTTCGAATAATTTGACGATTTAATTTTTTTTCATCAGTATTATGGTTATGATTTAAATTGCTACTACGTCCATGTCATCAGCCCCCCCACCTTTGAATTTTCACCCAAATTTTATGTAGTTATTTTGTATGTCATTTGTATGAATTTGTATGACCGTTTTCACAATTTGTATGACACTACTTTTTTGAATATGCTGAAAATACTGATGGGGGGCCAGAGACATATGTCTCCAACCCCCAATCTTCACGAAAAATAATTTCAACATTTATATTTTTTTCAACATGTTGTACTCTATTTGTATGAATTTGTATGACCATTTTCGAAATTTGTACTCGACCCCATTTCCCGGAAAATTGAAAATACCGATTTTCCCGTGTCGCCAGCCCCCCGTTTTTGTGAAAGTGTGTTTTTTTTTTTATAAACATACGTATCCGAATTTGTATGACCATTTTCGAAATTTATACTCGACCCCATCTCCCGAAAAATTGAAAATACCGATTTTCCCGTGTCGCCAGCCCCCCGTTTTTGTGAAAGTGTGTGTGTTTTTTTTTTATAAACATACGTATCCGAATTTGTATGAATTTGTATGACCATTTTCGAAATTTGTACTCGACCCCATCTCCCGGAAAATTGAAAATACCGATTTTCCCAATTAGAAACACATGTATGATGTAGGCAATTACTATATACATCTCGGAAGATATTGATAACTGATTCACCACACTATTTGAACAGTGTCCTGTATGATATTTCGTTATAAATACGTTTCAAAGATAATAGTATGGTATAACTGGTATAAGTATATTATATATAAAAAAAAACAGATGTGTTATCAACACGATGTAGATTTTATCTACATCATGGATATTAAATGATAAGGACTGGCAACTGACCAACTGATATGAGTCTCTTATTGTCGCCTAGTACAACAAAATTCCGCAGAGCGCTAGTAGTGGGTTCGCCTGTTCGTTCACGGCGGCCAGAAAAGATATGTGGTTATTTGTATTATTTAATATTTATTCTAAATTATTATTATACATGTTTCAATTAGTTATGAGTTATTTGAATTTTGAACTGAAATATCATTCAAAATGAAGAAATGTGTATTAATAGGTATTAAATTAACATAAAATTACAGTAGATTAAATATGAATTAATTAATATTAATAAACATTTATGATAAGTAGGATTTTGAACAAGTACCCAAATTTCAAATACTACTATCTAACCAAATGCATTGCTAATAGTTTTTTTATAGTATAGATAAATAATTTGTTTTGTTTAAGTAATGCAGTATTTGTAAAGGTAATGTAATATAAAATTATTTTATCATTTATTGTGTTTTCATTAGTTTTTGTAAAGCGTGAATATAAAAAACTTGATAAACTGTGATAATCAAAGAGCAGCTCCAGTCCCCAGGGCGATGACATTGATACAGAATGAAAAGTAATAACTATTTCATAATGTATGCATTATTTAATGTCCATGATGCAGGGTGGGCCGCGAGCAGGCTGTCATCATCCACCTCATTTATTTATTGTTTTTGTCATTTTGTAAATTAGTATATTCTATTTTATTTTTATTTCCACTTTAGGATCTGGATATTTTATTTAGTTGTTGAAATTGTCTAAATTGTATTTGAAAACTTGATTATTTTGCCATACAAATATATAACTATTATGAAATAATTATGTATTATTATTTATAACGAGGTACTCTGCAAGTACTAAACAGAAAAATAAAAAAAGTAACTATAATGATCAGTAACTAATTTGATCAGTTCTTACTTTTAAATGATTTCAACAAATTCATCATGATAATTATTTAAACAGTAACTATTAAGTTTAAGAATTGTCTGTTATTTGACAGTTAAAGTAATTTAGGTAATGCAGGTACTAATAAAGATATAACAAACTCTATATTTTAAATAAATTAATAACAAATTTCTATATAAATATTTCAATCAATTAGGTACCTTAACCAATTCTTATTACATGCATGATATTAGTAATAAATACAAAAAACAAGTTCAATTAGTTTACTTGGTTAACTAAGTTTTAGTAAATTTTGCTTCTTTTTTCTTTTTCATGTTTTCTTTTTTAGTCTCAGCATTATGTTTTTGTGAATATTGACGCATACGCATATTTATATAATACCGAATGGGAAAACACATAACTTCTTCACAATGTTGAAAACAAGGAAAAGAGAGACTATTATCTTCTATTAATACTGTAAGAACTAACTCAAATACATCATTATTTTCACAGTGTTTTGCAAAAGATTGCTCAATTTTGCAAATAAAATGAAAAAAGTTTTTATTGGGATGTATTAAACCCCCCTTAGATTTTAAATTAACTAATCGAGCAACTGATTCCTGAGAATATCCTGAAGATTGCTTAAATGCAGACCTACAATTTAAACATTTGAAATAACGCAATAATTGCTTACACAAATATCCAGTGACATAATAAATAATACAATCAACTACAGGTGCCAAATTATAATCATGGTCATTAATTTCTAAAACATCCTCTAAATTCCATTCTTCATACTCTATAACAAAATTCAACTTTTCACGCACTCTATCTAGTACAGATGTTTGTTCCCCTGTATCTTTATATATTTGTTTTATACTATCAAGTGTTATTAAATTTTCAGCAGGTATATTTTTTGAAACTGTGCAATTGCCTGAGTTTGGTGGTTTCAAAACACTATAAACAGATAGTAACTTATAAAGTTGTAAAAATGTAGGAGTGGCTGGGTGATCATTAGCTCCACCAGCTTGCCTAATTGTTCCAAAAAATCTCTAAAATAATAATTACATTTCAAATTTTATTCAGTTTATGTTAATTAATAGTTAATAATAAAAATCATAAATGTTCACCTCTAAAGGATCCTGATTAATTTTTCCTGTGAGAACATATTTAAAATCATAATTATCTTTCAGGTAACAACAAATATCCATAGTTGATTTCAGTGTAACTCTCAATCCTTCCGCTGTATTACTAGTTAAAAAATGATTAGGCTTTATAACTTTATCAATAACTCGTTTTTCCCAATCATTAAGCCAAGTAAGTGTATTTTCTAACACCTATTAAAAGACATGATATTGAATACCATTATTATTCTTTACATTTAAATAATAACATAATATATACTATTATTTGGAATATTCAGGATTAAAATTGTTTAAGCCTACACATCAAAAATATTCAAGGGTTATCTTGTTATCTAAATACAATTTAATATAATTTTAAGCTTACAGTAAAATCATTACTATTGGGACTAATTCCATCTCCTGACAACTTTTTATTTAGTGCATCGAATGCAGAATTTAATATCAAACAGAAATTTTCAGTAGCAGTTGAATCTTTTAATTCTGGACAGTAAGATCTATAAAACTCTAAGCCTTTTGCCATTGATTTGCTCAATACCTAGAAAATAAAAAATATTTATTAAAATAATGCTTAGCATATAAAAAATGGCACGATTACTCTCCTGTTAATTGTGCTCTTGACTGATATCTTCAGTAGATATAATTGAATTGAAGGTATGCTGATTTTAGTTACTCAAAATTCATTATTTAATTTATTATTATTATTATAAATGTTACTATTGTAAACATATCATAATCTTTTTTACAATTTTTTATTATAAGCAATACTTACATTTTTGTTTGTATTATTTAGTTGTAAACATATTTAAACTGGTTTCAACTCATATTATCTCAATAAATAAATTATAATTTCTTTAAAAATAGATTTAATATATTACAGCTATAAGTACTTTATTAAATAAAAAGTACTCCCTTTCCAGGATTAAAATAAAATTGTTTTTAAATATTATTTTAGGTAGTTACCTGATACATGATTAAATAATTATAAAAAAATTTAAATTATGTTAAACTATTAGGTATAATGTAATAGGGTTTATACTTTATAAGACAAAGATAAAAATTTCAAATCTATACTAATATGTAACTAACTTACCTGTACTGCAAGACGAACTCTCATCTTAGCTGAACTATTCAAAATTAAATGTGATGCAGATATTCTGGGACAAACTCTTAGTTCTCCAGAGTTCAATTTGTCTTGATTATATACAACATCAAAATGGTCCCATTTTATTAATGGTTCATCTTGATTTACCTAAAATAATTCAATGTAAATAATTTAATCTAAAATATAGAACAGTGAATTTCAACTTTCAAGTATAGATTAAATATAGTTACCTGCAATTATTTATTGTTATATAATCTGTTTCTAATATTTTTAAATAAATGTGGTGTATCAGAAAATATAAAAATTTTACGATTTTCATCAATTGGATGCTCAAACCAGTTTTTAACATTATCAATTTTGCCATTTATACCCATTTCATTCCAAAATTTTCTATTTGGTGCAGCTCCATCACAAACAATACCATGAATCACAGCTCCTGCATTCTCAACTAATGTGATGGCTTTTAATATTAATTGAGCTAATACAACACCTTTTGTAGGACCTTTAGAAGCAAAAACACCAATTGATTGAGTGTATGTATCTGCTAAAGGCTGAAACATAAATACAAGGCCGTGGTTTGCCTTATCATCAAATGATTTGACCTTTTCACCGTTTTCACCAAAATCTACAAGACCTAAAATATATTTATCTTAACAGTTATTTAGTTAAATTATTTTCAACCTAATAATTATATTATGTTAACCTGTATATGTGAGATTTTGTGAATTTACAGACACACTTTCACGTGTAGATATTTCATCAAATACTATAATGCCGTGGCGCTGAAATTCTGGTTTTTGAGATAAATGTAGGGCAAAAAGTTGAAGAAAATTTGAATCAAATCCACACTTATTATCGATAGAAGACAGGTACCTATTACCATTAATTATAAATTGTATGTATTATTAATACATTTAAAATCAATTTTATACAATATGTTTAATAAAAACAATATTTCTATAACAGAAGCTGAACAATAAATAAAGCCACATTGTTGTAAACTAAATGACTATTAAATTACACACACATATTTAAATTTTAATAAGAATTCTTACCTTCTAATTGTTCTAACACAGGGGAGAGGCAAAATATCATTACTCCTCATGAAATTATAACCACAAGGTGAACGGATATGGAATAATAAACACAATAGAATCCAATTTTCCGAATATCGGCGACCTTTTGGATTACAAACTTGAGATGCAGCAAGTAATTCATGTAGAGCAATGCGTTGATTAGAAGGTATCATATTTTTCGATAAAACTTCTTCAAGACTCCTCGAAGAGAGTTTAGCCATTTTATCTTGTAGATCAAATAAATCAGTTTTTAGCTTTTTATTGAGAGTCTCTAGTCGATATTTTTGTTGCTGTGTTAATTTATGTTTTTTGCGAAGTTGTTGTACTAGGATCTGTTTATCGGGGCTAAGTGAAATGTGGATTCTCTGGGATATTTTAGTTTTAGTAAAACGAAGTCTTTTTCGCATTATAGTGCGAATGGCTTTGTTACAAAACTTACAATCATTATTTAGACCTATGATCAGTGGACACATAATATGTCTAATATTACCCATTAAATCTATAAATGTTGTTTTGGTATGTAGTAATGGTTCTTTTAATTTATATCCCTTACAAATATTGGTATTATCAAATGTTCTTAAAATAGCTTCTAAATCATTGTTAAAGCTTAATTTAGTTGATCCAAATATATTTGAATTAATTTCTTTACCCATAACGAAACATTTGAAATTTAAATTAATTCCTTTGCACAATCTTTTAAATAAAATAGGTATAGGAATTTCATTACTTAAAAGGTTTTCTGATTTAATAATATAATAAGAAAACATGATTAATTTTCCGGATAAATCATGCCTGCTCCATCCATCTGGTAATATAATACTATTAACATTTTTTTGAAAACTAATAAATGAGAAAATGTTTGTAGAATTCACTAAAACAGGAGGAGTATTGTCTACATTAGCCTACATCAACAGATTCCTCATCTTGAAGCAAATTATCCACATTCTTCACAATTTTCTGTTTTTTTTTGGGACTACCTCTAATTAAAGGTGGTTTTCTTGAATAAATAGACTTTGTTAGGTATTTTGGACAATTAGGAAAAATTGATGGGATAGCACCGTCTTTTAATTTTGGAATAGAATATGAAGCCTTTGGGAAATAAAAAAAAAATTAGAGCTATAGGTATTTCTTTATAATATAAATAATTTTTCAATCAAATGAAAGAATTTAATTTAAAAAAAATCTAATACCACTAGGATAGAAATGAATAACTTTATAATTTGCATTGAAATTTTATAAAAGATACCTAGTAGGTACTTACTAAGGAACACATATTGGTAAAGATTAAATTAGGTAGACACTCATTATTGCAATTTAAATATAATAGTATTTTAATGATTAAGAATAAATATATACTGATAAGTACCTAGGTAATTAAAATACCAATAAATTTAAATAGAAAGTAATACTTAATTTATAAGACTGTAAATTTTGGAAAAATACATAGAAAAAGAAATTCCTACAAGTTACTATGTACTTATCTAAAGTTACCAATGAAAATGAATAGGTATATAACAATTTTTTAATTAATTGATAAATGTAAAATATTCATCAAGAACCACAGGATAATATTTTTATAAAATTCTAGAATACACATAGGTATATATATATATATTTATTATATAAGAAGTATACCTATAGAGTATATATTATATATTCTGTATTTTGGTATTTGAACAGAATATACATAGTATTATTATTAAGTACTTATAAGATTTGTTGTTTTACAATTCCCAAAATTTTTTTAATGGAGTGGTAGGTAATACCTGTTATACCGTATATTAATTTTATAAAATTATTTTATGCATAATTTACCTCTGCTAAAATTGTACCTTTGCTGTCTTTCAATAATTTTTTTCTGATAATTTCGTCGTCACGAAAATGCAGATCACAAACTGCCTGGCCAGATTTAAAAATAAAATTTTTTCTGGGTATAGCTTTGGCCCATTGTTGTAATTTAAAGCTATCTTTAGGAACCATGAAAAAGTTATGTTTTTCCAGGCAAGAATCATAACCAGACTTACACTCCGGGACAATACATCTATGTCCTGCCATTTCGAACACTTAGATATAGGTGTATACTAATAAGAGAGAAGTGTATACTATATAAAAACTACCAAAAAATAATGAATTTAAAAATAAGAAATATGAATTCAAAAAGAAAAATAAGATTATCAAATAATTAAGTAAAACTGTAAACCTACTAAATCGATGACGAAATTGAAAACAAGCAATTTTAGCAAAAGTCAAAAATATGAGTTATAAATAATTTTTATAAGACGGATGGGCGAACCATCCTATTATTTACCATCATTATTAATAACCATCATATTATTTAATGTCCATGGGGCGAACCTACTAGTGGCGCTCGTAGCGGATTTTTGTTGGAACGGCGACAGTAAGAGATTCACGATTATGTATGTGATGTATAGGGAAGTGCACGGCCGTGATCTACATCGTGGTTATCAATTATGAATAATTCATATTTAGGTTTCGTTCTTGGCCGATGTTTATAAATAGATCAGCTCTTGTTGATGATTGTAAACAATATAAACCATGTTTTTTTGCATTGCCCATCTTGAAGGAAATATTTCTATATAAAAAGTAAAACTATTTTAGTGATACTAACATATTTTAATTATATTATTCGGTATTCCATGATCGTAAAGATTATAATACTTTTATCTATTTTAAAATATAGTTAAAAGATGAGTACGGTTATTTATTAGATAATAATATTATTGCGCGTATACTTTTTTATTATTATCATTTTCGATTGCTGTGGTTAGCTTTTGCATTTGTTCTTTATTCATTTACAATTTGTTGTTGATTTGTAAAAATGGCTGGAAGAAAGCCGTTAATAAATCCAAATGAACTTATTGCTGCTGTTTTACAATTTAAAGGACGGTTGACCACTCATGATGGTGATGGAAACATAAGTAAGTAACCTATTATTACTTTTATGTTAATTGTTCTTTTACAATATACATATGAATTTATGATAATTGTATAGTAATATTATATTATGTTTATTATGTAAGTACCTATCCAATAATGCGTGTAAAATTAATTTGGTATTGCCGATCTATATGAAACTTCTTACACACCTAGAAAAGGATATTTTGGTGCAATACAATTTTTCGTTTTTTGTCACAATTCTAAATTATTAATGCTAGAAACTTGAAACTTTTATTTTATAAATGCAAATAAATAAGATTTTATATGTACCTTGTTAAATTGAAAATTTAACTAAGTAACCCTAACCCTAAGTACCTGGGTGTGGTATTAGACAGAACGCTCACTTTCAAGAACCACCTAGTCAAACTTTCAGCGAAAATAAAGACCCGTAATAGTATAATTGCCAAATTGAGCAGTACATCCTGGGGAGCTGACGCAAATACCTTACGAATCAGCGCGCTAGCACTAGTATATTCAACTGCAGAATACTGTGCCCCAGTATGGATAATAGTGCACATACCAATAAACTTGATACACAGCTCAACTCAGCAATGAGAATCATAGGGGGAACATTAAAAACTACCACTTTAAAATGGCTCCCAGTACTTAGCAATATAGCTCCCCCTAAGATCCGAAGAGAACAAGCGCTCACCCGGGAATGGACTAAGATAAAAAATAACAAGAACCTTCCGGTACACGCAGATGTAAGACTCAATGTGGATAGACTACGTCTTAAGTCACGCAAACCACCCTGGAAAACCGCAGAGATGCTATAACTGGAAAACACAGGGGAAAATACCAAATGGCTTAAGGATTGGGTGGCGGAGAACCCTGATGGACAAAACATTGTTACCAATCCGACTTCCAAGCAGCCAGGCTTCGATCTGCCTAGAAAAATTTGGGTGACCCTAAATCGCATTAGGACCGGCCATGGAAGATGTAACCACATGATGTACAAATGGAAATTACACACCACTCCTTCATGTGACTGTGGAAATGATATGCAAACAATCTCCCATATAGCAATTGAATGCCCGTTCCGTGCATTCAAAGGCACTATAAATGATATCCATACAGCTAACATGGATGTGATTGATTGGATACAAAATCTGGACATGAATCTTTAGCTTATAGTTTCAAATTCATCTCAGCTATAATAGTTACCACCTGCCATATTAGACATATTATTATTTTATTTTATTTTATATTATTTTATCTAATTATTATTATTTGTATCCTATTCTATATAGTTTGTTATTATTTACATGTTTAAATTTGTTGCTCTACTTTGTCATACGGACTATATATATATATATACCATCATCTTATCTGAGGTCCTATCATTAATTATTTCTAACCACTATATTTTACTGGTAAAAAAAATTATATTAATATAACAATAAAATCATTAACTGAAATGACGTGTTATACGACTTTTAATTTTATATATTATTGTTTATATTTTATAATTTGATTTGAATAGATTATCATACTTACCAGTGTAATAAAGAATTTTGTTTTACTTTTATAATTATTATTATAGTTTATAATTTAAATAATGGCTAAATTCGCTTTTTAATTTAACAATTACCCTTTATAAAATAACCATTTAGTGAATCAATATAGTGTTAATAATTAATAACATATCTTAAGACTTTTTTTATATGACACACAAAAAGTGTGAATACAAAAATGTTTTTGATATAGTTTTTTGTAGATGTATGGAAAATACAGTATCAATAAAAGAATATCCAACCTAGATAAATTATCATAGTTGTTAAATTATTGGTAATTATATAAATTTACCCACATATAGTAATATGAATAATTATTGATTATTTTAATAATTTAAATTTTGCATGATACGGCTTATATTTCATATCATTTGTGTAAAAAATGAAAATAGAAAAAAGTAAGAACTACTTGACAGACAAATACAAATTAATTATTAAATTACTATTATACAGGTAGGTACTAGTAGATAGTAGATACCACCGTAGAACAAGAATTTAGATTATTATTTAGATTATTTAACTTTTCGATAACTATCTATATCTATCGAATAGTTCGAACACAAAACTATAGAATATACCCAAACTATTCGAATAGCTATCGATGACTATCGAATAGTTCGATAATGACTATTCGATGGTGCCCATCACTAAAAATTATTATGTACTATAACATGAATTTATTTTTATTTTTTCTGTTTTGTAATAACTTAATACTGACTACAACAGTGCTTCTCAATTGCTTTTAGTGCGTGTAATAGAAAAAAATTATTCAATAAATAAATTGATAGATGTAAAATATTTATTTACCTATCCAAGATAATGCAATAGATAATTATTTCATTAGTTATCTACGTACGATAAAAGCTACTTGATTATTTTTTAGATAATGCTCAACAATGTTGGTTATAACATAAAATTAACTATTATTTAATTTGATAAATTTTTCAATTAAATATGAGTAATGACCAATCTTGAGCTAAATAAAGAACTTTGAAAGTATTGGAAATATCCCTTTTTATATACATTTTTCTCAATCAACTTAAAAATACAAATTTTTAATATCCATAACTCTACTTAAAATTAATAAATTATGATTTTAATGATCAATATGCGATGTACGTGAAGTTGGCCCCCCACTTCAAGTGACAGATCACAGACTTTTGCATGATTTTTTTTTAATTTTAGGGGTGGTTGTAGCAACTAATCCTGTGTGGTATGATATAAGCTGCCATTTAAACGGGCGTATGAGTGCTCAAGCACTACATACGTTTGTATATCGAGGCGCCCATGGGATCAAAGAAAAATTAGGATTTGGTAAACGAGAAAAAGAAGTTGAAAACGATGTGTTTTCCAAAAAAGATAAATTGTTAGATGATGGTAAGCTTAAAAATGAACTAGTTTTCAAAATAGGAGATTATCATTATATTGTTTTTTGTACGTGTGTATTATTATAAAATTTTAGATGAAACTAGTGACTCTAGTGACTCTAGTGACTCAAGTAAAAATTATTCAGAGATGTTACCAACAAAAGAATTTGTGATCACATTTTCATCCGATGAATGGCAAATGATACAGCCAGAAGCAGTCTGTTATAAGGATAATAACAATACACGAGCTGCGAAAAATTTAAGAGTATATTACGTACTGCCGAAAAATATGTGGACACCTATTATTTTTTTCATTTTTGGGAGCATACACATTTACCATGATGTCTTTCTTTTCGAAGAGCAAAAGTATATCCTTGTGGTAACTTTTATATTAAAATTGTTGGTAAATGTACTGTATGTAATTCTCATTTTGAAGGAGTTGTAAATGAAAGACCTTCAAACATTTCTAGGTAAATTTTATTAATAAATTATTTTAACCAAATTCATTTTTACTTTTTATTATATCTAATAATATAAGACATTTTGGGTTTTACAGAGTGCTTATGACATGTTCATACATGGGTAATTTCGACGAATCATATAAGACAAAAAAACGCCGAATGATTGGACCTGCACAAAATAAAGCTATTGAAGCTATACTAAATGACGGTCATTCGAGTGAATCTTTTAGAGAAATTGAAGCTGTACGTTTAATGAAAATAAGTAAGTCATGAATTACTATTATATTATTATAATAGTTGTAGCCAATATGATGATCTCATAAAATGGGAGGGTGAAGGAGATTTTTGTTGATTCGTCCTTTTTTAGCAATGACCTCAAGGTTCATAATTTCCTGTAAAATGGTGTGAGTGAGTGAAGAGTATATTGGTTTTATAATGATGTGTTTAGCTTTTTTTCTGTCCGTGAAAACTTTATGGGTAGTAAAACATAAACAATAGAAACATTTCCAAAAGTTTCACAAGAAATCATAGATAAGAAATTCATCTAGATGGTACACCCTGTGTAAATATAGTTGGTTATTTTTAAAATACAAAATATAGAAAAACCTACCGAAATATTGACAAAAAATGTAATATAATATTCGATTTATTGGTTTTTCACCAAATCAGATCATAATTAAAAATTATTTTATTTAAAAATGTAACATTAATTTATACTTTTTTATTACTTTAAAGAAGGACATGACCCAGCCATAATTCCCACGGGAAATGCTTTACGTCTACTCAAATCTCGTACAAACGCTTCTAAAAAGAGAAACAAAGATACTCTAACCGCTTTGGCCCTAATGAAAAAAGAAAACGAATATAAGAATATTATTCGAGAAATGGGATGTGATCCATTTTTTATTCATTACTACAATTTAGAACAAATTCACATGTACCGCAAATATTGTAATTCTGTAAATCATCCACAGATTATTATAGACGCAACTGGGTCAGTTGTAAAAATTTTTATGAAATTTGGGTTAGAAAAAACAAAGACTTTATTCTTATATGAAGCTATAGTTTACGATAGTATTAAAAGCCATAGCTTTACAGTCACTAATATGGT
Organism: Therioaphis trifolii; assembly: GCA_027580255.1. NCBI lineage: Eukaryota > Metazoa > Arthropoda > Insecta > Hemiptera > Aphididae > Therioaphis > Therioaphis trifolii. The sequence goes on from JALBXZ010000029.1 coordinate 196,743, forward strand.
GAGTGAAAGTCATAACACGATTTCTATATCTAACTGGTTGGCTAATTGGATGGCTAGTAATGTACCTCAGCCGAAGCTGACAGTTTGCGATCAGTCATTAGCTTTACTCTCTGCAATAGTGAGAACATTCACACAATATTCGTCCATAAGGAGTTATGTAAATGCTTGTGCGGATATTATAACTAACAAATTACCTGGGGACTCACGTTGGTTACCTCAATGTTTTATAAAGTTAGACATAGCACATTTTATGAAACTGGCAAGTCAGTGGCCTCCACTAAAATTGCTACTAAGGAAGGTACGAGAAATTATTCTCAGAACAATTGGTCATTTAATGAAATGTGAAAATATCGAAGAAATTTATTCTCTATTGTTATCACTCTTTATAACAATAACAAACGAAACAAATGGTATTGATCGAAATTTGGGAACTGAAACTCCATGTGAGAAACATTGTAAGAGACTGCTAGATATTGTGTCAACGGGCATTATAGAGCTCGATGAACAACTAGACGACATTTTAGATTATTCAGTAATGGAAGACGATGCACAGCATTTGTTAGAAGATCAAGTTTATATTGAACATTATGAAGGTCTTCAAGAAACCAATCCCTTTCAAACATGGGCAAAACAAGTATATGAAGAAAGTAAAGGTTATATTCGAGAAGGAACAGGTATAAATCCTTTATGTGCTCCAAAAATTATTCCAATGATAAAGTTACTGCCATTATGGTCTGGGATTATGGTACCATTCTTTGGTTATGGAGAGGTTAATTCAAGCTCTGCAGCTGTTGAGTCCAGTTTTCACAAGCTAAAAAATGTGACGTTTATGCATGGAATATTACCGACAGATATTGAAACATTTTTAGAAACACATATCTTGTCTTTACGTGGGGCGTCGTTATTAAAATCAGCAGAAGAGCAACCCAGCATAATATCCGATGAAACATGGCTTGATGAAACACAACCCATTAATGAAAATATAAATAGTACATTAAATGAGTCACGGTGTCCTTTATGCAAATCTGGATCACTACCTTCCGAAAATGGTGCACATAAATGTTCAGTTTGCAGTATTCCAGTACACGCACTTCCGGAATGCTCAACATATCAATTAGATAATGATAGTGTTCGTTTCTGCTTTAAATGTTACGATACTATGGAAAAGTCTAGTGAAGATAACGCTACAGAAAATTGGAGTCGAAGATCTAAAAAGAAACTTAAGAGCAGCTCTTATACTATTCCTAATCCACACTTAAGGCATATCAACTTAGGTAATTCACGACAGCCACATATTTTACCTTCATTGAAAAATGGATCACGTGCCAATGAACTAAAAAGCTGTTCACTTGAGAGCATAAATTCAAGTGTCATATTAAGCAACACATGTGCTTTTGACTTCATAGCATCGATTTTTATGGTGTCATTTTGTGACAGTAAAATTTATTCTGATACTTTTGGAGAAAAGAACCAACTTACAGACATATGTAAAGAGGGCTGAGTTAATAATTGCATCCCTCAATCCCGATCGAGAAACATTAGAATATAATACAACTCTAATTTGCTGTGATACTACACCAAAAACAATCTTTAAAAAAATGTTAAGAGAGTATCCTACAATCAGAGAACATTCCAAGTGTTACAATAAAAATTGCCAAAGGTATCAAAAAGTATCTCAGGATATTTGTTTTATTACCTACAGCACCACGAGTAGTAGAATTGACGATCTGCCACAGTTCATAAATGATTAATTAAATTCAGAAGATAAAATATGCAACTACATGAATGTCAATGGAAACTCATGCAGTGGTATAAAAAAAACTAAATTTGAAATTTCACCCTTACACGTATTGGTTGAAATACTCTACTGGAAAGGTAAATAAAAAATCGTGTTTTATAACTAACTTTGTAAAGTATAATGGTATGAATTACGATAAAATAAAATAATTTAGAAAAAAATGTTAATCGGTAGTAGAAAATATGTATGTTTTTTTATAGGAGAAAGTACAGAACAGAGTAGCGAAGCTGCACCAATTATTAATATTAAATTGTGTGAAATACCAATAACCATTAACCACAACCAGACCAATTATGAATTAAGAGGAGTTCTTAGTTATAAACAGGGCAGAACTCAATTAAGAAACTCCATAGGTCACTACAGTGCCTACTGTCGGAGAAGTAGCGGTTATTGGGAATTGTATGACGATATATAAAAAAACCAATTTCTATTACAGGAAGTACGTCAGTTGCCTGCGAATTATTAATGTATACTATACAATTAATGAAACAAGTAATGCAAGTTTTAAAAAGATTTTATATTTGGAATATGTATGTAATAAAAAAGTACATATTTATTTTAAAAGATAAGAAGCAAATAAATAATACAATTTTATTTTTAATATGTAAAAAGTATTTTACAATGTTAACTTTTTCGTAGCGAGTCCAGCTCAATTAAATTCAAAAATTTTATTTGTAAAATTAAATAACAGGTTGTTTGAATAAAAAATATATTAAATTAAAATAATGTATTACAAATACAGTTAAAAAATGTTTTTCGTATTTGTGACATTTATGAAGAAAATGTCAGATGCACATAAATATAAATAATATAATTTACAAACAATAACAAAAAACGATATTAAAAACACTAAAAAAAATTATAGAGACTAGATCTTTCACAGCAATATCTTTTATCAACGATAAAATTATCGTTGAAACGTCCAAAGATTGGGAATAGGGACAAGGGAAATGGATTTTTCACTATTATTGAAAGAGGGGTTTAATATACAAATTTTGGAGATGTCACATAAATTCATAATAATAGAGTAATAAAACGTGGCATACGAAAAAAAACTTCTAGTATTTAAATAAGGTGGAATTGTAAACATATTATTATGTTTCCAGCCCCCACTTATAATTTTTGATATTGCATGAAAACTATACTCAAACCAATTCTGTTAATAGTCACACAAATATGGATACGTAAATAAATGAAAACAAAAACTTTGTTCCATAAAAACGAGGGGCTGGTGACACGGGAAAATCGGTATTTTCAATTTTCCGGGAAATGGGGTCGAGTACAAATTTCGAAAATGGTCATACAAATTCATACAAATTCGGATACGTATGTTTATAAAAAAAAAACACACTTTCACAAAAACGGGGGGCTGGCGACACGGGAAAATCGGTATTTTCAATTTTCCGGGAAATGGGGTCGAGTACAAATTTCGAAAATGGTCATACAAATTCGGATACGTATGTTTATAAAAAAAAAACTTACTTATTATTTTTCGTGAAGATTGGGGGTTGGAGACATATGTCTCTGGCCCCCCATCAGTATTTTCAGCATATTCAAAAATGTAGTGTCATACAAATTGTGAAAACGGTCATACAAATTCATACAAATGACATACAAAATAACTACATAAAATTTGGGTGAAAATTCAAAGGTGGGGGGGCTGGTGACATGGACGTATTGCTACTTACAGTTACATTTCCATTATTAATTAGTTTTGCTAAACTCGATTTCATTGTACAATGCCAATTAACATTACCAGATATACTTTCATAAACTTTTCTGAATTTAAAACTGTCGATTATAAGTAAATATTTAAAATTGTTACTCGCACCTTTTGCTAATATAATTTTATTTTCTGTCATTTTTGAAACAAAAATACACCAAACTGAAATGTGTAATTAAGTGAAGTACAGCGACGACTGACTATCTGCGATCGAGATTTTAGATATACCGCCGTAAAATGGCGTAAATCGACAATGTATACACATTATCTATAGAAAAGATAAAAAATTAGATATGATTAAAGATAAGTATCCTATGAAGGTATATCGAGTCACGACTGATATAGAAATTAAATTATCCAATACATCACTGTTTTGGCACCGTCGGGCTCCTACGGAACCGGCGGTCGGCCTAGCGATTCGGGTGACGAGAGTATAGGGAACAAGGTAACACCGTTAAATCCAGGTTATACATATATATTGATAATAATGATGTATTTAGAACATGTGCCTGTAGCACTATAATATAATATGAAGAAAAAGAACATTTAAGAATACAATAATAAAAAAAGCTGGCGGAGACGTCTCCCCGTCTCAGCGTACAATAATGATAAGTGATTAGCTCACACTAGAGCCCAATCATAATAATAATAACAAATAATAATAATCGACACGATACCAGTGACGACGACGATAGATGCGCGGAATGGAGTGGCGGCAGCTGATACGGCGGCCGCAGTATGTTGTGGACTTATCAACGCGCGGCGACTATGGCTGCGCGGAGTGGAGCGGCGGCTGCTACGGCGGCCCCGGTCCACGTCAGAATTAGCAACGTGCGGCGAGCGACGGAGGCGACCTTGACGCAATGTATACACATTATCTATAGAAAAGATAAAAAATTAGATATGATTAAAGATAAGTATCCTATGAAGGTATATCGAGTCACGACTGATATAGAAATTAAATTATCCAATATATCACTGTTTTGGCACCGTCGGGCTCCTACGGAACCGGCGGTCGGCCTAGCGATTCGGGTGACGAGAGTATAGGGAACAAGGTAACACCGTTAAATCCAGGTTATACATATATATTGATAATAATGATGTATTTAGAACATGTGCCTGTAGCACTATAATATAATATTAAGAAAAAGAACATTTAAGAATACAATAATACAAAAAGCTGGCGGAGACGTCTCCCCGTCTCAGCGTACAATAATGATAAGTGATTAGCTCACACTAGAGCCCAATCATAATAATAATAACAAATAATAATAATCGACACGATACCAGTGACGACGACGATAGATGCGCGGAATGGAGTGGCGGCAGCTGATACGGCGGCCGCAGTATGTTGTGGACTTATCAACGCGCGGTGACTATGGCAGTGCGGAGTGGAGCGGCGGCTGCTACGGCTATATCCGTGCTTAATATACTTACTACATAGTATATCTGTACTACAACTGTTATCACCTGTAATCAGTAATCGAAAATCACAACTAACGATTTATGAAATTTGATAATATTATAATTAATAAGGAGCGAATATAGGCAAAATTATACACATCTCTTATCTCAGTGGACCAAATGATAACGTTTGTATTCTATTATTAGATCATAAACAAATGTTAGATATTTGCTTATGCTTATGAATTATGATAATCATTAATCTATACATACTATTCGGTGTTCAGTTTATACTTCCTTGCTCAAATGATATTGCATTGAGTATTGAAACTACGATTTAAGATTCGTGATTGAAAGTGATATTTTATAGTCAAAAATTTAGTTTATTTATATACTATATTTTATTTTTCGATATAATTTACTTACTTTTTCAATGACATCAAAAAAGAATACCTTGTTATCATTTTTCACAAGCAATAAAAAAATTCGAAAAGAAAATGAAAATGAAAATAAGGAGACTGAAGTGCTAATTTTTGTGAAATGTGAAACGTAAATACAAGCTTTTGTGATATTTAGGTGAGCTCACCAGTAAGAAAAATTACAGAAATTAAAAAGTCTGCAGGTACCACAAATTCTTTTGAAAGTTTTAGTGAGGCATCAAATTCACGATCACAACAAGTTATTATTTTATTAAATATAAAAAAGTAAATTGTTTAAATGTGTTTACATTGTTATTCTTAAAAAAAAAGTCAATTAGTTATGCTTATATAGGTTTATATGCTTTCATGATCAGTGGTCACAGCTTATAAATTTATTACTCATAGATTACTTAAAGTATTTATGCATTATATTATATATTATTATATATTTATTAGCTTCAAATAGCATGTTTTACTTGACATATGGAAACAAATATAATATAATAATTTGGCTTAAAAATTGTTTAATATATTCTAGTTATTGTTGTGGCATTAATATAATAATATGTTTCAATTATTTATTAAAGGATGATTTTATTTGTGAAAATAATCAAACGCTCAGCAATGCTAATGACATAGGTTATTTTGTAGAATGCTTATCTTTAACAGATGCTGATAAAAAGCTTGTAAGTTACATACTAGTTGATAAATTATTTCAATACTTAATATATTAATATTTAATGAGTATTTTTTTAAACTATGCATATTTATTTTTATTTAATGTCTATATTTTAAATTTAATTCTATAATATTTATTAAAACTAATTAGTTTGTTATTTAAAATGACATTTATTCAAGATGCTAACTAATCTATGGGTACCAGATGTTGAATATAAATTCCCATAGCTTGCAAAAAATGAAAAACGTGGCTTAAGATTTCAGCATAAATGGTTAAAAGAATTTAGTTGGCTGGCATATTCAAATGTTAAAAATGGATATTCTGTAAATACTGTGTATTGTTTCCAAGAAATGGTGGTATTGGAAGCCAGCCTTTGGGTAGCCTTGTTACTGTTGCTTTCAGCAACTGGAAGAAGGCAAAAGAGGTTTGATAATTTAAATGATTTATTCCAGAGATATTTGCTTAAATATTTAATAAGTACATTTTTTTTTAGACTTCGGACTCATGGAAGTTTGAAATATCATACATTGTCTGTTCTAGACTCTAAGCACTTTTTAAAAGTCATAGAAAAAAAGGAATTGTCTATAATAGAACGCATAGATAATAATAGGTAGGTAATATTAAATGCATAATATGATAATCCTTACTTAGAAGTTTAAATTATTAAAGTACATTGATTCTGTGAATTTGTATAGAATGGTACAAATTGAAGAAAATAGAAGGAAAATAAGACCAATTATTGAATGTATAATTCTATGTGGTAGAGAAGAGTTGGCTTTGAGAGGTCATAGAGATTTTGGTGATATCTTAGTAGATGGTAAGCATAAATATAGAAACTAACAACTAAATTGTTTAAACTTTTACCATTTAATAATAATAATACTTGAGTATAATTAAGCTGAATTATCAATGTCATATAACTATTGGGCAATAATGCTCAAGTCATGCTAATTATGGATTTACAAATATTATTGTAAAAACAAAAAATATGTTATTATTGTTTGCAACTTTTAATTTTTATTTTTTGATGATTCAAGACAAGGCCATTTCCGTGGTATTCTCAAGTACAGAGCAAAAGGAGATAAATTTTTACGTAATGTTCTTGAGGGTTCAGGGAAACGTAATAAATATACGAGTCCAATCATACAAAATGAAATAATTCAGTCATGTAACACAATTTTACTAAGGAAAATAGTTAATGTGATTAATAAGTCTAAATGTTTCTCTGTTCTGGCTGATGAAACAACCGGCATCTCGACTAAAGAGCAACTCAGTATATGTGTTTGATATATTGATGAAAACAATAAGTTGCATGAGAACTTTTTACAGTTTTTCGAAATTGAAAGCTTGACTGGTAATGACTTGGCTAACTCAATATTAAATGGTAATTGTAAATAACACATTTATGATTTATTTATTTATTACCTTTATTAATTTATATTATTTTATTAATTTTTTTTGTTGGTAGGCTTAAATAGATGTGGACTTGATTGCAATTACTTATATGGCCAAGGCTATGATGGGGCCAGTAATATGACTGGTCGATTTAAAGGAGTACAGACTATTGTGAGATCTAAATACCCCAACACTATATATGCACATTGTGCAGCACATTTGCTGAATTTAGCTGTTTCAACAGCTAGTGGTATAAAACCAATCAGAAATTGTTTGGGAGTGATCGAAAAAGTTTATAATTTTTTCAATACCCCTAAAAGAAATTCTGTTCTTTTAAATACCAATGAGAATTAAAATAATGTACCCCAAGTAAAACAACTCAAACGGCTTTGTGCTACTCGTTGGATTCAACGTTATGATTCTGTAAATGATTTTTCTGAACTATTTTCATTTGTTCTCAATGCGTTAGATATTATATCTGATTGGAAAGAATCAACAGATGCTGAAATGCTTCAGAAAGCGTTAAAAGATTCAGAGTTTTTGATTTCCTTGAACGTTATAAAGGTTCAGATAATATCTATTTTAAATTAGGTACATATATTGTGTTATTTTTAAATTTTGTTTTAGGTATTATTTTCTTATGGACTTCCGTTGTGTAAACAATTGCAAAAAGTTCAAATTGATTTGAAAAAGACAATATGCATAGTAGAAAATGTAATAGCTACTTTAAAATGTATCAGAGAAAATAATGAAATAGAATTCAAAATTATCTATAATGATGTCTAAGTAATCTTTTATTTTAATATACTGTTTCATATTTATAATGTACCTACATCATAAATATACTCCCCAAATATTTATTAATATATTACAGAAAATGGCAGATGATGTTGGAATTGAATTGTTAGAGAAAATAATTTCTTCTAAACAAACACATAGAGCTAATCCAAATTTACAAAATCATTCTACCGAACAATACTATCGTGTAACAGTATTTTTACCATATATTGATTACTTTATATCACAACTTACTGAACGTTTTATAAATCATAAAAGTATTTTTGAAGGTATAAACTAGTTAATACATATTTTATATTATATTTTCAAAAACAAATCCCTATTGCCATTGTATTATTATAAATTATAGTATAAGTACAAATACTGAAATACTAAATAGCTATACAAATAACTAATTTGTCAAAGAATTTTATTATTTGATATTTACTGTTATAGGGTTTGATTGCATTTTTAAAACCCAGCCATTGCCACTAGAGATAAATGACCAAGAACAATTTAATAAGCTTGTGAACATATATTCACCTGTTGTAGATAAATTCAATAGCATGGCCGAATTCAACATGTGGAAAACCAAACTAATTACAGATAATATCATTCTTAGTTCAGGATTACAGGCATTAGAAATTTGTGATAAAGAATTTTATCCCGACATCTATGTATAAGTTGATAAAAATATTTTGTACGCATTCAGTGTCGACAACAACTCTTGAACGATCATTTTCTAATTTAAAAAGAATTAAAACTTATCTCAGGAATAGTATGAATGAAGTAAATTTGCAGATTTTAAATTATGATGTATTATTGAAAATATTTATAAAATTGTGTATTTCATTGTTATTATAGACTAGAATGAATGGATTGGCTTTATTAGCATGGCATACAGAAACAAAGATTACACCAGATGAAGTCATTGATGAATTGTCTCTGAAAAATAGAAGACTGAAGTTTGTTTGGTAAAATCAGTAATCACTGCTAGTAAATGGCCATATGTGTCTACGTGTTATATAAACCTATGTAGAATTATTGTGGATAAGATAATAGATATTAATTATCAATTCAAATATAATTATATGATATTTTACATTTTTACTGAACAAATTATTAATTAGCTAAATATTGCATAAATTTATTTCGTTGTGTTGACTATTATAAAGCTATATTAAGCTATTAATATATTTTTTATTCATTAGATTATTATGTTAAACTTAAAATGCTATTCATTAATTAATATTGTCTTTTAAAATACCTATACTTGATTAGTGATTAGCAAAAAAAAAAGTCTTGCATGACTGGTTTCTTTGAAAATTTATTTCTAATTTCTATATCCCCCCCTCAAGAAAATCCTAAATATGCCACTGTCAGAATATCCAGCTATTTCTCAGATAGCGATACTATTATTATTACCATTTTCCACATCATACCTTTGTGAACAGGCATTTTCTGTTCTGAACAATATAAAAACAAGTAGTATAAATCGTTTGAAAAATGTTGAACCTGATTTGTGTCTTGCCGTTTCAACTGTTTCACCCAGAATAGAGGAATTTTGTAAAAAATACCAGTCTCAAATATCACATTATATTTGTTTAATTAAAATATTAAATAACAACAATTTACTATATTATATCAATATGACATTATGTATATTCATTATTATTTATTTGTGTGCCGTGAAATTTTTCAAAATGATCAAGTGTGCCGTTAGGTAAAAAAGTTTGGGAATCCCTGGTGTAGTGTAAATATAATAAACAATTGAAATACCTATTGGATATAGTAATCTAGCACCATTTATTATTTTGGAATATAAATTATATTATTAAATAAAAATTGTATTAAGCTTAACTGTTTAAAGTATTGATAACTTATTAATTTGTATGATTGAAATGGTCAATTGAGGTTAATAATATTACACATCATAAAAAATAACTACATAGTATAGAAATATCAATTAAAATTTGATTTTACTCAGTGCACCTATTTTAGGTCGAATATAATAATTTATCTAATGGTTTATCAGGAATTATGAAAATTTTATATTTTATTATCAATTTATGTATTATATTTTATTTTTATTTAATGTATTATATTTTATTATTATTTTATAAATTATATTTTAATATAGATAACGATAAATTAATTCGCATGTCGCACTTTAATCGTTTAGTGGTGGTGAAGGCTCTATGTGTATCAATTATTTTATTTAAACTTATTTTTTACAGTCCAAGTCAGTTAGTTGATGCCAGCGTAAAATAAAACGTATGCAATGCTCCAGAGATGGCGTTGCGCGCCGTATCGGCGGCGCCGCGGAAGACAACCACGCCTATTATCGTCGACCGTGGCGGTCCGCGTGCCGTAGTTTCGGGAGAGGCACAAAAAATTGCTTACAGCACAGCTTGATTTATATTTGTAGATTCATTACTTAATTTTTAAAATTAATGTGAAAAAGCTGGTAAGTGAGATGATGGAGGTACAAGTTCGTCCTTCGTCCCTTCGGTCCTCGGACAAGATATTGGTGATGAATGTATTAAGTTTTAAAGAAATGATGACTCATTTCTTTAGTATAAAACGAGTCTGAGCAAAGCTTCAGTGTAATATAATATATTATTATTTAAATACTGTTTACGTATTTTACGGTTATTTGTATAATTTTTTAAATGCTTGGAAAAAAAATCTTGTGACAATTATTGATATTTTTTCGGTATTGATAGTTTAGTATATGAGTAAACTTGTATTAAAATTTCAGAACTTTCTAACAAATACTCAATATTTCATTAGAAATAAACTTAAAAGAAATCAGACAATATCGTAAAAAATCGTATAATAATTTATTAAAGTGTGTATAAAAAAAAAATCCTGAGTCACGATTTTTGAATTTGTGTTAGGATAATTAGGTAGGTATATGACTAAGGTCATATTAAATTTTCAGAACTTTTTGTCAAATATTTAAAATTATATTACATAAAAACTTTCAAACAATTTGGTAAATTAAAAGTTCTATATTTAAGTCAAAAGTGCTATAATTGTTCTGAAAATGTCCAATATAAAAAAGTATGTATTTGATATTGGATAAAATTTTCAAGTTTCTAGCTTCAATACTTTTCGATTTATGACTAAATACCTAAAATCCGAACAGTGAAAATCTCGTTTACGGCGGATTTTTACCGATTTTACCGTTTTTACTCAGTTTTTCGATCGTTATTCTTGATGACTGGAAAAACTATGGAGATTTTGGAAAAATGACCTCTTTTATATTGTTATTCCAGAATTAACATTTAATAATAATTTTGTTTTGTTTTTATATTATCTATTTAGTATTGTAATATTTTACTAACCTATAATTATATTATTGAGTAATTATTTAAAATTTTAATTTGTCTGTAAAATAATAGAAGTCAGTGTAATTACTAAGTACTTACAAACTGATAAATAAAAACTTTACTAATCAGTTATCACCTATTTATAAATTATAACATTATTAGTTAATTATTTTTCTTAATATAAAATTATACTAATTATAAAATTATATTATTATAAAATCAAATTTAAATAAAATAATAATCTTGAATATTTTAATAGCATGTGCATCCTGGTTTGATGACTGAATTAAAGGCCTATAAAATAGATAAATCCGGTTAAAATATTATGTCAAAACAGTCAAAACCAATACAAACACAACTAACAATATGTCATTCTACTGAAAACTCAGGATTCAAGAGAAAATGTTCAAAAAAAAAGGTAAAAATGTGTATATTAGTATCACCTATTAATTAAATATATAGAATAAGTTAATTATAATGACCATGTGTAATAATTTTATTTAAATATTAAATTAAATCTAATAGGAAATTAATATAACATGCTGTATTTTTAAATATATTTAAAAACTGTTTTTATTTTATGTAATTGATAAAAAATGTAGTAGTGAAGTACCAACATGGTATAATTTTACAAATTGTAATAAAAAATAATATCTTTAATGAACTTTTAAGACTTTAATAGTACCTTTTATAATTTAAAATTTACTGAATACAAATAAAGTAAAAACAAAATTATGAACTTTATAATAATATAGTATATTATTTAACTTTCAGGTTACTGAATTGGTTTTTAACTATATAGTAGAAGAGATGAAACCGATTTCAACACGTGAAAAGTCTTCGTTTCAGGCACTTATTATTGGACTGACTGGTGACAATTTTGTACCTGATAGGAGATCTATTAGTAATGAGCTGTTAAACAAGTACAAAACATATGTAACTGACTTAACAAATTCAATTTCTGAGAAAATGTATGATTGTATTACTGCAGACATATGAAGTTCATTAAATAAAAGCTTCTTAAGCCGGGTTCACACGTGTCAGTTAAAACGTTATGACTGATTCATCAAAACTGAACCAGTTATGAACGTGTGAACACTTGTTTCAGCATGACTGAATCATCAAAATTGATTATCAGTCATATAGAAACTATTTCTATTTTGCGACATTTCCAATGATCAGTATCGCGTCATGAAAGGCAACTGAAACGTGTGAACTTGATTCAAAATCATTTTGAATTCATTCTATTATATAAATATTTTATAATTTCAGTACTTATTCAAATTATAATATTAACTATAATATTAATTAATATATTAACCCGAAATAAATTGTTAAAATGGTTTTTAAGTGGCGTGATGATTATATTGAACCATTTTTGGACCAATACAGACAACATGAGTGTTTATGGAATGTAAGTAGTCACAATTATAAAAACCGAGAAAGGCGAGAAGAAGCGTACGAAAGTATGCGCTCAGCTTTGAATTTACCTGGACTGTCAGTTGATGACATCAAAACCTAACCGTACAAACTATAAAAGTGAGCTCAACAAAATTATAAATTCGGAAAAAAGTGGAGCTGGATTGGCAGATGTATATACCTCGTCTATTTTGGTTTAAAAAAGCTGATGAATACCTAAGAGGCGTTAGTGTAGCAAAAAGCAGTATTTCGAATTTGGTAAGTAATAATATTTAAGTTATAATTACAGTACAATATCGGTATTCGGACGTGAAAACCCGTGTTATTACTTATTATAGTTATTTTTTGTTGTACCTACCGATAACGAAAACTGATATCGAAAAATTTTATCGAAAACTGATTTCAAATACAACTACATTGAACATAATTTTATTACAATTCTACTATATAATATTCATAATATTTGCAAATAATGACCAATACAACAAATTTCATAAACAAATAATAATAATTCTCGCATTTTAAAACAAGTAGGTACATAATATGTACATTATTTGTATTATTTAAAAAACATTAAATTGTATTGATATAAACAAAATTAAATCATGTTAAACTGCCATGGTACAGCTTCCGTCGTCATAAATTTGTTTGCGTATGTATCACGTAAAATCCCTGCAGAGGTACTGTAATGATTGCTTGAATAATTCGTTAAATTTGTTAAATGTGCTGGTGTTCCATCAAAATCACCAGAATCCGCATATGTTGTTTGAAAATATTCATCTGAGGTTTTCCTTAACCAATTATGTAATGTACAAATTGTTTTAATAATTATAGGTACATTTTCTACTAAAATCGGTATAGGTTTTTCAAGTATTCGAAATCTAGAGGTAAGAATACCGAACGCATTTTCCACTGTCCGCCTAGCCCTTGACAAGCGATAATTAAATATTTTTTGAGTTGTAGTCAATCTTCTAATTCTGCTATAAGGTTTTAGCATATCTTTTCTTAATGGAAATGCATCATCTGCCACAAATACACAATTTGATGGAATTTTTAACGTTTTGTTTTCAAGTGCTTCGTAAAAAGATGATTTTTGAAAAAACCCTAGCATCGTTTACACGACCATTTGTACCAATATCAATATAAGAAAAACAGTAATTTGCATCGACAACAGCTAATAATATTACACTAAATGAGTGTTTGTAGTTAAAATACTCAGATCCAGTGTTTTTCGGACAACGGATTAAAATGTGTTTTCCGTCCACTGCTCCCACAGTTTGGAAAATTCCAGAATTCGTTTTGAATTTTTTTCCACTCGTCCTCAGTGTTTGGTACCTAAAATAGATAAATAATAATACAATAATTGTTTGTAAACTACATCAGTAATATGTTTATTTTAATAGTGGGGTATATTTAATGCTATGCCATACCAACATTGTATATTATTACACGTTATATGATTATACTAAAATATACTAACAATAATTGGTTATTAATATTTGTAGTCTGTTAAGTCTTCGGAGCAACCTAAATCTCAAGTTATAAATGATATCAATGACGAACAACCCACAGTTATTGATGAACCACAATCAGAAATATCAACGGTTGAAAATGAAATCGTAACAGTTGCAGAAAAATCGAATATAACACGACCTCAAAAATCTGCTAATAAAAGATGTTATAGCCAAATTGGTCAAATGGAAAATTCTATTAATAAACTTCAGGCTATAAGTAATTCATGTAAAGAAGACGATGATGAATTCGATTTATTTGCCAAAAGTATTGCTGTTCAGTTGAAAAAAATGCCACTCGATAGAGCTTTCGTTTGTCAAGAAAAATTGATGGATGTTATGAAACAAGAACGTTTATACCAACTCATTAACCAAGGATCGCAAAAATATGATTACATGGCACAATCATCTCCAGATTTATTTTCTGAGCAATCAATGTCTTCATCATGGTCACACAATATGTCAGATAACGAAAATCAACCTCAAGCAGAAACATCAGCTGATATTTTAGGTAAAGCAATAAGAAATGCGTTATTATAATTAATTTTGTATTTAATTATATTTTTGCTTATGTTTTGTTACTTATATATTTAAAAATATTTACAGAATAATTTGATTTTGTTAAATATTTAAAGAAGGAAAATTATTATATTGTTTTGTTTTGCTATGAATATAATTTAAAAAATATTTAAGTTTGAATTATGTTTTGTTACTTATATATTTATAAATATTTACAGAATAATTTGATTTTTTTAAACAACTTAAATATTTAAAGAAGGAAAATTATTATATTGTTTTGTTTTGCTATGAATATAATTTAAAAAATATTTAAGATTCAATATTTAATATTATTTAGTTCAAAAATCTCACCTTTATATACTCGCTTAAAGATTCACAAATTGATGTACAAACTTCTGGAAGAAATACGGATATGCTATTTTTTGGTATTCTATATAATGCAGCAAGTGAAGAAAAACAGTCTCCCGTAGCTATAAACAGCAACAAAATACAATAATAATAATATAATATAAAGTGTCTTTTAATTCTAATCTAAATATTTTTATATTTTTAAAAATTTTAATATTTTAACTTGCCTAAGTATCGAAGAGTAATTTCCAATTTTGTACGCGCTGGTAAAGCAGCTCTCATAACTGTGTCTTGCTTTTGAATTTTTGTAGTTATCCGATATAGAAGTATTTCAAATTGATCTTTATTCAATCTTAAATGATTTCTGTATGAATCTACATCTTCTGTTGATAATTCTTTTAATAAACGTTCACTAGCGCCCAACGTATCACGTCTTGAAATCCATTTCCTGACCCACCATCTTCGTGTTTTTTTATTTTTAAATTGGTTTAATATATTTTGTAGTTCTTTTGATATTTGAGCACACTAGTTCGCATTAAAGACTTTTGTGAATTCGCCATCGAAAAATATTACAAGTTGGTAATACAATAAGAGATGTGCTAACAACCACGTGCAACAAAAAAATGCCACGATTCATACGATTCATTAAGAATGTTCAGTTAAATATTTTCATTATTATTGAACCGTGTGAACGATTTGTTCAATAAAAAGGATCGTCAATAGAAATGAATCAGTCATAATGAACGTTTTAACTTACACATGTGAACCCAGCTTTAGGCTTCAGTCAAGTAGAAACTATTTCTACTTTTGTTCATTTTTATTGATCAGTATTGCATCATGAAAGACGACTGAAACGTGTGAACATGCCATGTTCATTTTATATTTTCATGATTACTATCACTCATTTTGCTATCAATAATTTAATATATTAACTATAGGCACATGTTTTTTTAAATATATTCATTTTAATATTTATAATTTTTTTAAATGGTGTTCAAGTGGCGTGACGATTATATTGACCAATTTTTGGACGAATATAGAAAACAAGAGTGTTTATGGAATATAAGCAATGACAGTTACAAAAACCGAAACACGCGAGACAAAGCTTACGAAAGTATATGTTCCGCTTTAAATTTACCTGGTCTATCCGTGAACGACATCAAAACTAAAATAAAAACAATTCGCACAAATTATAAATGTGAGCTCAATAAAATTTTGAAATCTGAAAAAATTATTATTAAAATATTTGTATTATTTTAATACAAGTAGGTACAAAAAAGATGTATGTTGTATGTACTATAACGTGGTATCACTATAACGAGTTATCATTTTTGTGATCACTGAACATGGAAGTTGGAACAATGACTATTCATTTTTTCATTGAATCGTGTGAACGATTTGTTCAGTAAATAGGATCGTCAGTGGAAATGAATCAGTCATAATGATCATTCTCACTGACACGTGTGAACCCGGCTTTAGGGATGACAGTACATTACATTGATGAAAAAACATACAATCGATTTTCATATGTTCTAGCATGTAAACGTATAGAAGGAAGTCATAATTATTCAAATATTGCTAAATGTATTTCTAAAGTTATGAATAGTTATAAAATTAATGTCTCAAAAATAACACACACGGCGACTGACAATGCCAGTAATTTTAGTAAAGCCTTTCGTGTTTATGCTCAACAATTTGAACCTCTTGAATCAGTTCCAAAATATAATACAACTTTAGATGCTCAAAATATTAGTATATTGATGGATGATTTCGACCAGAATTCTGAAAACAATTTTGAACTAGAATCTGAATTTTGACTAAACAATATTGAAAATCAACCATATGATATAGATGTAGTAGATGTTTCTGGTATTTAAAATATTAGAAATGATACTAATTTCAACTACAACAATGAATATTCTGAAGAGAGTGATGATTTGGATGTAATTCTTTCTAACTATATAACATGCTCTGCACATACTCTCAATTTAGTCGCTACCATTGATACTTCGAAAATTGTAAATATTCCTTACAAAACATTATCTAGATCCGCTTTTGGTAAATTGTCAGCCGTCTGGAATTTAGTAAGCAGAAGTACAATGGCATCAGATGAAGTCTTTAATGTATGTAAGTGTAAATTTCCGTTACCAGTAATAACTCGATGGAATTCATTTTATGATGCGATTAAAAAAATTATGATTTACCGTGAAAAAATAACTGAGTGCTTTGAAAACTTGAAACTGAGTCAACTAAAAACAACAGAATGGACCTGCGGCAGAATGGAGGCAAATCATTAACGCTACAAAATTGTCCAAAACCAGAATTGTTTGATAAGATAATAAGTAGTACGAAACAAATTGATGGGTACAATCATACGATTGACAAGTTTGAAGCTCCATTACTCGTCTTAAAAATCTGTACTTCACTAAAACAATGTTGTGACATTGCAAAGTATATGCTGTTAAAAAAATCACCATTATTGCGCTCTGTTGAAGACACAGATATTGCCAAAATTAAAACAGTAGAACATTTAATAACTTAACAGTGCTCATACGAAATTGCTAAAAACGCTTCTAAAGAGTTGTACAAAAAAAAAAAAAAAAATGGAATAAACCTGCCTTTTTACCTTTAACATCGGACATTAAAATTTTCAGGAATTATTTATTAGTGGTACAAAAAGAAGCAATGGAAGATCATAAAAAAAATCCACTGAATTTGACTTCATTCAAAGCATTACAAGATACCGTCCTTACTCAATTAATTTTATTTAACCGTAGATGTGCAGGTGAAGTGCAACGTATATTTTTAAAAACCTATTTAAATTAACCGAATGAAATACCACAAGATGAAATACAATTATCTCTTTCTGCAGTTGAATTAGAATTAACAAACAAATTTAAAAGAATTGTGATCCGAGGTAAAAGAGATAGAGGTGTACCTATTTTATTCACACCAAAATTGCAAAAAGCATTAGCAATGTTGATTTCCACTCGAAACAGTTTTTGTGATGAAATTAATGAATACTTATTTGCCGTTCCAAATTCTACAGATAGTTGTCTCAGAGCTTCGGAAATAATAAATAAAATGGCTGTAGCCAGTGGTGTAAAAAATCCAAAAGTTCTAACTTCGACAAAATTGCGTAAGCAAGTTGCGACTGTTGCTCAACTTCTGAACTTTAACGAAGGAGACGTCGAGCAGTTGGCTAATTTTATGGGCCATTCAAAAGATATTCATACATCATTTTATAGGTTACCTGAAAGTACTCATCTGAAAGTATTCATCAGTCAAATCAGTAAATTTTATTGATGATGGAGAAAGGAGAAGCTGATCAATACAGAGGGAAACATTTTAATGATATTGACGTTAATGTTGAAGGCCTGGTTTCCGAAGACAGTGATGTCAGTGATTGCAGTGACTTGGACGATAACAACGAAAAACCAGAAGTAAATTATGAAAATCACTAGCAGATGATCAATTTTCATTCAAATCAAATTCTCCACCACCAAATATACAGAAAAATACAGCTCAATTACAAATAACCAATCCAAATACTACATTCAAGTCCAATGCTAAAAGATTGATAACCACAAAATCCAAGGAAAAAAATTTATTCAAGTACCATGGACAGAAACCCAAAAAATGTTGACGACAAAATATTTTAAAAAACACATTCTCCTGAAAAAACCTCCTAAAAAAGAAGAACATGGAGAGTTTATATTAAAAAATAACAAAACTATGATAGGTAATATAATAATTGAAAAATATTAGTAAAACTTATTATATAATAATTTGTCTTTAATAATTGTTTCAGGAACAGACTGGAAAAAAGTAAAAACATTCATATACAATGCATATAAAAACTAAGATTGTTACTTTATTTTATGATATTATTTTAATCTCAAGTTATCTTATTATTTTATTTTAGTTATTTTAGTTATTTCATACTTATGGAAAAAATCATATTATATATATATATATATATATATATATATATATATATATATATATATATATATATACTAGCTGAATTACCCGGCGTTGCCCGGAAAAACTCCTATGAGGTGTAAAACACTCTGGAAGCGTTGTCGAAAAGAAGAATGTCTTTTTAAATGTAAATTATATAATATTTAAATTTGTAGCCACATGTGTAATTATATGGGTAATATTGTTGAGTGCTATATATTTGTTATGCTTAGTCAATTGTTTTTGGTTTTTTTTATAATTATCCTACTTCGTCCGTGTGTATATTTTCTTCATATTTAAAATGTTATGGGTAACATTGTTGTGTGCTAACTATTTTTTTATGCAAAGTTGTTTTCGCATTTTTTATAGTACCTCCTTGTATACAATATTTTTGGTTCTTCCTTCGGGAAGTAGTATTACCAGACTATCAGCAGAGCTTACACGTGAACAGGCTACGTATAATTGGCCATTGGAGAAACAGTCATTCCTTAAATCCACTCCGGCCACTTTCAAAGACTGTCCTTGAGCTTTATTAATTTTCATGGCAAAACATACCTTTATGGGAAACTGTAGCCGTTTGAATTGAAAGTGGTAGTCAGATGGAATTAAAGGTATTCTTGGTAGAAAAACTGTTTCTCCCCTACCGCAGCCTGTAAAGATAGTTGCTTCAATTACATGTTTATGTAAGGTCTTTACCCGAAGTCGTGTGCCATTACAAAGTTTTGGAGGTATAAGGTTACGCAATAGCATTATTGGAGCTCCAATTTTTAAACATAGATTGTGAGGTGGAATTCCTGGTGGATTTAAAGTGTGAAGGAACTCTACAGGGTAATTAAATACATCATCTAACTCCACAACAGAGTCCAAAGATAAATATTTCGCCATTTCAGTAGGAAGCTGGTCCAATAAGGAGTCGTTGATGCTTGCTGCAGTGTCATTCTTTGGTGTAAGAATGGCTCTTTCGTTCAGCCAAGTCAGGTTTTCTGAATGTAAAATATTTAAATTCGGATATATTTGCTCACTCAAACTTTTTAGATCCTTGACGACTGAACACAAATTGTTTGGAATGTTCACTTTCCTATCATCATCTTCTTGTAAATCTCCATTTCCTATTTGAAGGAGTAAGTTGGAAAAATCCTCTGCCTCAGGATCGCCTCTAAGGTACACTCTCATGTTGACTCGTAAGGATTTGACTTGGATCTTAGGCAATAGGTAGGATGATTTAAGGCAAGCCCTTACCTCATCAGCACGAGTTCCTCGAGGAACAACAGGTAGTGTTTGCCTGAAGTCCCCAGCCAGTAAGACGGTCATCCCACCCATTAGGCGATTACTACTCCTGATGACCTGGAGAGTTCTATCCAATGCTTCTACTCCTCCCTTGTGAGCCATTGTAGCTTCATCCCAAACAATTAACTTGCATTCCTTAAGTAAATGTGCTGCATCACTTTGCTTTGAAATGTTGCATAAAGGAGTTTCAGAAAAATTTAAGCTGATAGGAAGTTTAAAAGCAGAGTGAGCGGTCTTTCCACCATCCAACAAATTAGCTGCTATTCCAGAGGAAGCGACATAAATCGCTATTTTTTTGTGCATTCTTACGCTAGCTAGCAATAGATTCATTAAAAACGTTTTTCCTGTTCCACCAGGAGCATCCAAGAAAAAAACACGTCCAGAATCTGAATCAACATTTCTTATAACTTCGTAATAAACTTGACTTTGTTCAAGATTAAGCTTTGTTATGTTGTGATAAACTAATTTAGAAAGCTGTTCTACGTCATAAGACAGTTCTCTCAGATAATCACGATTAACAATTAATTCACTCGCATCGTGAGATGGTGAAGGAAATCCAAACTGATGAAGTGAATGGTTACCCATCGAAAAGACGACCTGTTGTAGCAGCACTAAGCATTTGTTATGACCAACGTCAACAATGGTTTCAATATCAATCTCTGGGTAATCATTTACCAATTGTCTTTTCACATATTCCGACATACTGTCCTTATGTTTTTCCCAAAGTTTTAACGGGTCAGCTAACTGACAAAACACTATTGGAGAATCAATAATAGTGGCTTCTTCTAGAGTTCGGTCCCAATGAGTGTCATCTTCCAACAACCCAAGAGCTTGGCAGGCAGATTGATAAGATGGATGAACTACTCCAGACACTGTTTTGAGATCATTGAAGCAAGTCGGTCCACGTACTTCATGAAGTAATAGTCGCAAGTAATAGCATTCGGCATTGTTAGGGTGTACAGTATAGACTCTACCAATCACATGATCTTGTTTGACTTCTGGATGACCTGAGACACCCTTTCCTTGCTTTCTTCGGCTAAACTTGTTATTTTTCCAAATAAAATAAGCTGGAACTTCACTATACAAAAGTGTTCTTGCAAAAGAATCATTTTTACATAGCTCAAAGAATCCTAAAAGTGTAGTACTATTAGGGTTCTGAACTTTTTCTGAGGCATTATCAGTTGTGAAGTAAATTCTTTGACTATTATCGAGATGAACAGAAAGATGCATAACAGGAGGGAATCTCTCATGGATGGGGATACGTAAGATTCTCCAAGCAGCTTCAGAACTGCTAATATAGCGCCCTGCTTCATACTTGGATATTTCATCCTGCTCGTTTTCTAAACAAAACGCTGCTTGGTCATTTCCTTTATTTACGTACTTGCATATGTACTTTATGGACTTCACAGAGTTGCACAGTTCAACGTTAATATGAGTCATAAATGTACGGGACAAAACAGGATTATATGGCACCACCCATTGGTTATCAATTTTTACTCCATTAATTTCAAGCGAAAAACCGCCATCAGATGGAGCCCGCCTTCGATACTGGGGATATCCGTCATCTACAGTGTGCGTATCCTTGGAAAATGGACGTGGATATCTCTTGCTACATGAACCATTGAGCATGCATGGGGATTTTCTATTCAAATGTCCACATGGCCCGTGAATCATAGTAGATTTTACGATGTCATAAAGGAGAGGGTCAAGTTCGGGATCAGGAATTTCTGCGCTCATAACACTGTCAATCTCAGAAGGCATAATTCTATCATGTAGCCATAGAAGTATATGCACATGTGGCAGACCCCGTTTCTGCCATTCTACTGTGAACACGTAACACCTACAGGAACCGAAAATAGAACCTTTAGTTAGAAGATGAATGATTTTTTTAACTTTCAAGTGAAAAACCCTAGCTATTATGTCATGCCTATCTTGAGGCTTTTGTCCATCGTGTAAGGAATATTCGATTTCAATCCACTTAGTATTACATGTGAACGTAAAGAACAAATCAGGATGGCCATAGTGGCGAACGTATGTCATGGCGTCCTGAGTCCTCTCGTGCATATAACGGGGTCCTCCTGTGAAACTGGAAGGTAACACAACTATCTTGCCAATCTCTGAAACTTGTCCATCTCCTTTACACATTGCGTCTTTGAGATGCACATAATTTTCAGCTCTCAGTTTACTTTGGTTGTGTCTAATGAAATTAAGCCTTTCTGTTTCTATCTTAGCGTACATATCAACCAAAAACTGATTGAAAAGACTACGGTATAGTAACATGTAGTTATTTTGCCCTTGTCTTTCCATAATTCGATAAGAGTAAAATTCGGAAGCAGAAACTGTTTTTTTAAGAGATATCTTAGAACTTGGGTCACGCTGAGGTATTTTGATGGAATACCCATCTTCACCACGACAGAACATAAGAGGGTACTGAAAAGCGTCGTAAGCACGATGGGTTTCATTTATTCTCACTAACTTGGTGTCTCTACTTTGAAGAATTATATCTCTTTTTTCAAAATCCTGTCCCACAATAACTAAAGCAACCTCGCTTGTTGACGGTGCATTATACCGACCCCTGTGTTGATTTACAGATTTTCTATCGGCATGAATCACAAATTTAAATTCCTGTCCTTTAGGAACACATTCAATAGCTGTTTTAAAATCTCGTACGTACTGGTTGTGGTTGTGCAGCATTTTTTGAAGTTGGCCAACCAACCAAGGCTTTACTGCAGGAAAAAGATTAGACCGAAGTTCCGTTTCTTTTTCATCGTTACCAACAAAATATATTTGTAAAAATGATGGTTCGTTTGCATGCGAAGGTAAAACACTTCCTATTCTATGGTAAACTTGGCCTTGAATTTTGAAGGTTGGCATAAAGCCACCTACATTGCCACCTACATTTACCGTTTTAGCCCCAAACGACGTCATCTGGAAACAGCCGTTGTATTTTCTAATGTAAGTTAAAAAATGTTGAGATTCAGGATGATTATTTAAAAGTAGGCTGTGTAGTGGATCAGGAAGTGTTTCAGTTGGAGGAAGAACAACTTTACCATTACTAAAACAAATACCGGGGCTTTCTTCCTTCCATTTCTTTGCATGACACCACTTGCATTCTGTTGGCTGTCTTATAGAAACAACTTTGTCATTACAGTAGTCTATTGTGCTGCTGTATTTAAAACCTGATAAACACTTTGATTTCCATGGAATCGTCGGTCTTTTTTTATTGTACATTTGTACAGCATCCCGATTAATCATAGGATTGTTTTTTGAATACTTAGAAACAGAAGCTCTATTTATATCAGGATTTGTGTTGTTATATCTTTTAACAGCCTTCCTATTAACTTCAGGATTTTTATGTGTAAACTTTTTCACGGCTTCTCTATGTTTTTGTGTCTTAATTCTGTCATTTACCCTTGGGCGGCATTTTCTTTTTCTACTTTTTTCATTCATTACTATAGAACTGTTGTCTGATGACAACTGAGGAGTAGGGGCATATAGAGGAATAAGTGGTTTCAAAATGTGCGTTCATCATAGGGCCAGTACACTTAAAACGAAATATTAACTTTTCTTCCAAGTACACTTAAAACGAAATATTAACTTTTCTTCCAAGTACTCGTCCGGCTGTAAAATAACATCGCCATCTCTGTATATCACTAAATGGTACGGGTATATTTCAGAAGCAGCGTGAATTTCACAAGGGGTGGCATAAGTGGTAGGAAGGGACATGTGAGCATGATATTCGTTAATATTTCTGTAAATATTACCACACGGCATCATGCTGTACAGTTCAAACCGTTGCCAATTGTTACAAACGTATTGTACGACACTTGACCGTAAATTATGCGCATGAGAGACGGTGCTATACATGTGATACGAAAGTGAATAAAAGAAACATGAACCGTCTCCCTCCACATGCAGAGCACGGTGAGGTACCATGACACCACGAACGTCGATGAGCTCCATGTGTTTACGGGCACCGTAAATATTTTATAACTCTACGACTGCGAACGATATCCGCGTAAGACTACGCGACTCACCAAAATAATATAATATTATAATAACTATGCTGCGTGCCGCCACCGTTGCGGTTATAATAATAATAATAATATGCCATCCAAAAAACCGACGTAGGTTAATATTTTAATATAGTTTAATTTATTTAAATATATTTTAATTTATTATTTTAATTATTTAAAATTTAATTTATTATTTTAATTATTATTTTTATTTATTATTTTATTTATTTTAATATATTTTAATATATTTTAATATAGTCATTATTGTCCATTTCTCCGTACATCAAAAAAAAAAATAATTACGATAGAACAATTAATTCGTACGTTAAATAAATTATACGCGCGCGTTTAAATACATCGAGTATATTATAATACAGATATAATATATATATATATATATATATATATATATATATATTATTATTATTATGATGTCGTTTACGGCACCGCCTCGCCGCCGTCGACTGTAATTTATGAAAACGCTATTATATATACATTTCCAAACGCGCAGACGAACACAACACCGTAAATATTTTATAATATGTAACTCACGTCCGAACTGCTGGTAGTGCGGAGTGCAAATGAAATGAACGTGTTTAATGTATAGGCACCGTGGCAAGGCAATGGAGAGATAATAACTAATAAATAGAATTTGTATGTGTATTGGTTTATGTTATCGTTCATTATAATTGGTGTACGGGCGATGCATGAGATTATTTTTATCGATAAACTTCTGGGAACAATAACAATTATTCTAGACGACGAACAAAAAGGATAGGTTGCAGGTAGCTGGAAACCCGCGGGCCGCCGTGCCGCCGTGCCGCACAATACGTATTGGCGGTGAATAATTATAATTGTTAATTACTCCACTAAAACGCAACATTTTAGAAAATCCTTTCTTATTGCACGGTGAAAATATGAGAAGAACCCCTATTCCAAATTTCAAGTCTGTACGTTGAGTAGTTTTTGAGATACAGTGATCAGTGAGTGAGTGGTATTTGGATTTTATAAGTATAGATATATATATATATATATATATATATATATATGTTATACGTATACATATCTTGATAAATAATTATATAAATTAATTGATATAAAATTGTAAATAAATTATAGTTTTTAATATTATAATTTAATTATACACCAGCGATTAATCAGTAACTATTTAATCTTTTAAAATGTTCAACAATTTTTATTTTAACAAACATGAAATGGTAACCAATAAAATAACTTAATTAATTGCAATATAGTTGTTTATACATGTTAGCAGGGGCGTGCTCACGTAGGGGGGGATGAGGATGTCATATCCCCCCATGAACTTTTTTTTATGCATTTTCCTAAGTTTCTTGCTAGTTACGCTTTTCTCGAAAAAAGAGGTAATGCATAATTGGTTTTAATTTTTAAGTTGTATTAATAATTATGATCAAAGATATAAAATATATATTATAGTAGTCAGTAGATACGCATACACATCTGTGAGTAATATTACGTTATCAGATACCAATGGACTATTATAACATTAAAACATTTCAGTCCATTATGTTTCGATATCTGTGTTATGAACGCGCTATATAACATCGATATATCAGTACGACAGTTGGTACAGATTATATCCATCTAACGGACCAAAATAGTTCGTTCCGGGATTCCCGTCACAATCTATTGGTATCCGAGCCATAATAAACTAATAACTGCGGGCCATAGACTGTAGAGTACTTACATAGTTACATCTATCTCTGACTAGTCTGACTGACCATGACAAAATAAATATAATAAATTTTTTTTTATAACATACCTAATTTATTTTGTCGTGATTTTGACGTTTGATCGTACCTCGTGCAGTCATGCGTTTTGAAATAATAATTTTCATATTTTCATAATAATTATTATTTATTAATTATTACCATACTATTACAATTATGTCAAAACGTAAAATTAGTGATTATTTTTCTAAAAATACAAATCAAGATGATTGTGAACCAACTTCTAGTAAAAATTCAACAAAAACACCAAGTACACTAAATAAAGTAAGTACCCAATACTTAAAATGGATTTACATTTTAAAGTTTAAAAAACTTGGATAAAATGTACCTACTGCATCTGTTCCAAAATCTTTTTACTAACACTATGCAATGTGGTTTAAGATGTAGAATATTAGTGAAAAAACATCAGTTTTGGTTCCGGTTTTGAATTCAATATCACAATCGCCTTCAGTGTCAGTATTTCAAGATCAGGTAAAGTTTTATTTACTATAAAATCATTATAAATTATATCTTTTACAATAATATTTATAGTTTTGCAGTTTTTAGCTATGCAAATATGCAATACTAAAACTTATATTTATACACATTACAAATGCCTAACTGCTTAAATATTTTTAATAATTTCATATTTTTTAGACTGAAAGTATGCATGCAAATGAAAATTATATAAGCTTATTCGTAAACTGTAGATTATCAGATGATGATAAATTTACTGTAAGTTTAGACTTAATTGCTGATAAAAATAAACTGTTCTTACTACCTACATCTAGTGTACATAATTTTTACTGTTTAGGCACTTAAAAATGTATGGTTACCATTGCCAACATTTGAGTTTCCTTTAAACCAAAAAAATAAGAAAAGAGGTTTAAAATCCCAATATAAATGGTTGCTTCAATTTAATTGGCTTGCTTACTCAAAAATAAAAAATGGTGCTTATTGCAAGTTTTGTGTAGTATTTTCAAAATGTGGTGGAATAGGGAATCAGCCTTTAAATAAATTGGTATTAGAAGCATTTGATGCATGGAAAAAAGCTCTTGAGGTAATACAGTATTTACAGTTTTTATGAATAAATTGTTTATATTATTAAGTGTGTTTGATGTTTTAATAGACATTTCGTAAACATTCAAAATGTAGTTACCATAAGTCTGCTGTTCTTAATGCTGATCATTTTGTTAGTATATATACAAAACAACAACCATCAATTATTGAGGCTGTTGACACTGATAGGTATGTAAATAAAATACTCAATCATAATATTAAATTAAATAAGTTATAATACAAATTAAGAATATTTTTTTAGATTAGCTAAAATAAAAGAAAATAGAGCAAAACTTATACCTATAATTGAATGCCTTATATTATGTGGACGTCAAGAAATCGCTTTAAGGGGACATAGAGATTCTGGAAAAATTAATGTCAATGGTCAGTAATCATTAATAAGTATCTAAAATCTATTTTTAATATTTTTAATATATTATTTTATCAAACTTTTTTTTGCAGATGATTCAATTAATGATGGAAATTTCCGTGCTGTTCTCAGATATAGAGGAAAAGGAGATGAATTTTTAAAAAAAAATCTAGAAAATGATTATCGTTACAAATACATTGGGTCCAAAATTCAAAACGAAATGATCATTGCATGTGGAGATATAATACAAAAAAAAAATAGTAAAAAAAATAAATGATTCACAATGTTTTTCAATACTGGCTGATGAAACAACAGATATCTCAACTAATGAACAACTAACTTTATGTGTGAGATATTTGGATACTCAAAATAATATATGTGAAGATTTTTTGCAATATATAATAGTAGACAGTCTTACTGGCATTTCACTTTCGTCAGCTATTATAAATGGTTTGTATATTATCTTAAAAATGATATAAATATATAATTTAATTTATCTGTTTGAAATTTAAAATTTTAGGTTTAATTAGTTGTGGAGTTCAATGTGATTTCTTATTGGGTCAAGGATTTGATGGAGCAAGTAACATGTCTGGGAAGTTTAATGGCGTTCAAGCGATTATCCGTGAACAGTATCCACAAGCAATATATGTCCATTGTGCTGCCCATTCACTGAACTTGGCTGTTTCCACTGCAAGCAATATTAAGCCTATTCGAAACTGTTTAGGCATATTGGAAAAAATGTATGTGTTTTTTGAAACTCCAAAGCGTAATAATGCATTGTTAATTGCAATCGATGAAGGTGATTTCGAACCTAAAATCATAACACTTAAAAGACTTTGTGCCACACGCTGGGTGCAGCGTTATGATGCTGTGAACGATTTTGTTGAACTATTCCCTTGTGTAGTGGCTGCATTAGAAATTATTACAGAATGGAACGACAGTTCTGCCACTGATGCTGCCATATTATTAAAAGCTATTGATAGTGAATTTTTGATCTCACTTCAAATTACTAAAGTTATTTATTTATTTTAATTTTCTAAAAAATAAAGTTTTAAAGTTATTCTTATAATCTTTTTAACTAAACTTCATTTGTTACAGTTTTTATTTTCCTATGGACTGCCACTATGTAAGCAATTACAATCCAAAAAAATTGGCTTAGAAGAAGCAGTTTGCCTTGCCGAGGCTATAATTTCAGCACTTAAGAATATTAGGATTAATATTGAACAAGAATTTAATAATATATTCTTAATGACAGAGGTAATTAAAGTCAATTAATAAATTTTATATTTAATTTTTATCAAACAATTTCTAAACACAATATAATGTAATTTAGGAAATGGTTAAAGTTATCAGCTTAAATCTATCAGTGAAAAGAATTACAAAAAGACAAACCAATCGTGGAAATCCATTTACAGATTCTGATAATAATAAAATATCAGACATAAATGTTGAACATTATTATCGAACTACAATATTTATTCCATATTTGGATTTCGTTATTGCACAATTAGAAGAAAGATTTACTGCACACAAAACAATTTTTAAAGGTTTTTCTTTTTAACTAATATTTAGTACTAATTATAATTTTTACTAATTTATAAATTTAAATAGGATTTGAGACTATTTTTTCAAAAAATCAGTTCTTACATGCAAGTGAAATTGAATCCTTTAAAAATCTGGCAGAGTTTTATTCACCGCATGTAAATAAAGACAACAGTTTGGCTGAACTGAAAATATGGCGAACAAAGATATTGGACAATTCTGAAGTCATTAAAACTGGCCTAGATGCTCTTCAACTCTGCAGTTCATCTATTTATACAAATTTGAATAAGTTACTAAAAATTTTATGTGTCCTACCCGTTTCAACATCCACCCCAGAAAGAACGTTTTCAACATTAAAGAGGGTGAAGACATACACTAGAAACTCAATGCTTGAAGTACAATACTCTTAACTTATTAGTTTAACCGACATTCAATATTTACTTGCATTTTATTTTAGGACCGTTTGAATGGATTAACGTTGTTGGCAGTACATAAAGATATTAGCATTACTCCAGATGAAGTCTTGGATGAAATGTCTATGAAGCCAAGAAAACTTGATCTTATACTTTAAGTCTTTAGATCTATACTTTTATTATGTCCGATTACATAAAACAAAATATTTTATAAAATGTTAATTTTGAATATGATTAGCTCTATATCTAGTATTATATCATATAATATATATCAACCTATTTCTAAAATATCTATATATAAGAACATTTTGTATATATGACAATAAACAAAACAAGATACAGTTTATCCCCCCCATTAGAAAAAGCTGAGCACGCCCCTGGTATTTAGGGCGTAGTTGATTTCAATACTTCGTGCGAAAAATATTTGACCGAAAACGTACAGAAGCTGCAGTTGTGTATTGTTTAATTAAAAAAAAAAAACAGGAAAATTTTATAAAGAAAAGAACAAAGAAGTTTTGGGTGACAAATTGGATTTCTAAAAGAAATGACGGTAGCGGTGTCGTATGCTATCTACGCACTAAATACTAGTGTCGTATGCTATCTACAAATACTATTTATCGGGTAGTGGTGTTGTATGCTATCTACAAATATTTATCTACACTCTACAAAATACAAAGTTAGATCCCACGGGTTTTTAACGATTAGTTGTGTCTGTGAATTATTCGCGTGTGTTTGTCATTTGTATTGCTTTCAAAATGATTTCAATTGGTGATTTATATAGACATATATTTATACTGATGATACTTGTGTGAATTTTTTAAAACAAAAAGGTGTCTTACATAAACAAGAATTTTGTGAAAAAATCAATAATGTTAGCAATGAAGTGTGTGGTGGCGTTCTCAAGGAATGTTATAAAAATAGCCACAAACGAGATTCCGATGGGAAATTTGTGAAAACAAAATACTTACGTTGCCAAACACGTGGTTGTCAAACCTATCAGTCCATTCGTAAAAAAAATCCTAATGATACTAATGGAAAATGTAATAGTGGATTAAGTTTATGCCAGATTGTAGAGCTCGTATGGTATTGGGCACATGGTATGCAAGTAATTCAAACTATGAAATGGAGAGGTAGAAGTCAACACACCGTGTCGGATAGGTACAATCTTTACCGTGATATTTGTGTTGACCAATTTGAAAAACGTACGAAAATGGGTGGTGTAGGATTCGTAGTGCAAATAGACGAATCTTTATTTCAAGGCAAGCGAAAGTATAACCGTGGTCGTCTACGCCTAGGAGATCGTCGACCTAGAGAAGAATCAGGATCTAGCAGTTCTGATACTGATACTGAAATAATTAATCGAAATTACGGTGTACGCGTACAGGGGCCGTGGGTGTTTGGAATGTGTTGTAGGCGTGATAATATAGTAGAACGTCGATTGTTTATCGTTCAAAAAAGTGACCACGCCACTTTGCTTCCAATTATTAAAAGAGAAATTGAGCCAGGGACGACCATTTTTTCAGATGAATGGAAAGCTTAACGCTGTTTAAACGATCATGGCTATATCCACAATACCGTAAATCATAAAAATAATTTCATTGATCCACAAACAGGAGCTGAAACTCAAACTATGGAATGTTATTGGTGACATATAAAGGTGAAATATGGTATAAAATCGCATGGTTCCACTAATTTGCTGGAAAGGCAGCTTAAAGAAGAATGGTGGCGCTCCATAAACACAACCAATACGTTCAAAACATTTTTTATTGATATGAAAAATACTTTTCAACTTTAATTAAGAACATTCATTGATAATCTTCATTTATTTATGAAATGCTCTGGTTTAAAACGAAGTAAGATTTTTCATATAATAATACGACATAATTTATACGTAAATAGCAATGTGTAGATAACATTTAGTGCGTAGATAGCATACGACACCGCTACCGAAATGACGAAGGCGTACACGCAAAGTTGTTGAAAGAAATCAGTGTAGAAGATAACATTTCGTATGAAAATTTCATACGGATGTCTAAAACTGATTTCGAGGATCATTTGGAAAAATTTACACCAATAATTTTTTTTTAAAGATACATACCTTCGAAAAGCGATTTCACCTTCAGAACGACTTACATTAACCTCTTAATGCATGAGATTTTTTTTTCTGAAAAAAATAATTTAAAAATTCAGAATCATTTAGCTTGTTGCTTCTAGATGCTGGGAAAAATAAAAAATAAAGGTTTTTTCATTTTTTGATTTTTAAATCTTTTTTTATCATGTGGTATCATATGATACCTAGGTGCAATATTTCAAGGAAAAAAAATTAAAAATTTTAAAATAATTATAAACTTGTATATTTAACATTCAAACATAACTATTATAACATAAGTTAACATTGTATACATTTTTTAGAGTATAAAATCTGTTAAAAATATTTAAAAAAAAATAAAGAACCCGATTAGATTTTTACTGATCACATGTATAAATTACCTGTGCAGAATAAAACTATAGATTATAAAATAATGTAATACAAAACAAAACATATTTTTTCAATTAGGAACATTATTAAAAATTGTGAATTGCCTCTGTCCACAGTTACACAATATATAATATAAAGTATAATAACAAGTTGAAATAAAAACAAAACAAAACAAACTTTTTGGTAAAAACAGTCAAAATTATGCAAAACTTGTAAATAATAAACCTATAGATCATAAAATAATAGACTTGGCTTCATTTTGTTTACTTGGCAAATTACTATTAATTTTCATTTTTTGTCTAGTTGAAGGAGTACCTAAAGAATAAAAATAAACAACTCAATAAGTTGTCACTATTTCATAATATATAAACTTTATATACTTACTGGTTGGTGATATTAAAGTTTCATCAGGTTTGTTTTGTGATGAAGAAGCAATATTTTCATCGTAAAGTCTCAATTCTTCTTGAATCTCTTTATTAAATTGATCAATTAATTCAGATGTCACTAATAATTCATCTATATTATCATCCGTTGATGGATTTTCAACAGTTTTATCAAATAATAAATCGACTTAATTATCGTCCGAAGCACAATAACTAACATCAGAATCGCTAGGTATTTCAAAATCTAAGAAAAACGATATATCTTTTTCTCTGAGATTCATATTTCCCTAGGAAAACAAAATAAACGAGAATATTAGTAAAATAATATCCAGCGCCACGGTCGTGGCGCGAGCTAAGTAAAAAAAAATAAAAGCGGCGGCACGACAGTGTATATTATCTCGAAGCAGGAGTTTCCCATTAAAACCGTGTAAATTTCGGTGTTTTTTGTCAGATGAGATAATTAATTATCTACTGAATCAATTTATACCTAGTAAATTGCAAAACATCAGGAAAATCATGCAGATGATCCTTTTGTAAAAATCATAAAGATCGTACTGTTAGAAATTAAGTTATCCAACATGGTTTGACTAACTTGGTGACACTTACCAATCTTTAAGCTTTTTGTTTCGGATTGCTCCGACAGTCAGAACTATGAATCACTGAGGTAGATGGTGAATTAGAAATAGTTGTTAAGAGGTAGTGTTTGGGCACCAGCGTCGTTGCTCCGCTGTACATTTACGTCACGTGTCGAACATTCGCGGAGTTGTACCCCGTCCCCCTCCACCACTCGTAATCGCACTGGTGACGTGCTTTTTCCGTCGCTGGGGGCCGATTCTTGAACGGCGCTATCTATTAGTCGTATACGACAACTAGTTGTTGTCGAGTGAAATTCGAAATTTCCTATTCTTGAATTTCGCACGACTTGCAAGCGTATGAAAATTCATTCGACTTCTAAAAGTGTGGGTCTAACCACACGTCAGTGGCTTATCTCATACGACAACGACGAAATAATCGTTTTCAATATTGATATTAAATGTATTACTGTCCCAATACTTATTCTTTATTTATTTAAGTTTTATATAATCATTACATGCAAATATTGAGGATATCTTATATAACACATAACGTCACGTATATAAATTAAAACGATGGCTAATTTCGATGATTTGGCTTTACTTGCTATTGGTAATTTAGAAAACCAAATAAATTTTCAACCCCACCCACGTGTTAATAGGCAAAGATTGAGATTAATAGGCAAAGATTTCTGTGATGCGTTTGAAATGTCCGACGCAACATTTATTAAAAACTTTAGATTGAGTAAAGACTTGACAAAGAATTTAATAAAAGAATTGAATCCATACTTGAAACCTCAAATGCGATCATCTGATTTAGACTCTACAACAAAGGTAAGTTGAAATAAGTACCTACCTAATACCCATTTGATAAATCATATTGATACACAGTAAGTAACGTTTTTAATTTATATTTAATGCCTCATTATTATTTCAGGTTTTGATAGCCCTTGATTTTTACGCTACTGGTTGTTATCAAACTCCAGTTGGTAACAGTAAATTTTTTGCAGTGTCTCAACCCTCGGTATCTAGGTGTTTAGAAGAAGTGACTTCTGCATTGAACAACGAAAATGTTTTTTTTAAATGGGTGAAATTCCCGAGTTATTTAAGAGAACTAAGAAAAGTTCGCGGCGAGTAAATATTGAATTTTACTAAATTTTAAAACTGTTAAATATTTATAGGCATTTTAATTTCTCCCTAGTTATTTATAATTATATATTTATTGTCTGGATTACCATAATCAAAAAACATCTAAAAATATGAAAAATAATCTTTGTTAAGACCCGGTAGATTTTTTTTTCATTTCTGGTAAGAAAAACTTATATAGAACCTTGTATTAAATTTTCAAATCTTAGGAATAAGTGTTAAAAATTATATGTATTTTTAACTAAAAAATAACTTGCTAATTTTCTCCATTTCGTAAAAATATTATCATTAAATGCTTATAAAAAAAATGTGACTATCGAATTTAGATTTTTTTCAATCACAATAAATAAGACTTAATATGTGGATCATAGTATATTAATTTAAATTTAAAAAAAGTACCAACTATATCCAATTTCCTACCAAAAACCACCCCTAAAGTTGAAAATCGAAGCATTATTATATAGCAATATTATATAATTATAGATTTTACATGGCTACTGGTTTCCAAGGTTGTATAGGATGCATAGACTGCACTCACATAGCAATAGTACCACCATCAAAAGATCCACTTAATGCAAACCCGGAATATATTTATATCAACCGTAAGGGGTACCACTCAATAAACGTACAACTAGTTGAGTACCTATATAGTTCTTATTTTACTTGTAATTAAATTCATATATAGTATGGATTTATACCTCGATAAATAACTTGTTTTAAGATATGCGATGTGAACCTTAAGATTATGAACGTAAATGCTTTATTTCCGGGGAGTACCAACGATGCTTACATATGGAGTAACAGCAATGTACAACCAGTTGTAAAAGAATTGTATGATAATGGCCATAAAGGATGTTTTCTTTTGGGTAAGATATTTTATTTATAAATTAAATCATAATAGATACTTACCTATTAAATTTAAATTCAACAAATACATGAATAAAATAGGTGATTCTGGATATCCACTACGCCCTTGGTTACTGACTCCTATAAATAACCCAATTACAGAAGCAGAAAAATATTATAATACCAAGCACATGTCAACTCGAAGTTTAATTGAAAGGTGCAATGGAGTATTGAAAATGAGATTCAGGTTTGTATTAACAAATATAATAATAGTAGTTAGTACCTTCAATAAACACCATTATTACTATTATACCTAATTAATAATGATACTTTAAGAATAAAATTTTAAATACTTTACAGATGCCTGCTTAAACACAGATTTCTTCACTATCATCCAAAAAAAGCCACACAAATTATAAATGCATGCACAATATTACACAACATGTGTGTGACTTATAATATACCATTACCAACTGAGGAAGATTTAGTTGAAACAGATATGGGTATGTTTCAACAACACTTTCCGAATGTGATCCAACACCAAGGAAATGATTTGATACAAGGAAAACATGTGCGATCAGCAGTCGTCAATTATATGTATAGAAATAGATAAACTTTAAGTTCAACAATTGTAATATAACATATAATTAAATTATAATTATATAATATAATATAAAATAATATATATATATATATATATATATATATATATATATATATATATATATATTATTAAATAATATATTATAATAAAATATATAATTGGAATATACCTTTATTAATATAAAAAAATCTTGAAAAATAAAAATAATTTTAAAACAATTGAATAAAATCTCAACACATTAATACTTATAATATTATATTGAAGAACATAATAGTATATAACAATATTGTAATAACTATTAACAATGTATGAATAAAGAAAATTATAATAGTAACACAATTTAATAAAATCACAATATATATTAATACCTACTAATAGTATATTGAGGAACATAATAGTATATAACTGATAACAATGTATTAATAAGTAACAAATTTAGGTAGTTTTAAATTCAACAAAGTACACTTGTAAAAAAAGAAAATTATAATAGTAACACAATTTAATAAAATTCAAAAAAATTAATAATATACATACTTTAAGAAACCTTAGAGAAATCTTTCAAGAGAAACAGCAATGCGTTGTAGAATTATATTTTTTTCTTGAAGAATTATATTTTTATCTTTAAGAATTATATTTTTATCTTTAAGAATTTGCAGTTTATCCTGATTGTACCTTTTCTTCAACAAGATTTTTTTTTCACCAAGATTAACTAATTTTTCAGTAGTTTCATTGCCTTGTATCAATTTGGCTGCACGTGATTTTTTTGGTTTGATAGCCTGTTTAATTGATTTATTAGTACGATTACTTCCTTCTATCATCTGTGTGCAAGAATCGTTTAATGGTGAATTGTGTAATGGAAACAACGGAGGACTAATCATAAAATCATCATCAATGGGTTTCTCTGTGTTTACTGGTGTAAGTACTCTTGTACTGTCCTCAATGAACTCTTGTGCTGATGTTGCTTCATCATCGATATCAAATGAAAACGATACGTGTGATGCCATACATCCTGTGTGACCTTCTATACTGATAGGGTTTATAAGTTCTAAGGTATCATTCTCTAATATGGTCAATGGGACGATAGGTGTGTTCTTTCCCGTACTCCTTTGTGCAGCTAAGTCAGCTGACTTTTTTGCTTTAGTTTTAGTCCGGTTATCCTGAAAGGTCTATAAAGTATAAACAAAACAAAAACAAAATTATTTATAATCACTATTTTTATTTTTTAATAAGTTGAGTGTCTACAGTAATTATTGTCGTAATTATTATTTACCTAAATATGTAATACAAACATAAATTACTCACTTTGCGCCATTTTTTCCAATCCTTAACCGTACCGGGCATAGCATTTAATGCATTCGCAATTTCTTCCCAACGTTTTTGTGCTGTCTTGAATGTAAATGAAGCACTGAATTTGCCCGACAATAGCTGTGGGTCTAATTTTAAAAACCCATTTAATGCGATCATTTGATCGATTGAGGCACGGCCTTTAACATCCGACATAGATGTAGTTAAATACTCAGTTCGTGTTCAATAAACGATTAGTAATTAATTATAATAATTAATAATATATGTATAATAAGTAATAACTCAATTATAATTATTCGATTTAAATATAATCAAATAATTCGATACAACGTGATACAACAAAACTGTTATCAACAACAACTAATTTTATCTCTGTGATAACGAATAAACCAATAGTGGTTACACGACTACCACATTTGTATTCGACAACATTATGATATGCGACAACTAATTGTCGAGTGGTGCTCAAGAATAAGCAAAAACAAATAAGAGAAAGCGTATACGACAATACTATACGACTATTGTCGTATACTATTAATTTTCGCTTGATCTCGAGTGAGTTCAAGAATCGACCTCCTGGCTACCACCGTCAGGCGTCAGTCAGTCGTCCCCGCACGTCTGTGCTTGGCCGCGCGATTTGTTCTGTTTGGTTTTTCCACGGTTATCTACATAGGTTGGCGCACGGCGTGTTATCACTGGTCGATGCGGCGAACACAGTGAACTATTAGCGCTAGTAGTCAGTGGGCCTACATTTACATTCGTATGTACTGGGAAATCGAAGATTTTTTATTCAAATTCGTTATTATCGTCCTAACGACTAAAATTACGAATTAAAAACGTTCCACAATTATTGTAAACCGTGAAAAGGTGATTATGACTGACATCAGCAAATAATAATCAAAATTAATTGGTAAAAATATTTTTAATGATAAAATTAACATAAAATATATATACTTAAATAATGTTTGATTTAGTTAACTAAGGCAGTGTTTATTATAAAAAAATGCATACATTGGTATCTCTTATTTATTTTATAGCGTTTGTTATTATTTGTTAAATTAATTAATTAATTAAATCACGTGTATTATGTACTGTTACTCCCTACACCACCACAAGCTTAGCTTAAAGGTGGAGGTAATTTTAATTATTTATTTAAATTCTTTGTATTGTGTTTTTCAAATAATAAAAAAAAATTATAAATTCAATTCAATTCAAATAATTAATGACTACAAGTCTTTCTTACCCAGTTATAATTTATTTTATTTATAAAATATCTGTAAAATAAAATACCGAATAAACATAATATGTTATTATTAATTTGTTTATTACTTGTTCTTTATGTAATAAAACCTATTTAGTAGTTGGTTAATACTTAATACGATGTTAGTAGAAAGTTTTCCTTCATACTTATTGACCAAGATATAATGATTTATGTTAAAACCCAATAATTAAAATTGTAAAAATACCTAA
Organism: Therioaphis trifolii; assembly: GCA_027580255.1. Taxonomy (NCBI): domain Eukaryota; kingdom Metazoa; phylum Arthropoda; class Insecta; order Hemiptera; family Aphididae; genus Therioaphis; species Therioaphis trifolii. The sequence continues at coordinate 235,270 of JALBXZ010000029.1, forward strand.
CAGCAATATAATGTTTGGAACAAACATAGGTATTGTCGTTTACAACAAAGTTTTTCCTTGGAATAGCTTTTTGCCATTTTTGCCGCAAACCAGTATCTTTTGGTGCTGAAAACTGTGACACCTTTTTTGTGTTGCTTTTGTAGCCTGAAGTACATCAAACTATACAACACTAAGCTACCATCGCAATAAAACTACCTACTACCAATTATGTAATGACAACAATACAAAATAATGTCAAAATTCGAAAATTATTTTGTTCTTTGTCATTAAGAATGTACTCATGTTATCTCTAGGTTAGGTGTCGGTTGTGTTCTTATCACCTTTTCACGGTCTACAATAATTGTGGAATGTTTTTAATTCGTAATTTTAGTCGTTTGGGTGATATAACGAATTTGAATAAAAAATCTTCGATTTCCCAGTATATATAAATGTAAACGTAGGCCCACTGACTACTAGCGCTAATAAGTTCACTACGGTCACCGCATAGACCACCCGTCTGCATTAGTATCATAGTGGCGTGCGCCAACCTGTGTAGATAACCGTGGGTTTTTCATACGCGCCACTGTGAAATACGCGCGTGCTCGTTGGTGGTGCTTTGTTCGTGCTCGGTTTTTTCAACATCTACGTTTACGTCAACGCGCCAGTCCGTTATTATGTGAATAACTTCCATTCCGAGAATCTCATTCGCCGTAGTGCGTGTTCGGACCCCCCGTGACGTCCATCACCGTACGCGTGAATAACCACCGACCCCGTTTGTGTGCTATACCAGTCTCGCTTGTTGCGTTGTTGAGTGCGTCTCCGTTTGTCGATCCATCGAGATTCGCGATCGGCCTACTTTGGGTTTTCACGTGGTTTTCCACTGTGCCCTGCTGGCTGCTGTACGCCGTTACGCCACGAGCGCCGCACCAGTCAGGTGTGCCAACTCCGTCATCGCTGGTGCACCAGTCCCGCTTATCGCTGTCGGTTAGCAGTGTCTTCCATCGTTGTGTCCAGGAGTCAGCCGCTGTAGTCAGTCCAGGCCACTGTCACCGCGCAGATAAGATTTTGTTATTGTTTTTATCTTTACGTAGTTTTCTATATCACCATTCCCGATCATTAGGTCATTGTAAGGTATGATCATATCCCCCCGTTGACAACACTATTGTTCATTATATATACATCTAAATCAGTAATAATAATAAGTTCAGTTAATATCAGTTACCCGCCGCAAGTGTCGTACGGCCAGCTAACGATACCATTTCAATTGCTCCGTGGCGGTGCGCAAACAGGTAGTCTTGGTTTTGATTATTTCCTAAAGACAAGTTTTCACAACTATCTTCCTCTTGAAACGCGGTCCCGTGCGGCATCCGTAATATGCGTATGTCGCCGGCCGTGTCGATATTTCTCTATCAACCGCAAACTCGCGCACTCACCGTCACAAGCGGAACCCCGCTTACCCATCTATCAATAGAAGGGAACGCGGGCGCAAGTCCGCGACGACGGCCACCGGGCCGGGATCAAAACCAGTCCACTTTGAGTCAGACGTTAAACACGCGACGTTCCGTCCGACCATTTTCGTTTAACAGATATTGTTCTTTTCTGTTTTTTTTTCTTTTCACAATTACTTGTTTTTTTTTCTATTTATTATTATTTTATTCAATACAGTTGTTTAGCGAGCAATAAGTTTATATCTCTTCTTTGAAATTGAATCTAGTTGGTGCATTTGGGAGGTCAAAATTCCCAGTAATTAATAGTCACAATTTTGTTTTTTATAAGCATTTAAAATTCAAATTTTGACTAAATTTATCAAATCTTAAATTTAAAATTATTTTTTAGTTAAAAATTTATAAAATGTTCAACTTTTATAGCTAAGGATTGGAAATTTAAAATAAGGTTTCACGTAAATAGGTTATAATATATCAATTATCTAATTCACCATAATTTCATCAAATATACTATTGGTAATATCATAATAGGTAGACTGACTGATCGTGCGTCTTCGCTCAGGATCGGTTTTCTTATACAATGATATCATATCATTGGATTCAAATTTATCACAATCCATTACAATGACTCACTTGTAATCTACTGTACATCAAAGGGACACCCACTTGACCATCTTTTTAAGTTAGAATTTTTACAAAACGCATCAAAATTCGGTATTAATCATATAAACTTAATAATTAACACTGTAAAAGGAATAAATTAAAATATCTTAGGCTGAAAAATCGTCTCCGTTTATAATCATTATTCATCGTATACAATGATTTATCATAGAATTCAAATTCAACTATCAATAAATAGCTCAAAAGAAAATTGTTTTTGAATTTCTAACACTAAGATTAATTTAGATAATTAGAAGAAAATCACACATTATTCTATACAAAATATATCGCACTGGCTAGAATGTAAAAATATAATATTAATATTATATTTTGTGGTAGGTATTGTTTATACTCAGGTAAATGAATTTTGTGCTGGAATAGAAACACCATCAATGGCTCCTAAATCATATATTTGTATTGAAAACATTTTACAAAAAGAAATTGAAAATACAGCAAATGCAAAAAGCCGGTGATGAAGAAAAAAAAAATAGCATTGGGTTTAGGTAATATTGATACTGATGGCGTCCCTCTAATAACCGTTGTAGCTGATGGGCAGTGGTCCAAAAGAAGCTACAAAACAAAATATGAAGCTTTTTCTGGAGTAGTAAGTAATTCGCATCATAATATAATTTAATTTAGAATAAAATTAAACATTTTCAGGCAAGTATAATAGGCTTCCAAACCAAAAAAATCCTATTTGTTGGTGTACGCAATCGTTATTGTGTAGGGGAAGGCGGGGTAAGATGACAAATTGGGAAAGATGACGAATTCAGTAGTTCTCATAATTAATCATAGATAGCAGCACGTCTTAGCTAGCATAAGAGTCTCTTATGGTGTTCTATGGTATTCACTATATAGTATAGTATAGTATAGTAGCAACGCATATGCGTCAATATTATCTATACTTGTTATAATAATTTCAATAAAAACGTATTTTGATGTTATTTTTGATCTTTGAAACATAAGGAATAAGCATTCTAAGGTAAGTTTTTCAACTTTATTACTTAATTATTCTAAAAGTATAACTCAATACCTTCAAGCTCTTAAGATAGCTATTTATTTTATAATAATTGTAGTTACATTTAAACGTTGGTGTTAAGACACGGAAAGTAATAATAAAAAGCACAGTTTTTATAAGAATATAATTGTTCTTTATTTGCTCGGAAAGCTGAATGAATTACAATATTTTATACACACGAACTTTTATACACACGAACTCGCGTCGACGGGAAAAGGAAAAACCTCAAGCGAACGGTATAGTATTCGGTGCAATGCCGGAATTACTCGGACTATTGCACCATTGACGTGTGATTATGTTGATCGATGAAATGCCAGAATAATTCCGACTATTACACCATTAACAAACATAAATATACCGTTCGTCGAGGTTGTGGGGAATACTGTCATCCGACGACGCGTAAGTATGCCTGGGAAGGTCTTACTACGGCACCGGATAGGCAGCAAATGACGGTCTTTTGTCACGCCGCCGGGCCTTTTATAGGTAGGTACACCGGCGACGGCGTCCGCTTTTACGATGTACAAAGTACCGTGACGACCCGAACTTCGATGTACAAAGCACAAAATATAATAATAATTATTTAAATATAAAATTGATTTTAATAATCGTACGTTAATTAGTTACGTAATATGCGCGGACGCACACGACATCTGGGCAAACGACAATATAAGAATATAATAATAACAATAAGATAAGATGCCGTGCGTCGACGCACATTGCGTAACTGTTGCGGAAACAGTTGGATTTCTAAAAGTTGCGTGAGGGGAAAAGATGACGAACCATCAACGGGTCAAGATGACGAATGGTTTTTAATTCGCCATATTACCCCGCATGCTTTTTTTTAAATTTATACATTTTTTTATTTCAATACTATTCTATATTCTGATAAATTTCATATTATTTTACACATTAAACGCTACTGTCATATTTATGTATGTGTATATATATATATATATGTATTAGGGTGGTCCTTATTTTTAGAGTTTCAAAATTTCAAACACAGACCCCTTAATTTTGTTCTAATACATATATAAATAAGTTGTGTAAAATTTTGTCGCGATATATTAATCTTAAGACGTGCCCCAAGAGGGTTAAATATTTGAATTTTGGGGTAGTTTTTTAATTTTTTCCCGCTAACTCATAAACTAATGTTCTTACGATAAAATTGTATAAAGCTTTTATTTTAAATAAACATGTTTCCTATAGGAAATGTCTATAAAAATGTTACCTGATCCTGGCCACTGTTATTGTTTTTTTTTGTTTGCGTTGTTTCCTTATAGATAAATTAGTTGTTCAAGTAAATATCTTTTATAAAATTGATTTGAAATTATATTTTCTATAAAATTGTTTTCGTATGAAATTTTAAAGAACTAACTTTAATTTTTTTAAATTACTTTTTGTAATTTTAATAATATTAATGATAGAAGGAAACATTAGCAGTAAATTAATTATTATTTATAAAATTACAATACTTATTTATCATTTATTTAAATATACGGTTTCTTAAGAGTTTTTCTAGTGGATTCAGAATATTGTTTTCTGTAATCTTGAACAACCTGAAATATTTTTTAAATAATAATTTGTCAATAATTATTTGTGTAAGTGGTGAAAAAATATGATTTTTTTTTACTTGTATAACAAACTGTTTTTGCTCTTCATTTTTTGTGAACTTGTTGTTATATTCCTCCATAAGTTTGACCCCTCGTTCTGCTGTATCATTTACCACTTTAATTGAATCTGATAAGAGTTTTCCTTCATTGTACCCCTCTAGATCGTTCCACTTTCCTGGGTGAACTTAAAGAAAATCTGTTGGAATATTGAATCTTTTAAAAACGTTTATCGAGTTGGCACCTAATAGATCTAGCGGTAAATCTTTGCTGAGAAAGTGTTGTACATCTTCAAACTTGATAGAATATTATTTTTGTACATCTTTTCTAGGTTCTTCTTGTAATATTTTGTCAGCCATTTTTTTTCGAGTATCATAACTTAAATTTTCATCAAATATAGATAGAGCAGCACATTCTTCACTTAAATACCATAAATGATTAATGAATTTTTTTAATGCTTTATCTGCTACTTCTTTATCATACCGTTTATAGATTTCTATTTTTTTTAAAAATTTAATATCATTCATAGGAGCTGCAACCGCGGATGGGGTTGAAAACCAAGATTCTGCATACATTTAATAATAAAACAACATATTCGTTTTAGCGCCTTTTCTTCGTGTTGAGTAATTTTGAATTGTTTTCGAAATAAAAATATTTTTAGGCAATACAGCGCTTTTGCCATCCAACGTGCGAGATGATAAGCACCGGGTGCCTTAAAACGTATCCCACGTGGTGGAATACCTCCTAAAAATATAATTATTAACTCGAGAAACTCTTTGTAATCGTCTCTAGGCAAATTTTCTTCAATTTTAAGAGTACAATATTGTATTGTTTCATCAACAATATCTTGTAAAATGTTTTTCACATATTCATCAGTAGACCATATAAAATAAGACTTAGTGTCTATATTTTTCCATTCTTTTTGGAAGTTTTTGAATGTTTGAATATCTGGGCCTGAACTCGTAACTAATTTTACTTCAGTAAATACGCCTTGCAATACTATTTCATATATATGGTGTCTACATGCTAAGTACAAAATATCGCGGTTAAATTTTTGTTCCAAGAGATGACATGCGCCATTTAATCGGCCTGTATTACTAGCAGTTGTGTCAAACACAAATGCCTGGATTTTTTCTAATAAATACCAATCTTCTAATGTATCATATATAGCAGTAGATATGTCATGTCCTGTGCCCGAGTCAAGTTGTGGAATACCTAACAACTGTTCTACATTCGGCGCTGTAACGATTATCGGAAGTCGATCAACTTTATATTTTCCAGTAATATCTGGCAACAATTTAGAATCCCAGTGAAGTACTAATGATTTCAAATCTAAATGGTCAAATTTATTTTTCATTTCATTAAAAATATGCTGCCGGTATTTTTCTCTGGCTGATTTTATTGATGTTCTATTTATTATATATTCACTAGGATCTACTGATATAGCATCTAAAACTGCTGTTAATAAATGAACACAATCTCGATCACTTAACTTACATTTATCAAGCACGGCTGACAATCGTGGAGAAATAATTTCTTTTTTAGCTCTTTTAGTTTTTGTAGGCCCGGACTGTGGTAAAAAACAATCTTTAACATTCGATGTACCAGGAAGGAATTCGTTTTGTAATTCTATCAGCTCGCTACTACAACAAGAATTTGAAGAATCGGACAAAGATGAATCATTATCGGAAAAATGTACTGAAACATTCAATATAATGCACTAATTTAGTAATTTTTATAAATCAGTGAAATTAAAATAAGAAAATATTCAATAATCAGTGTACAACTATTAGAAATAAAATATAAATAAATAATTATAAATTAAAATCAATATAAAGTATTATGGTGCCACAGTTGAATTTTGTTTCTCTTTAAGCAACTTAAGTTTTTCTTCTCGGGCCATTTTCTTCATTTCTATTTTTGTTTGATTCTTATCCACTCCAAGCATACACCCTTGGCGTCCTTTTTTCCTTTGTGCAATTAAAAATTGTCTGTCTTCGTCAATTTTTATTAATGCTATAGCGTCCGCATGAGCGATATCGAACAAATCATTCAAACTTTCTTCGAAATCTTTTTGTCTATATTTATTTAGATCACTGGTTCGAGTTTTATGTTTTTCAAGTTTTCGTAAATCTTCATACAATTTTTTACATTTAACAATACAGTCCGAACGATGATGTGTTGGAATACGAGCTTTTTTCCAATAAATAAGGCACTCGTCTATAACTAATGATGCACTTTCTTGTAAATTAAGATTAACCATTCGCATATTATAAAAGAGAACACTCAATATATCTCTTTTTGATGGTAATTTCAAACCAGTTATCTGATTTTTCAATTTCCCAACTAAAAACACTTGTTTTCGCGTCATTTTAAAACAAGTCAAACAACGGAAAAAAAAATTAAAACACTGAAATAATCGAATACCAATTACAGAGCAATAAGAATAATAACTAATACTAATGTTAGAGTATTATAGGCTATTGCAAGTTGGAAAATACTGCGATAAATCTTTATCTACATATTACAATTTATTTTAGTGGATAGCTCGATAACAATATTCTCATGTTTTATTTTGTTTTTGCGATTAAACATTCTATTTTTAACACATGTAATGTAATCAAGTGTCCAAAAATCAATGGTTAGAATGTTTAAGTAAATTACGTAGTTATAATACCAACTCTTTTTGATCAGCTTACTAAATCATTTTACATAAATGTAACTATACAAACTAAACAGTTAATTTATCGGTATTTTAATATTATACATTTTTAATAGAAAATATATTTTTAATTCTATTGTATAAAAGATTTTCAATTGTATAATTAATTGATCTATAAGGAAACAGCAAAAAAAAAAAAAAAAACAAAAATAACAGTGGCCATGGAACATATTAGATTCAATATCATTTTTCTTGTAAAGATTTAGGTTTGGTGGAAATTTTATGGACATTTCTTATAGGAAACATGTTTATTTAAAATAAAGGCTCTTTAAAATTTTTTCGTAGGAAAATTAGTTTTCGAGATAGTGAGAAAAAACTGAAAAACTACCCTCGAGTTCAAATATTTAACCCTCTTGGGGCACGTCTTAAGGTTGGTCTACTGTGACCAAAATTCACCCAGTTAATTTTTATATGTATTAGAACAAATTTAAGGGGTCTCGCATAAAATATTTCGAAAAAAAAATTATACCTCTATTACTAACGACCAGTGGCGGACTGGGAGAAAAAAACAGCCCGGGAAAATCATCATTTTAGAGGCCCTCAGTATAGTAACGACCCTATATATAATATATATATTTTTTTATGTAAAAACAATTTTACTATACATTTTTTTAAATATTTTAATTAATTGATATAAAACAAAATAAAATAACTATTATACATTTAAAATTTGTTAGTGTATATCTCAAGTTATTGTTATGTATATAAAAATAATAATAAAATATATATATATATATATATATATATATATATATATATATATATATATATATATATATATATATATATATATATATATATATATTACTACAATCAATTTGATTTTAGTAAGAAAGTTTATTATTTAATAAATCACTTTTAGTTTTTAACATATTAATAATATCATCATTATCAATACTAAATAAAACATTTTTTTCGACTGCCATCATCATAAATGCGTCCAATTTATCTTCACCCATTGAATTTCTCAGACGAGTTTTAATTATTTTCAACAGAGAAAATGATCTTTCGCATGCTACCTATATTAATAATTTTAATGAAAATTTTGTTAGATCTTTCAAATAAAATACATACAAATTATTGATTTATTCTAACTTTTTACTTACTTGAGTACACGGCAATGTCAATAAGTATTGATAAGCCATGGTCAAGCAATGATATGCATTACTATATAAATTATATTTTATAAGAACACTATAGCAGCATACCACACAATTCTTGCAGGATTTACATTCTAATTTATCAGTGTTATTTTTCTCATTATTTTCTTCAATTTCATTTTCACTTTCAATTTCATTTAATTGCATATCAAATGATTCTGGTAATGATTTTTTTAATCCATTCCAATTTTTAATAAAGCTATGCAATTCCTCTCTTAGTTGATCATAACTTATATCAGTATTAAATTTGCATAAAACGTCATACAATTTCTTTAAAGCATTTGGTGGTAAATTTTGTTTTTGCAACTCTTCAAAATTGTTGGGTGATAAAAAATTTAAATCCTTATACAAAGACTTATTAATTGAAAATTTCTTTTCTATACTAGATATGGTTTGATCTAAAATTACATTATATACTTCAACACTATATTTTTTTTCAGGGCATAATATGGGTTCATCTTTATTGTTTTCATCAAATAATTTTTTGCGAAGGCGACATCTTATATTTGGAAATTCATTCTCAATTAATACATCCATATCATGTTTTTCATCAAATTATTCATTTATATATTTTATAAAATTATCGGCTTCTAATTTTACATCTCCAAAATGTCTTTGAATTTGTTTTAACTGTGTTAATGCACAATTGACCAACTCCTGGGCCTTTATCAAATTCATACCCTTGGTCTGAAGGTATCTAGATAATGGACCAAGAATTTTGAACATATTTATAAAAATAAATGCCGTTAAAATAGTTTTGTATTGTAAAAGGGATTCTTTAAAATTTCTGGCCTTCACTTTGATATCAGAGTTAAAGGATTCTGACAACTCAATAGTATTTAATGCTATAATTAGAGCAATGTACAAAGCACCATTGTCTCCAAAAATTCGGTCTAATGCCTTTTCTTTGGACCACCAGCGTATGTTTCCAATCGTTGCTAGTCGTCGTTTGTCATTTTCCCCAATGGTTGATTTCCAGACATTCATACGTTTGTATGATTCTTTAAAATAAACAGCAATATCGTTTAGTAAAACAAATTATGAAGCTGCTGGTAGTGTTATACTTGTAGCATCAATTAAAACTAAATTTAAAATGTGACTATAACACCACACATGCACTTGATAGGATGATGATTTAGATAGTCAAGCAGAAAACCCATTGTATTTGCCTTGCATATTTGCTGCTCCGTCCGTAGCATTCCCTATACAATTTTTAATGTCAAGTCCATTTTTAGTTAAAATATCTTCCAACATAGTATGAAAGCTCTTCCCTTTTGAATCTTGCATAGTAACTACTGCAAATAATTTTTCATTAACTCCAATCATATTGACATATCGTATAATGATTGAGCATTGATCTTGAACTGAAATGTCTTGTGTTGAATGGAAAACATACCAGCTGCTTGAACTTCCATAACTATTGATTTTTTCATCAACATATTAATTATATCAATTATTACATTAATAGTAGTTTTTGATAAAAAAGTTATTAACGACCCTCTACCTTGAACAGTTGTTGACTTATGACATGCATATTTTACTTGAGCACATTTAACTGTTTTATCAATATGTTCACTTAATACAATGTCATATTTTTTTAAAAGTAATATTATATCAAGAAAATTACCATGGTCTGCAACAGGGTTTAATAACGATAATGTGGACTCATTCCTATGACTTCGGTAACTAAGACCTCTTTTGCATATTAATTTTATAACATCAATTATTCTTTCAATTATTTGAATATTTTTCTTTGCCTCTTCTTTTTTATTATTTTTTTGTGTAGAAAATAATAAAAAATCAATATTTTTTTTTTTGAAAATGTAAGATATGCTTCAGAACAATTTCTATGATTATTACTGTTTTCGTGTTCCTCAATACGCTGATAAACATGTTTCCATACATTAAGTCCTTGTGTGAATACATTTGGCTCTGAAGAAAATGCCAAACATACACTGCAGTATATTGTCATTGATTTATTATTAAAAGTCAACCAACACCGATTTGATTTATTTTTTCTAAAATATGCTTTGGATGATTTAAATAAATGTTCAACAAGTGATTGAATAGGATGGAATTCAAAAAATTGATCAAGGTTATTCTGAGATGGCTTTTGATAATAATTATTTGAGTCAATACATACTTCATTATGTACATTTTTATAAAGGACATTATCTTGTTTATCCATAATTATTGTGCCCTACAATTATGTAACACAATAATTATTATCTACAGGATACAACATACCAATAAAATACTATTATTTGTAGTCAATCAATAGGTAAAATAGGTCAATAGGTATTTGAAATAAATTATAAGAAACTAGTTTATTTTCTTCTTACTTTTTCAGTTTCTCCTGTAGCTGTAGCTTTATCAAAAACATTATTGTCATTTAGTCCAGTCAAATTAGGAAAAAGATCGGAAAAAATTCACCCCCAACTGAATTTTTGTACACACTTAAAATGTACCTTCCCAATCAACATACTAAAAGTCCTGACGCCTAACTCCCGTGCGTACCTCTCCACCCTCCAAAAAGGGGTAAAACCTACCCTCCCGCTATTTTTCTTATAAACCGTTAAATTTTGAACGCACGACAAAATGTTATGGAACCAAAATTAAAGACCGTAAAATTTACTATTAGAAAATAATATTTTAATCACTTATATTTTAACATGATAGTTTAAGTAAAATTGTTTGAAAATGTTGTTATAAATCAACTATACACCCGGAAAAAACATACTTATCAAAAGTTTCTAAGTGACTGGGTAGTACACTTATATAATATACCTATATATTTATATATACTGTATATTAAATAGTATATATGTATATATACTCTAAAATATAAACCTAAGATTTTATCGTTGTGTGGAAAACCGACCATTTAATTATATTCGGACGAAAATATTTATATACAATTTGTATAGCCATCATTCCGACTGCTTCAACGATATCAGGTTATCGAGACTACATTTTAATCGTATCGGAATTAGTTGTACAATACGTCCGTTGTCAATAATGTATGTTATGAGGTGCATCCAACACCGACACCGATAAAGGCAACCGATAATACCGACGACGGGCTTGTGTGCAACGAGCTTTAATGTCAACAGTTATCACTTATCACAGTGCTGTGTTCCAATACGTTTGCCGTATAAACCTTGTGTAAAACGTGTGTGTGTATAACATCCAACGTCTTATTTTTTACTCATTAATATATAATTTGGTTCAAATATTTTATTGTAAAAATGGCTAATTCTTGTTTTATTTGTGAAAAAGAATTAGTCGAAAGTGATAGTATTTTGGTGAAGGCTAAAGGTATCGCCACTCTCATAAAATCGAGTAAACAGCGTTCTGACGATAAATGGAAAACGTTAGTAAATTTAGAAAATGTGCAAGTACATCCTGATTGTCGTAAAAACTATACGAGGGCGGAAACCATTAGAAAATACGTCAATCAACAAAAAGAAATGCTGATGACATCACCAGCCAAAGGTAAATTGCGTTCCACTTACGTATTTAATTTTAAAAAAAATTGTTTATTTTGCGATCAAAAATGTTCGATAGAAAATGAATTGAAAAAAAGTAAGGAACGTCGCGATATTATCTATAACGTTCGTACTCTTCATTTTAAACAATCGGTTGAAGATGTGGCGAAAATGAGGAATGATGAATGGGCAAAAACAGTTTTGAAACGTTTAGATAGTGTTATATGTTTAGTTGCTGAAGAAGCAATTTATCATAAATCTTGCGAAAGAAAATTTTGTAAAAGTGTAATATCCGAAGAAAAAAAGAAGAGAGGACGTCCACAAGATGAAGATTCAATTAAGGCGTTTAGTGATCTGTGCGAGTATATCGAGAGTGAAAACGAATGCCAATTTACATTAAAATTTTTATATGAAAAAATGAATGGTACGTGTGACGAGAGAACTTTCAGAAATAAATTGATTGAGAAGTATGGAGAGGACATAATTATTACCACAACTCAAGGAAAAAAAGCAATTGTTAGTTTTAAGGATACTTCATTTAAAATTTTGACTGAAACGTGGTATACTTCAAAAAAAAAAAAAAGGATGAAGAACGGTTAAGAATAGTAGAAATGGCAGCTTCTATTATAAGAGAAGATATAAGGTCAACAGTTTACGAACTCAATTCTTATCCTTCACCAAACCAATTTATGGACAATTCTGCAAGCGATGTACCAAAAAGTTTAACTTTATTTTTATCTAATGTTTGTGGTACAAAAAAACCATCTGATCAAAAAAAATGTGAAAATAAATACTTACCATTAGCACACAGTATCATAAGTTTTTGCCGACCTCGCTCATTTATTTCACCTATTTTGTTGGGTCTAGGTCTATATTTGCATAGAAATTTCGGTACAAAACGTGCAATAGATATTTTTTCAAATTTTGGGTTTTGTTCTTCTTATACTGATGTTTATGTATTTGAGACGTCTTCGTTGCTTTATCCACAACCTGACGTTGGTTCAAATAGTTTTTCACAATTTGTATTCGATAATGCCGATTTCAATATTTCAACACTTGATGGTTACAATACATTTCACACAATGGGTGGGATTCAATGTGTTGTACCAACAAATGCAGTACTTTGGAATAAGCGTATTGAAAAAGTGAAAAAGGCAGTTACAGCAGAGACAATTAGCAACATTGAGTCCGTTCCAATCATAACATATGAAAAATCTACCAACACTGACGACAAAATCGAAATTCAGGATTTAAGTAAAATCCGGCCCATGGTTCATAAAACGTCATTATTATCAACAGACGAACTGCACTGGATGTGTGCACAGTGGTTTGGTGTTCATAAATGTCCGGGTTGGAATGGATTTATGGAAAGAATCACTGATTCCCTAGACTATAAAAATACTCAAATAATTTTTTTGCCATTTCTTAATTTGCCACCTTCCTCTCCTGACTGTATTAATTCGGTTATAAACTTCGCTGTTGAAAAATGTAAAAAAGTACATCAAAAATGTTGTTTTGTAACTTTTGATCAACCACTGTACACAAAAGCTCGAAAAATCGTCGAATCAACCAACATAATTGAACCAAAAATAATAGTGCGTCTTGGTGGTTTCCATCTTTTGATGTCATTCATGGGTGCGATTGGTTATATTATGGCAGGAAGTGGGCTGAAAGAGTTATGGAGCACAATTTATGCAGCCAACTCGATTGAAAAAATGATGACTGGCCATGCGTACTCTAGAGCAGTACGTGCACATTTTCTTACTCAACTTTGCTTAGGAAAAATTATTTTAGATGAACTGAACTTGTCTGAAGCAAAAAAAACTACTTTAAAAAACTATATTTTTAGTAAAAATGTCACAAACTTTACTTTGGAAGAAATTAAAAGTTCAGAAATACTGCAAGATGTTATGAGTATAGTTGAGTGTCATATTAAAAATATTGAATCAAGAGGGAAAACAGCTACGCTTTGGGTTCAGTATTTTTTCCTAGTTCATCTTCTACGTAGATTTATTTGTGCAGAACGTTCTGGTAATTGGTATGCTCATTTAGAATGTGTTGAAAAAATGATACCTTTTTTTCATTCATCTGGACATTTTCAATATGCAAAAGCAGCTCATTTATATCTTCAAGATATGTATGGATTGAAAAAAAATATGAGGCCTGCAGAGTTCAAAAAAATTTGCGATGAAGGTTATTTTACAATTAAACGGTCAAGTAAGTTTTGGTGTGGCACTTGGTCCGATATGACCATAGAACAAACTTTGATGCGTTCCATGAAAATTTCAGGTGGCTTAACTAGTGGCCGAGGTTTTAAAAGCAGTGTTCTCATTCGTTGGCTTCTAGGCACCCCAATTGCAAGTGCAATTAATGACCAAGTGGAGAAACTTGCCAATACTTTCAATTTTACTTCTGAACAACACGTCGATCAACGTGATTCCAGAATTAAAACTGATACTGAGCATACCGAGAAACTTTCAGGCTGGTTAAAAGTGCATAACCCTTTTCCAGAATTAAAAGAGTTAATTTCAATTTCAACTGGGGAGGTTGGCAATGAAAAAGTTAATTGTTACAAAGCACAAGAAGTGGGTCAACAAATAATGAAAAATATAATTGGTGAACATTTTAACGAGGTAAAATTGAAACGAAATAACCGAGTCATAACTTTGGAAAGTGCTAAAAGATTAACAATCCGGATCAGAGACGATATTATTCCAATAGATCCATTGCTACTTTTCCAAAGAATAATGTTAAAAGTGAAAACGGATGATGAATTAAAAGAATGTTTCAAATATGAATTGTCTCCTATTCCACTCTCCTTATTCGACGAAATAGGCCATATGAGAAAAACACCAAAATCGATTTTATACAATCTTTTCCCGACTGTTACATGTTCCTACGACATCCAAGACAAATCTATCGTTCACGTAATTGATGGAGGTTTTTTGTTGCACCGCGTTGTCTGGGGTTCAAATTTAAAGTACAGGAATATACTTGAAGCTTACATAATTTATGTCAAAAAACATTACGGCTCTAATTGCGTAGTTGTGTTTGATGGGTACACACAAAGTGATATTAGCATAAAAAGTTTCGAAAGGCAACGGCGACAAAGTTTGATTAAAAGTACTGAGATATTGATAGAAGAGACAATGGACATAATTATTTCACAAGAATCATTTCTATCAAATGACAACAATAAGCTGAGGCTGATATCCATGTTGACAGAGAAATTAGTGGAGTCAGGCATTTACGTAGTACAAGCAAAAGACGATGCTGACTTACTAATTGTACAAACAGCAATAGAAAAATCAAATTCTAACACAAAAGTTGTGGTCATCGGAGAGGACGTAGATTTAATTATACTTTTATTGACGTTAACTCCAGATGATTCGCAAATAATCTTTAAGAAATCAGGTAAAGGTAGCGTGGAATCTAAATCATACTCAATTCAAAATTTACGACAACAGTATAAAGTTGAACTTCCTTATTTGTTGTTTATACATGCAATTGGTGGGTGTGATACAACGTCAGCTATCTTTCAACAAGGGAAAATTAAACATTTAAAAACAGTTCAAGCACATCCAGAAATACATAATTCATTATTAGTTTTTAACAATGAATCAGCTACCCATGAGGAAATTTTGTGTGCGGGAGAAGAGTACTTGTTAAAATTATTTAAAGCACCAGCAAACATAAAGTCATTAAATCATCATAGGTATGATGTGTTTCGAAAAACAGTGGCTTCCAGCAAGAAAGAAGTCAAACTTTCTCGACTTCCTCCAACAATCGATTCAGCAAAGCAGCATTTGTTTAGGGTTTACTTACAAATACAACTTTGGCGTGGGAAAATACATAATCCGTTAGACTGGGGCTGGGAAAAATTAGATAAAAAAATAACTCCGATCTTTACAAAGAAACCACCAGCATCAGACTCCCTTCTAACAGTAATAAGTTGTGCTTGCACTAAATTATGCGACAAAAACTGTGGATGTAAAAAAGCGGGAATGCGATGTTCCACAATATGTAAACATTGTCAAGGAACATCGTGTTTAAACCAGCAACCGATTTGTGATGAAGATGACGACGACGAGGACAACGATGTAGACTTGAATAAATAAGAAGAATTAATTAGGTATACAAATACTTTAAATATATATAAATAAAATAATAAATTATACATTATGATAATAAATAGCACTCACTTTTTTTTTTGGTTTCAGGTAAAACAATATTCACACAGAAGCAATTAAAATAAAATTATTTCTAAATAATATTATATAGTATTGTACATTTTTTATTCAATGTGTTCTGTAAAAATTCTAGAATTAAGTAGGTCGTACATCTTATAGTAATTAATATAAAAAAAAATAAAAAATGGTTTATTATGTAAAAACGAAGGGCTATAATTTTTCTAATAGGTTATTTTGGTGTTAAACTAAAATTTTTTGCTAAAAAAAAAAAATTAAAAAAAAAAATTAAAAAAAAAAAATTAAAAAAATTAATTTTTTTTCAAACAATTTTATTTAAAACTACCATGTTAAAATTTAAGTGATTAAAATATTATATTCTCATAGTAAATTTTACGGTCTCTAATTTTGGTTCCATACAATTTTGTCATGCATTCAAAATTTAACGAGTTATAAGAAAAATAGTGAGAGGGTAGGTTTTACCCCTTTTTGGAGGGTGGAAAGGTACGCACGGGAATTAGGCGTCAGGACTTTTAGTATGTTGATTGGGAAGTTACATTTTAAGTGTATACCAAAATTCAGTTGGGGGCGAATTTTTTCCGATCTTTGTTGATTTTTTATCTTATTTGACTGGACTAATTACCAATTTTTCTCATATCTGAACTAAGTCCATCAACACTCTACAAATATTCAAATGTATAATATAAACATTTATTAATAAAATAATTAGCATATTTATTTTATTGCAAATAATTTTATATAAATTTAAAACTGATTCATTATTAATACTATTATTTATAGTCAATGAATAGGTAAAATAGGTCAATAGGTATTTGAAATAAATTATAAGAAACTAGATTATTTTCTTCTTACTTTTTCAGTTTCTTCTGTAGCTGTAACTTCTTCAAAAATATTATGGTTTAAATTTTTATCATTATCGTCATTACCAATATTTCTCATATCTGAACTATGTCCATCAACACTCTACAAATAGTAAATTGTACATAAACACATAATAATAAAATAATTCACATTTAATTTAGGTATTTATATTTATTTTTTTCTTTTGTTCAGTTTTCAATTGCACCAGTAGGATACAATCAATTGGCAAAAATATAATTTAAATTTGTATCATTAATGCCACTAACCATATTTCTAATTTCTGTATTGAATTTATTAATAGATACTTTAAAAATAATTAACTTGAAAAATAGACATTAAGAAGTACAATTTAAATTAAAACAATTATAACATTAGTTATTGCTTATTAACTAAATGTCTAAACAGCATAATAAATACAGTTTATTTTACCTACCTTTTTATTTAGAGATTGTTTTTGTGGTTTAAATAGTTCATCTAGTGTCAAACATTGTTTTGCTGAGGCCAACAACAGCTTTTTGTTTTTATCTCTTGCTTTTTCTGCACCACCTTTCCTTTTGTTAACTATAGCTTTTTGTTCTTCACTCATTATTGAAAATCGTAAAATATAAAATATGAATACTAAATAGTAAACAATTAAAACGTTAATAAATAATATTTAAAACAATGAATAAAACCTCATCAGTATTCACATTATTAACACTTAAAACACTAAACAGTGAAAAACGAAAATAAAATATAATAGAAAATGTGTAATGTGATGTCATTGCGAGTTGCGACAGCGCGATGATAACAATTATTATTTTATTCGTTATAGCCTATCCATCGCCTATTCGCCTATAACGGCCCATGTAATAACTATTTTCGATTCTATTTTTAAACTTGTAACAATAAGTTGTCAACAAGCCCGGACCGGCCGAACACGAGCCAGTCCCGCAATAATCAGAAATCTGGGTTTTTAAGTTTAATAATATAACATACTTATTAGATAATATTTTAATTTATAAATTCACAATAATAATATTAATAAATATATATTTTATACGAGCAGCGGCCCACCGGGAAATTTCCCGGTATCCCGGTCGTCCAGTCCGCCACTGCTAACGACCACCCTAATATATATATAAATTATGTTTTCATTTTACGTGTTTCTTATTTACTACAATTCATACATTTAAACAAAAATATGTATTAAGTATTTGAAAAGCAAACATTAAAATAAATATAATGTCAATAAATATTTTTTTATTTTTATTTATAACATTTAAGACGGTTATTCAAAATTATTTTTGCGTTGATCACGTGCTGCTTAAAAATATGTTTAGTAGATCACGAACCTCACAACTATTATACATGATTATATTATCATTATTATATTATTATTAACTATTATATAAAAAGTATTTTGCTATTAAATATATATAATACAAATCCATTTTCTGTCCAAAATGCATGACTGTTTTTGATACTAGATGTGACACGTCACTTTAAGTATCAATAACATGCCACGAAAATATGAGAGAACTAGCGACAGGAAAAAGTGGGCAAATAAAGATATGGAGGCTGCTATATCAGATGTTACACGCAAGGTTTTAAGTCTAAACGCTGCAGCATTAAAATACAAAATACCTGAGCCTACATTGAGAAGATATTTTAAAAAAAGAGTTCGTCCTTCGGGAGAAGGAATTGAAGTGGAATTTCCCCTAAATTTAGGAAGGTTCGGAAATACCTTTACTACAGCACAAATGGAAGAGCTGAAAAAATATGTGATCGACATTGACAAAAGAGCTTTTGGCCTATCGCGAAAACAATTCGCTAAAATATGTTTTGACTACGCTTAAAAAAATGGGGTGAGCCATAGATTTAACGCAGAAAAGAAAACTGCTGGTGAAGGCTTCGTCAGGAAATTCATGAAAGACTGCGGTCTGCCACTTAAAAAACCTGAGTCTACGTCAGTTGCTCGGCTCATGGCATTTAATAGAGTCAACGTTGGGAATTTTTTCGAGTTGCTTAGAAGTGTCAGATTAAAATACTTATTTACATCTGAACAAATCTACAACGTATACAACAAAAAATTTATAAAGCTTACCAAAAGGTGACTACTATACAGACTGCTGTTAATGCTTTCAGAGCAACAGGAATTGGACCTTTTGATAGTAACATTTTCAGGGATGAAGATTTTCAGTCATCATTGACAACTGATATACAAACTGCTGAAGAAACTGCTGCTGCCTTTGAATCAGCCTTTACTTATGATCTCACAATCTATGGAACCAACTACATCTACTTCCTCGGTAGACCAGAAACCTATGCATCAGCCTTTAGTCATTCAATTTATAGAATCTACTTCTTCTACCCTTCCTCCACTTATAGTAGCAAGTAAAAACAGTACGAGAAAACCTAGGAAGAAATTACCGTCACTTCTCTTATCAGGAACTCCAGTAAAAGAAGCGTTAGAACAAAAAAAAAAAAGTACAAGAAGAAAAAGAGACAAAACGACAGAAAAGATTGACTGAGAAGGCGAACAAAAAGAAAAAAAACCAAACCGTCAATTGTTTTGCCCTTCGTCTTCTGATGACGAGCCATCTTATACCGTACCCTACATCGATACTGATGATGATATAGACTCACCGGAAGAGGATAAATGATGTATCATATGCTCGGAAGAAGGAAAAGGTGAACTCTGGTACCAGTGTAGCAAGTGTTTCAAGTGGGCTCATTCTGAGTGTTCTGGATGGGACCAGAGAAATGTCACTCAGAGGGCATATAAATGCGACTACTGTATTTAAAATTCAACATTTGAATTTGTATGGAAGTTCCCGTTTCAATTTTATTTTAATCATTTAATTACTTTATATTTAAATGTTTTAACATTGTATGTGTTCTGTTTTCAAAGTTTTAAAGTTTTAAAGAAGTCGTTGTTCAAGTAATTTTATTATTTTATTTCTCCTAAGTTAATTGCGGGAATACGAAATACGACGAATAAAGAATAAACTATAAAGATAAACGTCAAACACTCAAACGTGAAAGTGAAACGGTCAAACATTCGAACGTTATCACTTACCAGTTACCAGTAATCTGATATCAGTGTTACTGTGATACTGTGATATCAAATTGATTATTATTTATTTGGAGGTAATGTGCTTCCATAGATAACAAAACCATTGAATTGGACATCAGGTTGGTTAATCCGGTTGGTTGATTAATCGGTTGGTTAGATGTAGTGATGGGCGGTAACGAATAATTTGTACTATCGATTATTGTACGATTATTCGTATGAACTATCGAATAATCATTCGAATAAAAAGTTCAGGACTGAATAACGTTATTTTTTTAAAAAATTATTTAAATAATCAGCACTACCGAATAATTTTTCAAATAATCTGTACTACCGAATAATTATTCGAATAATCTGCACTACCGAATAATTATTCGAATAACCTGTACTACCGAATAATTATTCGAATAATCTGTGCTACCGAATAATTATTCGAATAATCTGCACTACCGAATAATTATTCGAATAATCTGCACTATGAATAATTTTACAAATAATCTGTACTACCGAATAATTTTTTTTTTATTATCAACTACAAAACGTCTTATAATTTTAACTTTTAAGTTCATTGTACATTATTTAAAATGAACCAGACTTTTCTTTTATTTAATAATGTTAAAACTAATAGGTTGACATAATTATGTTTTTAGTGATACTACATATTTTTATTGAGAAAAACAAGTGTATCCAGATTTTCGGGCAATAATCTTTTGCGTCTAGCTGACATAATTTGACCGGTCTTGGAAAATATACGTTCCGAAGGTACTGATGTAGCAGGTATTGTTGCATATTTTAATGCCACTTCATTTAATGGATACAACAGTGTTTTGTGTTTTTCCCAATATTCTCCAAGTTTGCAAGAAAGTTCTTGATATGGCATACCTAAATATTGTTTAACTAAAACCATTGCACCACTTGTAGTTATTGATTGACTTTGCATATCATTCACCTTTGTTGTTAAAAATCCCCAAAGGTCTTCTGTTTCAGTTTGTCCAGAATGAACAATTTCTCGTTCTATATTAAACATTTTTTGTAGGTAAAACTTGAATTATTATTAATTAGAATTAGAATTATTTATTTTATTAAGTTTAATTTATTACCAGGAATTGGGATATTTAATAAACTGGCTACTTCTGTTGTTATTGATGTTTCAGCATCAGAAGCATTTTGTTCATTTCCAAATGCCACTTTTTTAAATCTAGGGTCAAGTAATGTTGCTCGACCAAAGTGAGGAACCAGTGATTGTTTTTCTATTCCTTGAAAACGTGATCTAATATTTTCGTGGAGATTGGATTTTAGTAATATTCCAATTATTGTTAAGGAATCCTTATTAGTTAATGCAATCTGTAATCCTATAAAATAAATGTACTTCAATAACAAATTTACAAAAATATTTTATTTGTTAGAAATATTACCTCGTATAAGTGGTATAACTTTGGAAATCGTAGGATATTCTTCAGCTGACAGTTCCACAGTAATGCTGTGAAATGGTTTTAGCAATGGAATGCAATCCTCCACTACATCCCATTCATCAGATGATAGATTTGGTGGTGCTTCTTTTAATGTCATTATTACAATTGTAATAGGTTCTTTTAACTGTAATAACCTTTCCATCATTACTAGTGTACTGTTCCACCTCGTACAAATATCTTGTTTGAGTTTCAAAATATTTTGTTGACCCATTTGTTGTTGCTTTTCAACTAGTTTTCTATTGCCTACTTCGCTGCGTTTAAAAAATCCAACTATATTACGACACTTTTTCAAAATTTCTTTTAGTCGACTATCAGAACTGCCATCATCATTATGTACAATATTTTCATTTATATTTAAACCATCATCTGGTAAATTTAAAGCATTTCTCACAACTAAATTTAATTTATGTGCTGTACAAGGAATATGCTGGATGTTCATAAGCCTAACTGCAGCATTTATATTTCTCCCTCCATCAGTCACTATAGCCACAACTTTATGTAAAATATCAAATTTATTGAATTCTGTAGTTATGATTTCAGACAGATAAACTGCAGTATGGCTCTCCGTTAACTTTTTTGTACAAAGGACAAAGGTTTTTAGATTATTATCAAGTTTGGGAAAAAAATGTACTGTAATTGTAATAAATGAATCTGTATTGATTGATGTCCAAATGTCGGTAGTTACTGATATGTACTTAGCTTCATTAAGTTGAACTTGAATTTTATTTTTTACCTCAGCATATATATTTGGTATAATACTTCTACTGAGAGCTCTTCTACTAGGTATTTGGTATCTAAAATAAAGACTTATATTAAATTACACTAAGATTAAGTTTAGACAAACTTTTGAAAGAAAATATATAAAACAATTAACTACCTAGAATCCAAAAGTTTAACTAAATTTCTAAAACCTGTTCTCCAAGTATTTCAACTCAGTTTACTACACTTTAACCTCTGACTCCAACGTTCGTCTTCCCCACCTATGTTTCGATCTACATAGTAGTTGTTCTATTAGTATATCTGATATCGAGTCCGCCCTTGAAAAGCTGAAAAACGCGTCATCTTCAGGATCTGATGGGATTCCTGGAACATTCCTCTACAACCTTAGGTCTTTTCTTTGCATACCTCTGTGGTTAATCTTTAATCGTTTATTAACTGAAGGGGTATTTCCATCCATCTGGAAGCTGAGTTCCATAACCCCTATTCACAAGTCAGGCGCTTAATCCCAAGCCAGGAACTACAGGCCTATTTCCATCCTGAGCCATATTGCTAAGCTCTTTGAGAAACTTGTGCTTAATAAAATCCTCCCTTCAGTCAATCCAACTCTTATTGATGAGCAATATGGTTTTAGACCTGGGCGCTCTGCCGTGTTGAACTTGTTGGTCTTCAACAATTTCATTCTCGATGCATTTGATAGTAATTGCCAGGTGGATGTTATCTTCACTGACTTTGAAAAAGCCTTCGACAGAGTTGATCATAATTTATTACTTCTTGCTCTCAAAGAGTCAGGGTTTGGTGAACCACTGCTGACATGGTTCGCATCATACTTAACCGGAAGGTATCAATGGGTGAAAATTAATGAGCATAAATCTGAAGTCACTCCTATACCCTCAGGTGTTCCACAAGGGGGCCATCTATCACCTCTACTCTTCGCCTTGTTCATCAACGGTGTCAAAGAAATAGTCCCTAACTGTAATATTCTAGCCTTTGCGGACGATCTCAAAATTTTCCGTCGTATCAGAAACGAATCCGACTGGCTCCTGTTGCAAGATGAACTTACCACATTAGTTGATTGGTTTGAATCTATTGGTCTCAATATGAACGTGACCAAATGTCAATCTATGTCTTTCATCAGATCTCGCACTTCAATCAACCATATCTACTCGATTAACAATACTAATCTATCATCGACTAGTCTTAAAAAAGACCTGGGTATTGTGTTCTCTTCAGACCTTAATTTCCACTGTCATATACAAACAATTTGTTGTAAGGCATCCAAAACCCTAGGATTCGTGAAGCAAATATCATCAGAGTTTAAACTTACCTCCCCTGTGAAGGCTCTCTATTGTTCCTTAGTCCGCCCCCTGCTCGAGTATGGTTCCGTTCTGTGGGATCCTAACACAGCCTCCGATTCTGCCTTAATTGAACGAGTCCAAAGGCGCTTTCTGTCCTATGCTGGGTATGTTTTGAATATCCCCCATCCGATGCATGAATACACACCAGTGCTCCGTAAGCTTCAACTTTCTACGCTAGCCGATAGAAGAGCTACATTAAACCTAAAACTTCTTAAAAACCTTATCGGTGGTCCTTCTGACGCGCCTGCGCTCCTATCCCTCATTAACTTCCACGTTCCTCCTCGTCGGACCCGTTCCACTGCCACCTTTGCTATCCCTATGCGCGCCACTAATTATAGCTCCAATAATCCACTTCACCGCTCGATGCGCCTTGCTAATATGCACACTACTTTTTTACCCTAACGTTGACATCTGGTTTCGCATCACACATACCTGATTTTTACTATTTATACTTAAAAATTAAATTGTCATTGTTCTATTTACTACCACTGTACTTTGGGTTTAAGCCCGTATTAATAAAAATAAAATAAAATAAAAACCAGAGTTTTCAAGGATTGATACTGGTTGTAGATCTTCAGCAATCATCTTGACTATTGCTTTATAAAACTCTGCAACTTGTTGATCTGAAGGTGTAAGAAATCTATATATTTAAATTAAATTTATGTAAGACAAAGTAATGTTCAGTAAGAAGGAATGGGTGGATAATTTAAAAATATATATATTTAATTACCATTTATTAAAATTAAAGTTTTACAAAAAACAGTATGTATGACCTAGGTATAGTTATTAAAAACCATTTAATTAAATTAATTTTAACTTTTTCTAGTAAGTTATCCTATTTGCTAACTGTAAGTTAACTTATATCTTAACATTATAAATATTGATGTATATCTTAATTATGTCAAATTATTTTTTGTAAACTTTTCCACCTATGTTAAATATTAAAATAGTAAAATGTATACAAGTAATAGAAATAATAAATATGTATAAATTAGTTTTTAAAAATATGTAATTTACCTGTTAGATAAAACCATTTGTTTTTGCCTTAGCATTGGCTGTATTTGCAAGGGTGTTTCAGGTTCAACTATTTGAAAATTATCCCTTTCAACCTCAACAAACGTAGATGTTGATGATGGTCTTTCAAGTAAAACTATGAAAATTAGAATAAAATAAATGTTGATAAATAATAAATACCAATTATAAATTATTATAAAATTTACTTATTAGGATACATATAAATATATGATATAAATAATTATTAAATACTATAATTAGGGATGTGAGTTAATAAGAAAGTGGAATTTTTTTTATTACATTTTAGATTCTGAGCGGAGCGATGAATGTATTGATTTTACCATGATGTGTTTTTTATTTTTATTTTTTATTTTTTTGTGTCTGTCATCACGTTTTGGGGCAGTAAAAATGCTTTAATTTTTGACTTCAGTAACTTCGATCAGAAAGTGAATCTAGTTGGTACTTTGGGGGGTCAAAAGTGAAAAATTCTTAATACTTTTCTAAATAATCGAGAAAAACAAACTAAAAATTAAGGGAAAAACGGGAAATTTTACGCACTCTCATTTTTCGACAGAATCGATTTTGGGTTTTGATGTAATTTTAAAACAAATGACCATACCCTAATAGCCATTAATATTTCAGTTTAGTATCCGATATATAAACACTGCAATAATTGCAGTGTTGCAATTACATATCAGAACTTAACAGATAAGTATTTGACACATTTCTGATTACTCTCAATGTCCGCTTTTTCATAACATTTCAATTAAGTCTTTCAGATAACTTTCTATTGTTATGTTTCAGAGACATACCAAACCACACATTAAAGTAATTGTAACTTTTCAGATATATAATATGGAAACATTCGAAATATTACAAAAAATACTTGCTGAAACTTATTAGATTTGTTTCTGATCGATTTCTACATAATTTGTTATATATATATATATATATATATATATATATATATATATATATATATATATATATATATATATATATATATATATATATATACAATATTATATAATATTTACCATTTTTTATTTATATTTATTTGTTTATATAACTATATATATTTATAACGATACAATTATATATTGTCTATTATAATACATGTATAATAAAATATGGTTCCATATAAATAATTACTATAGTATAATTAATATATCTTTGAATTTTTGTAAAATATAAAGATATGCAATTGCAATTTAAATGCATATTTAGAAAAATTCAAAAAAAAAATGGAATATCTGTAAATTAATTTACAATTAAAATAATAATAACGCAGATTAAAGCATTTTTTTTTTTCATTGAAATCATTTATATATTATAAAAAAAAAATTTCACTCATTCCTTTTTATTGTTTTATAATCATAGGTAATTTAACAATATAATATTTTGGTTGTAAAATATAATATAATAATACGCAAAGTATATAAATATAAACATAACAATATTATAAAATATAAATAGGTACAATTTCAAACAATTTTATAATTATAATACAATATAATAGCATATGATACAAAATAAAAATTCCATCGTATATATATCTATATATATATATATATATATATATATATGTATATATATATATATGTATTTATATATATATACCTATATATGAGATTGTCAATAAAGAATATTATTATTATAAAATTATGTATCTGTTAAAAGACCATATCACAATATTTTTATTTGCTTTTACTTATAAAATCATCGCATATATTAACTTTAATATATTTTTAATGAAAAACAACTTATACCTATATTACGTATAAAATTAAAAACAATATCACTGCAACGAATTTGTTATCACAAACGTTCACTTATAATTAATTTATAATCATAATATAACAATTTTACAATTTTTTAAAAATATAAAATAAGAAACACTTTTTATTTAAGTAATTATATGGAAATTAAAAAAAATATATTCAGATTCTTTAAATTTAAACTGATTTAGGTAAATGAATCATGTTTATTCAAAACTTCATTTAATTGAATGTAAATATTTATGTAGTTCATCAATTTCTTCTGGTGAATCATCATTATTACCGTCTTCAAGAAAATAAGCATTTAGTTCATTATTGGCATCATTGTCCTTTTCAATTATAGATGGCTGTCCCAATAATAAGTTCCTTAAAGATAAAAAAAAAAAATTCTTAGGTAAGTATACATATTATATTATCTTACAATACCTCAACCCTATATCATACAATTATATAATATTATTTTTTCTTATTACTATAGATCATGAAAGGTTTAGATACAGGCTCAATGGAAAATTCTCTACATCATTTAAATCTATACACTATATATATATATATATATATATATATATATATATATATATATATACTTGCATTTTATTATCTTCATGAGTTTTTCTCAACTTTCCTTGAACCAACCATTTTCCTATTTGGTCATTAATTTCCTTGATTGTTGTTTGAGGAGAATGGAAGCGTACAATAACTATGATAATATTGGTAATATTAAAATAAAATAAAACATATTTAAATTTTACAGCATTTACTTACACATAATAGCTTTTAAAAAGGATGGCAAAGTATTTTTGAAACAATATTTTATGCTATTTTTCCCAGAAAAACAAAACTGAACAACCAAATTATTATTCATTATTTTCTTTAGTAAATTATTAATGATGTACAACAAATTACTCCCTCCAATAGATTTTAATAGAGAAACCTATAAAATTCAAAATAAATGTGTATATTTAGTATATAATTATACTATACGTAATAGAGCATACCTATAGCATATTTATGTAATATAATATTTAATCTACAAAAGACTATTTGATTAGAAAATGTGTCATACTGCATATAATTATAATATGTGAATAAAGTAATTAGATACTATATATTATATTAGTTTATTATTATAATCATAAAATTAAAAACAAATTATCTACATACCATTTAAGAATAATAAACATTATCATTTTTCATAGATTTTTCTGCATCAAATAATGACTTTGTATCACAAAAAGGAAGCTTTAAATCCAACAATTCAGTAGCTACTCCACTAACATTATTAACTGCAGCAATATTTCCAAAACTGTTTTTGAACTCTTCAAATATGCTTTTAATTTCTGTATTTTGCTGATATATTTCATCCAATTTTAAATTACATTTTGACACTTGTTTGGATATTTTTTTTTGCCATTCTATGAAATTAATAAAAAACTATTATAGTTATAAATGGAGTTGTAACTTGACTTATACCCTAAATAGGCTAAATATTTTTTAAAAAAGACAAACATAAAAATAACCCAAAAATAAGCTGAAATGATTTTTATAATTTTGAATAGAAGATAAAAATGAAATAAAGACCAATCAATATGACAAAATATTATAAAAAAAAAATTAAATTGGTTTTTATTTTTTCATAGTCAATCTACTTAAAAATTATTATAGATATTGCTGTACCATAATGTTACTGCTTATAACTGTAAAAAAAAATATAATTGTGCTATGCGTATAACCTGCTGTAATAATCTACTTTAAAAAATTAGAAATAATGCATAAAAAGTATTTGAAACTTATGAATTTATATCATATAAAAATATATTATAAACTTCAACTAAAATCAATAATGTATAAGAAATTTGAATAAAAAAATACCTATATAAATACTCGTATATATAATTTATAATATAAAATTAAATTATTTCAAATAAAATTTTGATTTAACAGTTTTCATTTCATCACCAAATACCAATACAGTATAAAAGTTAAAATTAAATGATATCAATGAGAATAAATACAATATAAATATAAATATATTACCTGCGCAATGGTCACATTTGTTTGACTTGGTTTGGATCTTTTTTTTCACACAATTTTGAACATTATATTCCAAACCTTCGTTAGAATTATCATTTTTGTCATCGTTCAAAAAGTTAAATGGAGGTGGACTGATACTTTTATGTTTACGAGAATGTTGTATTTGTGTTGTTGGACTTTTCATTATATCGATACTATCATAATCATTATTTGAGCTCAAATAAAAATCATTTTTCATTTTTGAAGTTGAAGGAAATTCTTGTAATATATGATTAGTGGCAAGTGGTTTAAACAATTTTTTTTTGATTTTCTGTGGACTTTCCAGCTGTGTTTGCAGGTTCTTGCAGTTAACATATTTTTCATTGCGTAGTCGTTTTTTAGGATTAGATTCAGTAGGTACTAGATTCTATATCAGAATATTTTTCTGCTAGTTTCAGTTTATTCATTCCAACTTCATAGGAATCTATAATTTTAGTATTTTGTATTTATAAACACATTTTTAAAACTGAATATTAAATATTATATTTTTTAATTATATAAATCTTGCTATAAATTACCTGTAGAAAAAAATATTCGCTGTACAGTATATGAACTCCAATTTTCTAGATCAGGATCACTTTTATTAGCAATCAATTTATTTACTTTGATTTGGTTTAGTGATGATGGTGGCCAATAGCTTTGCTTTAAGTCATCAGTAAACCATTTTGTGGGTACCAACTGTAGTCCATCAAAAAACTCAACTACTTTGTAAGCTGACTGCATAATTATGGCACTAAAAATAATATTTAGATAATCATTTTTTTATTTCAAACAAATTCAATTGCAGTGTAGGTTTAGATAATTTATTAACAATATATTTTTAGCTTCAATTGAAATACAGGTGTGCATTAAAGTAAACATGTGTTCTATAAAATCATTATAAAAATATAATGCAATATTTAGTTATATGTAATTATAGTAAAAGCATTTATATTTTTAATTATTTTCATTAATAATATATTATATTTGATACATAAATAACTAAAGGTATGAATGAATAATAGGTACTATAACAAATTTATCTTTATAAGGCATTCTCCAAACTTTAGCATGAATATCAAGAATATTCCAACACTGTAAGGAAGAATTTTTTTTTTCGGTCACCGTTTTAATATTAATTTTAAATGATTCACACGGAGTTGAATAAAAAGGTGGAGTGTCAATTATTTTCATTTTATATCCAATAATATAAATCACATCTTTGTCAGTTATAGTTTCTACGATATTTTTTATAAAAACAACCGAACCATCTTTCAAATGGCAAAAACAATTTTTTGAGTCACAGTGAATAGATAAGTTGTCTGGTATCATAATTTTTTTGTACTGATTTATAGGTAAATTGAAAATATCAGACTGTGTTAAAGGACCTTTTGTATGTTTGTTTTGCAAGTGTACAGAGTTGGTCAGTTTTGACTTATTATTTAAATATTTTCTATTGGATTCAATATTTTCTAATTCAGAAAATCGTTTGGCCAACTGTTGTAAGGGTTTATCTGCTTTGCGAATCATTTTTTTCAATTTTCCCATATGGTTTTCAAATCTAAATGCTCCAAATACATCTAATGCACCATATGTTCGCACATCTTCCGCTAAATTTATAAGGTTATGAATATTATGAGACACATATTCTTTTCCATAGATATTTTGAAAACCCAAAACAAAATGTTGAAGTAAATTATTTGCATAGTTAATGTAATCATTTGATTTTACTAAGTCTGGATTAATAAGAATTGAAATTGCAACATGCAAGAATAAAAAATTAGTATACATTTCATCGGACAAATACTTTTTTAGCACTATAGGGCCAGTATATAATAAAAAGGTACGAAATTCAGCTGATTTCCAATGTTTGATATCAAGAAGTGATCTTGGTTTTCTAGGAAAATCATTAGGTGTACTAGTTTTAAGTAATATATGGTGATCAGATATACATTTGATGTCTCTAAAAGGTATTCTTGTGCAAAGGGGGCCTTCTCTCCATAAAATAATTAATTTTTTAACCACACCTAAACAAACAAGATGCATATAGTCTAATGCTACATTTTTTACCATGCCAAAATTATGTAATGAGCTTAATATTGAATCAGATTGTTGATAACTATTTAAATATAATTTACTGGAAAAATCAAAGTCAGTACGCAGATCATCGAGTTGAATCATTTTATTTTTGTCTAACTCAATAGGAAAACATATTCTACTATTCACATATTCACCTTTAATAACACATTTAGAACAACTGTTATATCCAGTGTGACCTTTTGTATGAAGAACAAGAGACTTGGCCGGTGCATCACAAATCAGGGCATGTACTTTTATTTTAAATTTATGGTTTTGATAATAATATGTATTTAATAATAAAGGATTTATTTCATTAACAAATTTACTTAAAAATAAATTTGAATCACTAGCTTTTTCATTTCCTTGATATGCACCAATCAAATATACCTTTTTAATTCTAGTATCAGAACATAATATTGGCCAAAGACAATTATTTGAAGATTTAGTTAGTGGTAGACCATCAATATTAATTAAAATATTAATAGTATCTTCATTGGGTAGTGTAACATTAATAACCTCTTTATTTAAAATAATTATATCTGAGGCAATAAGTTGTATGCATTTTTCAACACCATAATGCCAATAAAAGCCATTTCCTATATTAATAATATCGTGGTTGGCACTTCTTTTGGTTTTTAATATAGTACGAGCTGTATTTGGTAATTCATAATTTGTATATATTTTAAGTAATACCAATAATTCAGATAATGCTAAATGTGATATATTATTTTTAATTGACCATTCACATAGGGCAGTTTGAAAATTATTAACTTCATTAATTTCTGAATCAGAACTAATTGAATTGTTAGAATGGTCTGCAGATATATTGTTTAATGATTCTTCAGATAAACTGCAAGTAGAACCAGGTGAAATGTTTGATGATAAAATGTCATTTGATTCTGCCAAAGTATGATGCGGAGAAAGAGAAATATCAATTGCATTTAATAATTGGTCATTATTGCTATTATTTCCTGCAGTACTACTATTGATTAATGCAAATTCTTTTGATTTTGTTGTAACGTTTTTAACTGAAAAACGATTAATATTGTTGACAAATAAAGGAGAACTACTATTATTGCTGGAACTATTTGTATCACTGTCACTGCTAATAATTATCGACTCATCATATTCAGCAACTATTCTTCGAATATGGCGGCTCGAATAATCCCTTAAAGATTTTCTTTTTTTATTTAAACTATTCATATTAATAAATAATTGATAGTTATAAATGTAATTTATATATTATTTATTTATTTAATGTATAACTATTGTGATGTATTATTGATGTAAGACAAAGTTAAATTATAAACTACAAACAGTATATTATAATAGTTAGAGTGTAGGTACTTACACAATATATTTTTCACCACTGATATAGGCGGTAGTGTGGCAGCACAAGTGTTATTCGCACAAATAAACAATAACACTGCAAAGAGCAATTTATTCACACACTTCATATAATATATGTGATTTGCATAATATTCTGCAAAGACAAAACAATCGACTGCCAAATCTATTATATAATATAACCAAATTGTATTGCGGTTCTTTACGCGCAAACGGAACACGAGCATGATGTGCATGATGATTATAAACTTTATAAAACTACATAATCTATAAAATGTTTAATCAGTTATCAATATGACAGCATAATCAGTATCAAACTTATTCTGGTCAATTGGCTTGCCACCTAAAAAAATATTAAATTAATAACATAATATTATGTTATTAATTTAATATAAACTACTATATAATATATAGCTATACCTATATACACAAATAATATAATATATAAATATATATTCGTAATAGCTATAGCTGCTATAGTGTTTATATATACTGTACATATTATATATGTATATATTATATTATACATATTATTATAATTGAAGGGCTTGGTGCAACAACGAGATAAGTCCACTTTTATAAATTGTTCAGTATGAATGAAAATCAATTTTTTTTAATGGCAAAAACGTAGAAAAAAAATGTTTCTACATATTTTATTTCTATTAATAGTACCCAAAAAGAATAAACGCATTTGGGTTTTCTACATTCTTAAGATTTTTCAAAAATAATTTTCAAAGTTAAGTTGGCATGGATTTATCTGTTTTTTTGCCACAAAATATTATTTTTTTTACTGCAGTATAAACAAAATATTTTTTTTTGACCAACTTAAATATTGATTTTAACCCAAAACTCTTTGCAGATTTCTTGCATCATATCTTAATGTTCCATTGGTGTTATAATTTTGTATTCTGCAACCTTTAATATTCAATTAAATGAAAAAAATATACAAAAGTAGGTTATGGAATTTTTCGTTGTTATGGTTATTTCATGTTTAAAACACAGTATAGGCAGAATGTAACTTTAAAAACACATTTATTTGTTTATTTAATTTAATAAAAAGCATTATTAAAATATAACAATATAAACATTACAATATAAAACATTACAATATAAACATCTGATCTCTTTTAATATACCACCTACCATAAATAGTAATAAATAAAAAAAAAAAAAATGTCCATACTGGTTACAAGAATCCTTTTTCTTGATGTCTTGATTTTCTTTGTTTGAAATATTATTGAAAATGTCTATTGTTAGTTTTTTTTGTTCATCAGTAAATTGTTTAAAGCATTCTGATTTGCATTTGCAATCTACCCCTGTTGTTCTTTTTTGTACTATTTTGCCTCGTAAACTAACAATTCCTTCACCTTTAGCGCGTTTTGCTTTTACAATATTTCTCTTCCATACTGATGGTTTTGCAACTCTTTTTTTCCCATTAAATGTTAAACATCCCTGTTCATCATTTTCTCCCGAGTCCTCATCTAACAAGTTTAATGTCACTTTATTATTATTTTCTCCATTTTCAAAACCATCCTGTACATATGCAGAACCGACTACCATACATTCTTGTAGATTTTCGTCATGTTCAGAGTCACTACTTATTAATGGTTGTATTCCATGTAAATCATTATTTTCTGTACTAGACTCACCTAAAATGAAATCTGGATCAATAATGTCATCATCAAATTCTGAGAAATTAAAGGAATCCTCAGACAGCGCCGCGTTTATATCTTCAGCATTCATATTCTTAATTATTGCGTTAAATCTTTTAAAAAAGCAACTTTAATGTAGGTATAGTATACTTCAAAACATTTAACGAACAATATTAATTGAAGTAAAACTAATCACTGGTACATGCCGGTGTAGATAACAGATAATGATAAATATTGATACTAAAATCAACAGTACTACAACTAAAACAGTGTGACCACGTCAGTTTGGTGCAACAACCAGATAACTCCGGAGTTATCTGGTTGTTGCACCAAAATCAAAAACAAGATAAATCCAATTTCATTAAAAATTATATATATATTTATTGGATTTAACTGATTGTTGCACCTAAATGTAGATATTTTTTTCCTACACAATAATCAACGAAAAAGTGCATTTTCGAAAAAAGTGGACTTATCTCGTTGTTGCACCAGTACTGTAATGCACAAATACTGTACTGTAATTACAGTATTTAGGTTGCAGTACTCTAACTGTAACTCTAGCAATCGCATCATTTATAGTTTCAAATGAGGTCGTTACTGTTATACTACTGTATCTTGTTATAGTAATGATAACATATGTCAGTCATTTGCAACATATTAGAAATAAATCTGTAGTTGCAGCAACGTTATTGACACATGTTTTAAGTTATGAATTTCGTATTGCAATGATGCAATGTTACGAAAGGTTACATTTATCTTAATGAAACTTTGGGTGTTATTAGGGTAGATCGTAGATACATGAAATTTTCACCGAATGTTTATAAAAGTATATTCTATCCACCATGCAATTTTCAAAAATTGTCGACTTAAGTTGAACTATTCATAGGAATTTGAAATTTTCGATCATTATTAGTTTTTTTTAAATTAATATCGATAAAAATGTATTTTTTTGGAAGAAAAGCTTGAAAATTTAATACAAGGCTTCTAACACATTGTAACAGTAGCAGTTAACAAATATTAAAAATACATAGGCACGATTTTTTTTTTATAAGCATTTAAAGTTCAAATTTTTACTAAATACGTAAAAATTACGGCAATGTTCAAATTATTTTAAGCTAGAAAATTCATAAAAGTTTTTCTTTTTTAATCTAAGATTTGAAAATTAAATACAAGGCTCCTAACATATTTTTACAATAGCAGGTGAAAAATAAAAGATATATATTATATAGGCATAATTTTTTTACAATCATTCAAATTTTAATTTTGACAACATACGTAAAATCACGAAAATTCGCAAATTATTTTAAGCTAGAAATTCATAAAAAAAATTTATTTTAAATCTAAGATTTGAAAATTTTTAATAATCTATAATATATCCTAGACAGATAAACCGTCTTCGCTCGGAATCGTTTTTCGCATACAATGATATAATATCATTGGATTCAAATTTAATTCCATCTATTACAGTAACTCACTCGTAACCTACTGTACAGCAGAGCGACATCCACTTTCCCGCTTTTTAATATGTTTATGCATGTAAAATGTATTGTACTAATGTATAATAATATCCTATATCAATATAAATATAAAAATTAAATAAAAAAACATTTTAAATGCATTTAATACTATAATTTTTGGCATTTTATATTGCATTTTTTAAAAAATTTTAAAGTTTCTTAGCGCATTAAATTCACAGCCCAACTAAAAATACTAAAATATTCACTTACCTGGTGTATTAGGTTCATTTATTTCACCATTTCGCTCATTTAGTGCAATTATTTTGTCACGCTGTAAAATTGTCATGTGTTTTCTTTTTAAATGTTCCATAAGATTTGAAGTTCCATTGGCACGTTTGTAAGAATGCTTACCTACATATTTTATATTGTGCCTCATCTGGGATATTATGGTTTTTTATGAAATATTTCCAAACCTCAGAACTATTTCTTTTTTGCATTATGTGCAATTATTAAATTTACCAAAACAATTTTGAAAAAATAATAAAACAAAAATATCCAGTGACCGTAAAAATCAAGTGCACAATATGAAAACCAAATACGGAATAACTATAATAAGATACTAATCAATAAAACAACATGAAGAAATTATGTTGGTGGTATAAAAATAGTATTTAAAGTTTCAAAACTAATAATATAATAAATAAGTCTAATAATAGTTTAATATAATTTATTTAAAATCAAACACAAACACCAAACACGTTTACATTATTGTTTATAATATTTACATTATTTTGCGCCGCGGAAGCAATGCAAAAGCAGATCCCGCGGCGTCGTCGGTTAAAACAGGAAAAAAAAAAAATAAAAAAAATATTTACATTATTTACAAGTTGTTCAATCTGAATTTTAAATATTGGGAAGATACGCTACATTTTACTATCTTTATTTTAAATATAAGTAAATCAAAAACCTTCTGCAATTTGCTTGCATAAGTTTATTATATAAATATGGTAAATATAAACATTTAAATAGTTAATAATAGTATCAAATTATTCGAATAGTCTCGAATTATTTGAATAATATCGAATTATTTAAATAATATTGAATTATTCGAATAATAATGAATTTTTTAAATACAGTTTAAAACAGTTAAAAACATTAAAAAAAACATTTAACAACAAACATGTTTAAAACATAAAAATCATGTTTAAAACATAAAAACCTGTTTTTTTTGTTTATTTAATGCGCAAAGATCTCCCCGAAATCATACGCTCAATCAGAGAAATAAATGACATCAAATCCAAATCAAACCTATTCACCACCCCCGGGGAAGTATGGTCAATAATAATAAAGCTACCATCGGCCAAAGCTCCAGGTCACGACAACATACCAAATAAAGCACTTAAACACCTGTCAAAGAACTTTATCAACCTTTTTACGGCCTGTCTCAGACACTCATACCTCCCAAGTTCTTGGAAAACCGCCCTTATAGTCATGACCCCCAAACCCCACAAAGACCACAGCCTACCAACAAACCATAGGACAATATCCCTCCTAAACACAATATCTAAAGTCTTCGAAAAAATATTACTATCTTTCCTCAAAAAATACATCAGGCTAAGAGAAGAACAAGATGCTTTCAGATACGGACACTCAACCACAACACAGCTCACCAAACTCATCGACGACCTAGTCTGCAACACCAACAACAACAAGCACCCGGCAACAATCTTCCTAGATATGGAAAAGGCGTTCAATAGGGTTTGGCATGATGGATTGATACACAGACTAAACACAATGAATAGCACCCCCAAACACCTAATCAAAATCATCCAATCATTTCTCTCAAACCGCAAATTCAATATAAAAATCTCCTATCATCAACAAGGAAAATAGAAGCTGGCGTTCCACAGGGATCTTGGGTCTCACCACTCCTATACATCCAATACATAAACGATCTCGCCTCAACTCCACATGTATCATTATCACTTTTTGCAGATGACACAATGTTTTGTTCAAGCAACACTGCAAATAACATAGCAATAATCAGGCTCCAAAGACAAACAAACGTCGCAAACGACTGGATAAAAAAATGGCGTCTAAAAATAAACACGCAAAAAACAGTAACGTTATTTTTCGGGACCAGTCAAAAAACTCCCAAACGACGATTAGAAATAGATGGTCAAAAAATCAATTGGAAATATAGAGCAAAATACCTCGGTGTCACCTTGGATAAAACACTATGTTTAAATGAAGATCACAATTCAAAGGCGAAACGAGCCCGTGCC
The DNA here is from genome assembly GCA_027580255.1 of Therioaphis trifolii. Taxonomy (NCBI): domain Eukaryota; kingdom Metazoa; phylum Arthropoda; class Insecta; order Hemiptera; family Aphididae; genus Therioaphis; species Therioaphis trifolii. The sequence goes on from JALBXZ010000029.1 coordinate 272,684, forward strand.
GCCCTTTACTCCATCCTAAACAGTAAATCTCCAATTCCCCTTCCAACTAGAATCGCTTTATATAAGATATATATAAGACCAATAATAATGTACGCAATTACTGCCTGGGGTCCACTACTATGCAAGTCCAACTGGAATAAACTTGAAGCTGTACAGAATATTGCAGTTCGCACAATGAGCGCGCCCATTACTTAACGAGAAACAAAATTGTACTTGCCTCAGCATACATCAACACCCTAAGAGAAGAGGCCAAACGTGCAGCCGACATCTTTTACTACAGAAACGCTCAGTCAACTTTTTCGCACATCAGAAACATCGGCAGAACACAAGTCTACAATATCACAAACAGAAGGCCCAGACCAATCAGCCTATTATACTAGATATTACATCAGAGTAATAGATGTAATAAACAAGTCCAAAATTCGTCAAAACAAATGAATGAGTAAGAGGCTAACGCCTGACACTCAAAACACTGCCAAATGGCTCCGACACAAAGCAAAGCAAAGATATCGATATCACTTCTTCACTCCTCTTCAAACCTTCAAGTCTTTAACAACTCAAACAAGAAGACAAGAAGAAACCGAAGAGATCATTTTAGCAGCCGTTCCAGTATCACCAACCAATAAACTAGCCGTCAACACGATATTGCGAGTTGCCTACACCACGACAGACGACAATAAAATCGACGTTTTACGGATTAAGCTAGCTGTTCGTGAGCCGAGCACCCGCGGTGTATCAGCCACAGCGACCAAGCAGACCAGTAGCAGCCATCGAAGACAGTTATCAACGCTCACCACTTTCCTTCTATACGGCTAATACCAGTACAGTACGGTATCCACCCAAGCGCACCTGCTTAGTTCACGCTTCCCGGTTGGACCCTGTTGCCAGACGCCACTTGCATAAGCGGGCCAGAGACAGTGGTACGTGCCCCATTCCGAAATTGTATATAAAAAACACTATTAATAATATTGTAAACGAAGGCCCCGTCCGAGCTCCATGTCCCCGGCCCCCCCACAAAACGATATTCAAACCAAACGTACATCATTCGTTTGTGCTGATTTGTGCTTTAAGTCCCGTCGTTTGTGCTTTATCCCTTCCAGAGTTATTGACGTTTTAAAGTGGAGGGGACTTAGGACATGCTTAGCCTCCCACCTAGGATTTCGGTAATTAAAACTATGCCAAACGTTTGTGCTTCGTTTGTGCTGAAAGTCCCGTCGTTTGTGTTTTATCCCTTCCAGAGTTATTGACGGTTTAAAGTGGGGGGCTGGGGACATGCTGAGCCCCCCCCCCACTAATTAAGAATTTTCAGACCAAAATCACGTCATTCGTTTGTGTTTTTTTTTTGTGCTGCAAGTCCCGTCGTTTGTGCTTTATCCCTTCCAGAGTTATTGACGTTTTAAAGTGGGGAGGCTGTGGACATGCTGATGACAAATTTACGTCATTCGTTTGTGCTGCCAACCATTTCCCTTTGCTTTACCTCCTTGAAAGATATTATAATTTTTAGACCGGAGAGATCAGGTACATTTTTGAGCGTATTTTTTTAAAATTTGTATTAATTTAATTGGTGAATTAATAAAAGTATACTTTTAAATGTGGTGATAACCAAAAATAGTGTAAGCGTTATGATGAGAATATCATATTTGCTGAAAAAAATATTATTGTTATTCAAATAAATGATTTTAATAACTTAAATTGATTTAAAGCCTTTATTTTTATTAACTTTCAACTTTTATTTTAATATATAGGTAGTATTATAATACAATGTTACTTAAAACTATCTTTCTGTTTTGAAAATTAACAGACATTTTCATAATGATTTAAATTTTATCAAAAATAATTAATAAACTTATAATATCTAAAAATAAGTTTCTGTCTGTAAAATATTACTTTAAATCAAATTTAAGAATTTGTCTGTGTTTAAATACTATTGCACCAAATCCGATTTTAGTTAAATGAGCAGACGTCTATACATTAATTCCAAATGATGAAATATTGATTTTAATTTTGATTTTTTTATATGTTACCAACTTATTGAAGTAAGTATGTTATTTTAAAGATTTGTTTTATTTTTTCTATTTAAGTGCATTAAAATATTTATTTTGTATAATATTAAAGATACATTTTTGAATATCATCAAAGTTGAAAGCATTTAGCAAACTTTTTGTATAATAAAACATTTTACTTTTAAAGGCATTTACACAGTTTTGTTTACGACATTTAACATATTCATCAATATAAGTTAGTACCTATATACCTATGGTTTAAGAAAGTACCTAACTGATTAAATGATACATTAAAATTTTTTTTTTCAATTGTTTGCGCTATTTTAGTACCGTTTGTTCTTCTAGTTCTCACGTTTGTGCTAGGTCCATTTCTCGAGATATCATATAATTAACCCGGGCGGTTCTTAAAATTATAGTTACCCAGCGTTATTAACCATGAGATGCTTGATCCCGGCATATATAGATATTAAAAGATAGTTTGGTTCTCTAAAAAAAAAAAAAATGTTTTTATAGCGTAAAAAATACTGTGATAAAAATATATAAATCTGAAAATTACACATATAATTATATAATACACAACATAGCATGTGTTAGAAAACAAATTTAATATAATAAAATACAAAGTGATATATAAATCTAATTAAAATATAACTATAATTTAACTTTATCATCTATTGAGTGGAACTCTATTTTTGATTTTGATCCAACTCAGTATAAACGTTCAGATGGGAAGATTAACAGATTGTACTTCAGATTAAAACCATACGAGTGGACAACACTTATAAACGAACACGTTTTTGAACAAACAAAGATTACATGTCGTATTACTTATAAACGTACAAAAATAAATCCTGAAGGTGTTACATTCTTAAAAATAGATGGAACCTGTAATTTTTGCGGAAGTATTTTGAAAGGAAAAATAGAAAGTCAACCTATGGACAATTCTAGAGTTATAATACAGTGTACATTAGAAGGATTATTTAAGAACTGTGACTCAAGAATGAAGAGACGAATGATTGGTAAAAAGAGAGATGATTATTTGGAGAAGTTATCAAAGCATAACATGTCAGCAGCTTATGTACAAAGATTAGAAGCTAAACAAATAATGGAGTATGGTGATCCTGAACCAAGCCATCTTCCATCGTTGAATGCAGTACGTGTTATGAAGTATAAAGACAGTAAAAAAAAATCGTTTATCTGAAGACCAAGTTTTAGCAGTATCAATGATGAAGGGAACATCTCCTTACAACACTGTAATTCGAGACATAGGCTATGATCGATTTTACTTACACTATTGGACTTCTCCAGAAATCAACTCATATCGTAATTATTGTAAAAAAACTAAAATTCCCACTATAAGTATTGATGCCACAGGTGGACTTATAAAGAAATTTAATTTAATTTCTGGTCGTCAAACTGGAAGTTTATTTCTTTATCAAATAAGTGTAATGGATAGTAAAAATAAAACACAATTTTCTGTCGCTCATATGATATCTGAACGGCACGATAATAATAGTATTACTCATTGGCTGACCGAGTGGATAAGAAATGGAATTGTTATTCCGAAAATTGTGGTAGTAGATGGATCTTTTGCTTTGATGATTGCGGTTTTAAAGGCATTTACCCAATATTCAAGTCTCAATAAATACATTGATGTTTGCTCGTCTCTGATAAAAACCCTTCAAGATCACGAAGAAAAATTTTTTATTTATTTTAGAATGTGTTCATATCAGTTTAATATACTTTTATCAAAAATAAAAAATGACATCACTAAACAAAACACTCATTTTAGAGAAGCGATAACAGCTACACAGAAATTTGCAGCATGTTTAAGGTGAGACAATCTACAAATTCGCCAGTGCAAACCGATTTGTGTTACTGGTTGTTGATCGGAACGATATGGTTTAATTTTAATTAACACCGGTTTAGCAAGAAATTCGAGTAATGTATAGCTGATAATAGACCAACTTCCCCCACTTAAGTCAATATTACATATCAACTGTTTTATCATATGTATTTTTCCCGCTAAAACTCAAAATATTATTAATAAATATCAATCATTTTCAATCTATTTCATATCATTCATATCCATATTTTGTTTCTAATTTCTAATTATATTTGTTATTAAATAAACACTTTAAAAAAAAAATTATAATGGATGTTGATAACTCTTTGAAAATGCAATTATTCAAAGATTTTATACTTAAAAAGAACTGTATCGCATATCAAATATTACAAGTAATTCCCATTCGTGAGAGTAAGTAATAAAGTATAAAGATGTTTAAAATTTTTAAATCTTACATAATTAGACATACATTTTTTAATTAGAAATTTTACTTAAATCGATCAATTATGAAAATTATGACAATGAGGAGGACTTTTTTATAATGAACGAAGGAATTAAAGAAAAATAAAATAAAATAAAAATAAAAAATTTTGCCGAATTGATGGTGCCTACATTTTCAGATAGTGAATTTAAATCACACATTCGTCTGAATCGAAGCAGTGTTGAGGTACACTAATAATTTCTTTACACTAGGAGGGGCTGGCATTTTTTACCTGATAGACCTATGGAGGTCTTTGTAGTCTACCTCCCACACCCTTACCAAGTGGTTTTAAAATCACTTTATATTTCATTTACAAAAATAGTAATTACACAAAGAAATAAGCCCCCATGGACCTCCTAATGGTGCATATACAACTCACTATCTCCTATTTATGAACATTATGTATTAATATAAATAATGAATATTGATTCATATTGTTTTAATATTTGTATTGATGTTTAATCATACTTATTAATTTTTTAGGAACTATTACTAAGTTTTAAATTAAGTATATTCATACTTAGTATTACCTAAATATGTAGTATGTACCTACTGATTTGTATTAACAGGGTTGTAATGATAATTTATATAAAATACTTTTACAACATTTTTTATGTTACGGTAATTTTATCAACAGTTCTTGGTATATAATTTTAGGTGGTATTATCATATATAGGTCCAATTCTTTCATTAGACAAATCTAAAGTTAATTTAGAGAAACAAGTTCTTATATTTATTTGGTACATGGCAAATTCTGAAACATACAGGTGATAAAATAATATAAAGTCAATTAATTGCATTACTTACTATAAATATTGGTTAAGAAAATTAGTATAGTATACTAGATAGAAGAAAGTATTTATTTGTTTTGATTTAATAATAGGAAGGTTTCTTTTTTTTTTAAATACAGTCAACTTCCACAAAAGTTTGTCTTGAATTTATTTTCTATCAACCATTCATTTATAACTGATTCCATTTCAGACAAATTGCAAATAGGTTTGATTTGGCAGAAAGTACATGCCACGTTATTGTGAATAACTGTTTGTTAGCTATTAATAAAGTAGCTGCCAAAATTATTGTTTGGCCAGTTGGTCAAGCTGCTCTTGATTCCGTGGATAAATTTAACAAACTCCGAGGAGATAATTCATTTCCCAATATATTTGGTTGTATTGATGGTTGCCATATAAATACATTATTTCCGTGGGAAAAAAGGACAAAAATGGCAAAGCTTGACAGAAACATGTTTTGTAACAGAAAACAAGTATCTACTGTAGTTTTACAGGTATTATCTTCACCCTAATACTAATTAGACAAATAAGTAAAATAAATATTTATTTAAGGGAATTGTTGATGCGGAATTAAAATTTATTGACGTTTTTGCTGGTTGGCCTGGACGTTCTCACGACGCTCGGGTTTATCGCTGCAGTAAAATTGGCCAATCAATAATAAATAATCCTTTGTCCGTTTTACCACCATCATGTCATATTCGGGGAGATGGTGCATACCCATTAACTAATGGTCTAATGGTACCATACAAAGATAATGGACATTTAACCAACGAACAAAGAATTTACAATCAAAAATTCAGTAGTACTAGAGTTTTGATTGAGCAAGCGTTCGGCAAGTTAATTTGTAGATTTAGGAAACTAAAGTGTGTATTATGTAGATTGAGTAGATTGAGTAGATTATTTTAATGGTCCTATTTTAAATGTCAGGCATATGGATATATATAAAAAAGACTTTTGCGGGAAAATCATTACTGCTGCATGCTGTATGCATGTCAATGAGAGATGATATTGATTTTGAACCACTACCATCAGAGCTTATTACTGAAGAAGAAATAGTTGAAGAAATCATAAGTGGTACAGCTAAAAGAGATTTAATATGCAATGCTTTACCCATCAATTGAAATTTTACAGTAAAAATTTCTGAATTAAAAATATTTGTATGTTTTTAGTTACCTATGTTATGTTTTCTTTTTATTCATAAACAAGAATATAGGATTACTTAAAAAAATAATTTTATGGTTTATAAATATATTGTATATATTATAATATTTAAATAAAAGAACAAATAATAATCTTTTACAACTAATCAGACTTATGAATAGTTTTGAGACATTGTATTAAAAAATAATAACAAAATAAATTATAATCAAACAGAATAAAAAAAACTTAACATAAAAAATACTTGCACAATATCATACAAAATAATAAAATATATAACAAAGTACCTGTTACTTAAATTTATCAACCTTATGATAATTTAATGTGACTAGGTATAGTTCAATCTTATTTGTAATTCATTTTATTTATTAGGAACATTAAAAATTGTCTTAAACATTTCCAACTTTTGAAGTTCAATCTGATTGGCTTCATCAAGCTTATTTACCAGCTGTTCTTGTATTTCTATCATAGACAGTTCTCTTTTTTCCAGTTTGTCTAATCTAATTGCAAAATGTTTGAAATTGTATTTCCAGGTTTCAAAAAAAAAAAAAAAATATATAAAAAAAATAGCCATTTTATGAACCAGATTTCTATACACTTACATTTATTAAGCAGTGGCGGCTTAGAAAAAAAGGTTTAGCAAATTTCAAATTACCTACCCACTAATATTTTCTTTTTGTCGGTTGTTTTTTATCAATTTCAATACTTACAATTTTATCAATACTTACCGTTCATGAAGTTTAGCAGCATTTTCATTAATAGCGCCCAACTGTAACATTTTTAATTCTTCAAATTTATTGAACCATACGGGTTTTTTTTTATCATGATTGCTATTGTCTTTTAATAATGAAGTCCCAATTGGCAACGGAAGAGATGGCAGTGATGAAGTTGTTTGTAATGGTTGAAATGAAGATGATATTAGTTGCATCGGAAGAGAAGACGTTCTTCATTGAGTAGATTGGGATATTATGGTAGATTCAGAGGATTCATGTAATAAATCTGTAACATTTAAGTTTTAAAAATTGTTTTTAATAATCTAACATTCATCAAGTAACAACTGTTCAAAAATAATAATGATTTTTTATATATGGTAAATTATGATCAAAAGTTAATATATCAAAATTAATTAAAATTTGTTATTAACTTGATAAAATTAAAAGTTAACTTCAAAGTTAAACTAATTTGTTTTTAAACTAACATTTTTTCAATATATTATACGCATTATTGAATTGTTTGGTTTAAAAATATATTTATTTGTATTTTGTGTAAAATCTGGTGGAAAGTATGAACTAAATTTCTTCTTACAGCACACAATTGTTAAAGTATTTAAGTACCAGGTAGTAGAAAAAATAAAAGAATTTTAAAATAGAATTCACCAAACTAATTAAAAATAAACCATTTTTTTTCAAATATTTAACTTTACTTTTTGGTGGAGAAATAGCTTATTTTGTTAGTGGTGATAGTGCATCATGTATTATATTATAAAATTGCCATTTTATTCCTCCACTTCCACTACGTTTACTTGTATCGCGTACCTGGCGGTAGCGTGTAAATAAACGTCTCCACTTTTCATCGCAGTGCTTTGCGCTAAAATTATAATTGTTTTCTTTCATTTCGTTAGAAATCGCTTGCCATAGCAAAACTTTCTGACCATTTTTTTTTGTTTTTTCAAAGTTTGAATTTCTAGTGCCTCTTATTGAAATCAACAATTTAGTTGCTGCTGCTGATCACATGGCTGTAAAAATAAAATATAAATGTATCATAATGAATCATAATCAAATAAATTTAATACACACCTGATTGATCTACATAATCAGTAACCTCTTTTTCTCCATATTCGACAATGTCCGTATTTGCTATATCTGTGCCGTAACAGTAAACAAATATAGAACTTATCAATATTAATATATATTATTATCATCAATAAAAAAACAAAAATTATAAATAAACACCTAAGGCTTTTTACAAAAATTAAAAAGTTTCAGGAAAACATGGCATACAAAGTGTGAGCAAATCAACATGTCTCAAGGTATTATAATAAACATTAAAAATAAACATAATAACATTTGAAAATGTCATATCTTTCTGATACATAATATTCAATATTATTATCAATCAACTTTTCTAAGGAACTTACTAACTTAAACAATTGTTTAATCTCTACGCATAACTGAACAAACAATAAATAAATACCTTGTGTTTGGTTTTATACAATTAAATTTCATACAAATTATGCAATTAACAAATTTATAAAAAATAATTAACTTGTAAATCCAAAGAGTTCAATTTGATGTAATACCATAAGATAAATATTTAATTACTTTTATATTTAAAAAAATGGATATTTTATGTAACATGACTATGACTAAGATATTTTAAGTTTAAAGCTACTCATACTACTTATTTCAGTGTTGAATGTTTTTATGATGTTATAACTTAACTATTCATTGAAATAATGATAGTTAAATTCATTCATATTAAATAATTTGACCTTTAATAATTTTAGTTTTACCATTGTCTTCTTATCAAAATTGTTTATTTGTAAAATATTAAAATATCCATATATTAATATCTTTATATATGATTATTAAATCTTATTACTACATCATATATTAAAATGCCTTTGTAATTTAAACAAGTGTGTCTAATTATTATAAATGAAGAATAAATTTATATTAAAATCTTTTGAAAATCTTGATTCCATCTGTTAGTAGATTGATTACTGAAGAAAACTGTAATAATCTCATCGGTTAGGTAATAGAAAAATTAGTCAATAGTCTGTGACTAACATAAAATATAATCACTATCAATTATATATATTTACCATCAATAATCCTAAACTACTAGGCATCAACTTCATAACATTTTTCAGAAAACAACAAATTAGCAGTGAATATAGGTACTGTCAATTTTAAATGAGTTACTAATTAATAATTGCTGATGGTTAAATTAAATATTAACACATTTAATTGTAAAATTATAAGTAATTTTAATAATTTATTTAACTAAATTTTCTAAGGAACTTGTTTAATCTCTACCAAACAAAATTTAAGTATTATATAGGTAGGTACCTAGGTAGTTTTTTTTTAAAAATGTCATATAACCCCACATCCAAGCAGCATGTAACCAAATCATAATACTAAATACATATGATACACATTATTAAAGAATAGGTACTGTGTATTTTGACACATTTCAAATTCAATTGACTCTATTAAAGTTAAATATTTATTAAAGATTGAAGTATTTTACATAATTTATTTACCAAGCGTTTCAGTATCATCTTCATCCCAAATTTCTTCAATTACTAACTAAATATGATAACAGATTATAATATAAGGGGAGAGTATAATAAGTGGTGGGGACGAATCGGGATTGGTATTTTTCGACCACCTCGCTACAGCGGTCGAAAATAAGTAAACCGGTGTGTCTCGATTTTTAACCGGTTTAGGCCCACTTTCTCGACTTCTAGTTTAGGAAATTTAACTCTCAGTTAGTAGTATCTAATGGTTAAAATTCATTTGTGAATTTCTCAACTGATAGTTAGCGCTATCTTACAGATAAAGTTCCGAATAACTTATCCGGTACTAATTCTACCGAATAAGCACATAACTAGAAGTTTTTATCAATGATTTATTATATTCGTAATAATATTTTAAATTTTTCAAACTTATTTATTTAAAAATATATATTTCTTGTATATTAAACGACTGTCTGTGGTTAATATTATAAAATGGCTTCAATTTTTAATCGTATTAGTTCAAGTGTTAATGATGATGACGAAGAAATCATAGAATTTCTTTTACATAGAAATCGTCCTCGTTATTTTCAAAACCGAATTGACCATATCAACAAATGGGATAATATTGATTTTTTCCGAAGGTTTCGTATGAAAAAATCTACATTTATGTACATTTTGGGAAAGATAGAAGATAAATTATCAACTTCGACTTTGAGGTAAGATTATCCAATATCATATTAAGATTTTATATACTTAATAATATTTTAGATAAATATAAAAAACTCTATTCTTTATCTTCCTGTTCACTATTGTGAATAATTTAAAAATAATTATACTGTAATAATAAACAATATTTTTTTGTAGGAAAACTAATATAACACCGATGCATAAGTTGTTAGTTGCACTAAGGTTTTATGCTACTGGCAATTTTTTAATTACTGCTGGGGAACTTATTGGAATTAGTGAACCATCTACATGCCGAATAATACAGCAAGTGACATATGCTTTAGCAGCAATTCGTCCAGAATGTATTAAAATGCCTCAAAATGATGAAGAAATACGTAAAGCAACATATAATTTTTACAAAATTGCCAAAATGCCACGAGTTATTGGAGCAATCGACTGCACCCACATTCGAATAAATTCTCCTGGTATGAACCATTTTTAATATACATCACCATACATCTTGTTTTAACAATTATTATTTACTATTAATAAATTGTGGTTTTATAGGTGGTGAAAATGCTGAATATTTCCGAAATCGTAAGGGGTATTTCTCATTAAACGTTCAAACTGTTGCTGCTGCTAATCTTGAAATATTAGACATTGTAGTTCGCTGGCCAGGATCAGTGCATGACCAAACTATATTTCTAAATTCAAAACTCAAGACAGATCTCGAAAATGGTCGGTTTGGAAATCATTTATTAGTGGCAGACAGTGGTTATGCCAATACTCAGCATGTAGTCACACCACTTCTACAGACAAGTAATAGGATAGAGGAAATGAATAATGAATCGTTGATACGAACTAGAAATGTAGTTGAAAGACAGTATGGTGTATGGAAGCGTAGATTTCCTATCTTATCTTTTGGATTTCGCACAAAATTGGACACGACCATGGCCGCAATTATTGCTTGTGCTGTATTATTTAATATAACTCGTAAACTTGATGGAGAAGAGCCACCAGATGACTATGAAGTAAGAAGTTCCGACGGTGTACAAGAAGAACCTCCACAAACACTTATGCGTGTAAATAATAATGATCGATTTACTGCTAGGAATAGACTATTAAATGATTATTTTCCATCATTACTCGGTAATAGTGTTTAATTTCCCAGTTTGTCATTTTATAACACTGAACCTTTTTTTTAACTTATAAAGTTATGACTTATGACCTGAATATTACGATTTTTATAAACTAAAAAAATATATGTATTTAAATAAATTTATCGTTATAATATTATATTACATTTTTGTTCTAGAATATTTATTTGTCCTCAATAAGACATATTTTATCCTTAATGTGATGCTTCTGTAATAATGTAATAACATGAACAATTGTATTATTTAAAAAATAAAAACATTTATAAATATTAAATCTTAAAAAAAACAACCTTGTTATAATATATTTAATATTTAATTTATTTATATTTAATATTAATTTATTTATATTAAGTTTATATGACATATAATTTGACTTAAATTATGATCAAAGATTTTTCTTATAACTATGTAATATTTAGTTTTTTACTATAATATTTTTGAACCCTACTAAGCCTTTGGCTTTAGTGAGTAGATCAACCTGTACTATTGTATGTAATCAAATTGTAAATAAACATAGTTATTATTATTAATATATTATATATTATACGGTTATATGTACTAGTTTGAGTTTATTAGATGTTATTGTTGTTATAAAAACAACATTATTGTAATTAAAATGCAAAATGCCTTTTTATGATGAAAATAAATACAAAATTATTAGATTACCAATCTGGGTCCACATGTAGTTCAACATTTAGCATTAATTTCATACCCTTAAAACAAAAATAATAATAGACGAACGTATCTGTATCTGGCACTTAATTAGAAGAATACATACCTACTTATCTTTTGTAAATTATAAATAATATAAGTATGCAGTTATTCAGTTGAAAGAAATTTATATCTAACAATTATTATCAACAATTGGCAGGAAAAATGTATTCATGAGAATTGTTGGGAAACAATAAAATTTACTGTCTTGGTACCAAGGGAAAAATAAAATATGTAATTTTACAGTGAAATCATAACATTTGGTTTCAATATTAATTGTTAACATGCCTGTGTCAATTTTTAATTTTTAGTAATGGACATAGGACATAAATAAATAATTTAAAAAAAATGATTAAATAATAATATTGTGAAACAAAACCAATAGGTCTTTCACTGTACTAAGAATCTAAAAGCATGTGTCCAGTTGTTATGCAAAGTAAAATTACCATAAGAGGGTGAATAAAACAAAATTTAAAAAGTTGAAAAATACTTTTTTGAAATTTTTTCTATTTGTGATAGTTGTTTATTTTGTTATGTATTTATTTTGTTATGTATTATAATGGTTGTAGATTAGCCATAATAAATTTAAATATTAATTTGAAAAGGAAATAACTAATACGCGATACTAATAATTAATCTATTGTACGAAATATATTAATTAGTATAAAAGCTATAAATAATTTAACAATAAATATTAGAAGTCGATTTTACGACTATTATATTGTTATAAACTAGTTAACGTAGTTGGTAGCATACCAACGATTTTAATTTCAGTCTTATTTATATATTTAATCAGTAAATTAATAATTTGAACTGTGGCAAAAGGAAACTTTTTGTGTCATTTTGAACATTAGCAATTTTTTTTTTATTATTTGTAAAATATTAACATTGTGTCATTGTACAAAAATAATTTATTTTTTATACAATTATACCATATATAACTATGTTGTGATCATTTTTGAACATTGGCAATTTTTTTTTTTTTTTTTAGCCACACAGGTGGCACTATGTGAGCATTTTTGAACGTTGGCAATTTTAATTTTATTATGTTGGTAAAACTGATGAAAATATAAAATTGAACAATAGCAATTTATTTTGAGCCCCATAGGCAACTTATTGTACAAATTGAACATTGGCAATTTTTTTTTTTAACAAATTATCAATAGTAGGGGCTAGCTAGGCAATTTTGTATACAGGAATTACCGGATTTTGGTAACCCCTGAAATTTCTTATCAAAAATTGCTAGCGGAACGTACGTCCATAACAATAGCTTGATTCCCGCTTATAAAGATAAGGAATTATGGAAATATTCAAAAAAATGATTTTTATATCTATAAATAACTTATGGCGTCCGGGACTCTCCTAGTTCCGTCTCTGTTTTGTTTTGAATTATTGCATAAATATCAATAAAATACATTTTGTTATCGTGATTTGTCCCAAAAGGCAAAAAGACTAAACTAAACACACTATACACAGTAAAAGAGTTGTGTTGCAGGTATTATAGTCGTGTACCTAATACCTATCAATATATATATATAATATATATTGACTATAATAATAATAACCCATATTTTTACATTTCACTGTTTCAGTAAAATTTTATTTTATTAGTTGTTGTTGACTAGATATTTTAATTAGCCGTTACGGTCGTTATTACAATCATATTACAGTCATATTACTTATTTAATTATGTCACAAATTAAAAAAAATGAAAATAAATGTGTTAGTGGTAAAAGTAGAGGTATTTTGAACTCAACATATTGGCATAGACATCTTGATTGTTGCAAAACCAGAAAAGCAAAAAAAAACCTCTCGTTCTTTAACATTTTTTTCTATGCCGAAAAAAGCTTACTTATTATGATTATAGTTGATCATCAAAATGAAATAGAGAATGATTCCCATATACTTTGCGGTAATGCCCTCTCTGCAATAGATGACTCAGATAAATATTTATTTGTATTTGTATTTATTTTTTTGCAAACAAACAATTTAACATCACATAGTTTATACAACGTATTATAAGTAATAGTTTGCTCACCATCTGTAAGCTATGCTTGTATTGAAGGTGACGAGTTCTTAAAATAGTGTTTTATATATTTAATAGTAACATAATAAATAATTTGATAATTAAAGTTTGTAAGTAATTTTTTGCCCAATACTGCCCTCTAATTTTTAATAATATTGTCAAGGAGGCAAGTAAATGTGATTGTTCACTTATTTAAAAATAGTTAAAAATAAAAATGAAACTGACCGCGCCACCGCCGCACTGCATTGGTGTGCTTTTGCGGAGCGTTGCGGTGCCGACGCAGTGTTTTTCGCGCAATACTGCCGCGAACGCGCCGCAATCGCACTGCATTGGTGTGCGCCGGGCCTAAAACAGAGAAAAAAAAAGAATAAAAAATTTATATAGTTATAATATATCCTTTGAGAAGAGAAATAAAGAAATTTATAATAATAACATTAACTGCTAAAAATAATAGTATATGTTTAAGATATAGTACACTTATATAAATTTTACATAATATATATATATATATATATATAAATATATATATATTTTAATATACTATACTTAAAATGAATATAGTTTTTGAAGAGATTAATATTAATTTTTAAGTTTTTACAAATAATGATAGCATTATTAAATGAGCTTTTAAGACCAAAAGATTTATAACATTTTGGTATATTTATATTTACATTTTTCCTAAATCTAGTATTAATATTATGGTTACATGTTGCTACAACACTTCTATGCTTATATATAAGTAGTAATAAATTTGTTTTGAATAGCTTTTCAAAATCAAATACATTTAGATCCTTGTATATAATATCAGAAGATGTATAATAAGGTAACTCTAATATAAATTTAATTATTTTATTTATAGTTTTTATTTACTGTTATATTACATTTTTGATATAGTTTTACTCGAGGTTTTACTTCACAAAATGTAACTATAAAATGTTTGATTTGAATTAGAGTGTTATTTTAATTTGTATGTTATATTATATGAACTTAAATGTAATAAAAAGATTATGATGTGTGTTACTATAAACTTATTACCTATACAAATTTTTGAGTAATGATTTAAAAACGTCACAGTTTTTTACAATAGTTGTATTTGTTTGTTTACTAATTAATTAACTTATTACTTATTATGATTAATAATTTTTTAATTAATACTAATTAATAGATTTGTGATTTTACATTAAAGTTATCAATATATTTTAATTCTAAATTATTGTTAAAAATTCTTAATAGATCCGGTAGTTGCCCCTTCCTGTATAATTATTATACAGTATACTGTTAATAATTACTATTTTTTTACATTAGGTATACCTATACGGATAATGATTTAATGTAGTTATTACTTATTCAGTTAAAAAAATTTTAAAAATTATTCGTTTTTAAAAGAAATTTTGTTATGCTTTTTAAATTATTGATTAAATAAATAAATAATTTATTTTAATATATTTTACACAGACTATCATGACTTAATAAATTGTAGAAAGGATTTATTAGATAAATAAATAATTAAATATAATGTCAAATATGCACTTATAAAGTGAAATATGGCCAAATATGCACTTATAAATGAAAAATGGTCAAATATGCAAAATGTGCAACTATAAATTTTAAATATAAACTCGTATTGCTATTTTTGTATAATAAAACATTTTACTTTTAAAGGCATTTACACAGTTTTGTTTACGACATTTAACATATTCATCAATATAAGTTAGTACCTATATACCTATGGTTTAAGAAAGTACCTAACTGATTAAATGATACATTAAAATTTTTTTTTTCAATTGTTTGCGCTATTTTAGTACCGTTTGTTCTTCTAGTTCTCACGTTTGTGCTAGGTCCATTTCTCGAGATATCATATAATTAACCCGGGCGGTTCTTAAAATTATAGTTACCCAGCGTTATTAACCATGAGATGCTTGATCCCGGCATATATAGATATTAAAAGATAGTTTGGTTCTCTAAAAAAAAAAAAAAAATGTTTTTATAGCGTAAAAAATACTGTGATAAAAATATATAAATCTGAAAATTACACATATAATTATATAATACACAACATAGCATGTGTTAGAAAACAAATTTAATATAATAAAATACAAAGTGATATATAAATCTAATTAAAATATAACTATAATTTAACTTTATCATCTATTGAGTGGAACTCTATTTTTGATTTTGATCCAACTCAGTATAAACGTTCAGATGGGAAGATTAACAGATTGTACTTCAGATTAAAACCATACGAGTGGACAACACTTATAAACGAACACGTTTTTGAACAAACAAAGATTACATGTCGTATTACTTATAAACGTACAAAAATAAATCCTGAAGGTGTTACATTCTTAAAAATAGATGGAACCTGTAATTTTTGCGGAAGTATTTTGAAAGGAAAAATAGAAAGTCAACCTATGGACAATTCTAGAGTTATAATACAGTGTACATTAGAAGGATTATTTAAGAACTGTGACTCAAGAATGAAGAGACGAATGATTGGTAAAAAGAGAGATGATTATTTGGAGAAGTTATCAAAGCATAACATGTCAGCAGCTTATGTACAAAGATTAGAAGCTAAACAAATAATGGAGTATGGTGATCCTGAACCAAGCCATCTTCCATCGTTGAATGCAGTACGTGTTATGAAGTATAAAGACAGTAAAAAAAAATCGTTTATCTGAAGACCAAGTTTTAGCAGTATCAATGATGAAGGGAACATCTCCTTACAACACTGTAATTCGAGACATAGGCTATGATCGATTTTACTTACACTATTGGACTTCTCCAGAAATCAACTCATATCGTAATTATTGTAAAAAAACTAAAATTCCCACTATAAGTATTGATGCCACAGGTGGACTTATAAAGAAATTTAATTTAATTTCTGGTCGTCAAACTGGAAGTTTATTTCTTTATCAAATAAGTGTAATGGATAGTAAAAATAAAACACAATTTTCTGTCGCTCATATGATATCTGAACGGCACGATAATAATAGTATTACTCATTGGCTGACCGAGTGGATAAGAAATGGAATTGTTATTCCGAAAATTGTGGTAGTAGATGGATCTTTTGCTTTGATGATTGCGGTTTTAAAGGCATTTACCCAATATTCAAGTCTCAATAAATACATTGATGTTTGCTCGTCTCTGATAAAAACCCTTCAAGATCACGAAGAAAAATTTTTTATTTATTTTAGAATGTGTTCATATCAGTTTAATATACTTTTATCAAAAATAAAAAATGACATCACTAAACAAAACACTCATTTTAGAGAAGCGATAACAGCTACACAGAAATTTGCAGCATGTTTAAGGTGAGACAATCTACAAATTCGCCAGTGCAAACCGATTTGTGTTACTGGTTGTTGATCGGAACGATATGGTTTAATTTTAATTAACACCGGTTTAGCAAGAAATTCGAGTAATGTATAGCTGATAATAGACCAACTTCCCCCACTTAAGTCAATATTACATATCAACTGTTTTATCATATGTATTTTTCCCGCTAAAACTCAAAATATTATTAATAAATATCAATCATTTTCAATCTATTTCATATCATTCATATCCATATTTTGTTTCTAATTTCTAATTATATTTGTTATTAAATAAACACTTTAAAAAAAAAATTATAATGGATGTTGATAACTCTTTGAAAATGCAATTATTCAAAGATTTTATACTTAAAAAGAACTGTATCGCATATCAAATATTACAAGTAATTCCCATTCGTGAGAGTAAGTAATAAAGTATAAAGATGTTTAAAATTTTTAAATCTTACATAATTAGACATACATTTTTTAATTAGAAATTTTACTTAAATCGATCAATTATGAAAATTATGACAATGAGGAGGACTTTTTTATAATGAACGAAGGAATTAAAGAAAAATAAAATAAAATAAAAATAAAAAATTTTGCCGAATTGATGGTGCCTACATTTTCAGATAGTGAATTTAAATCACACATTCGTCTGAATCGAAGCAGTGTTGAGGTACACTAATAATTTCTTTACACTAGGAGGGGCTGGCATTTTTTACCTGATAGACCTATGGAGGTCTTTGTAGTCTACCTCCCACACCCTTACCAAGTGGTTTTAAAATCACTTTATATTTCATTTACAAAAATAGTAATTACACAAAGAAATAAGCCCCCATGGACCTCCTAATGGTGCATATACAACTCACTATCTCCTATTTATGAACATTATGTATTAATATAAATAATGAATATTGATTCATATTGTTTTAATATTTGTATTGATGTTTAATCATACTTATTAATTTTTTAGGAACTATTACTAAGTTTTAAATTAAGTATATTCATACTTAGTATTACCTAAATATGTAGTATGTACCTACTGATTTGTATTAACAGGGTTGTAATGATAATTTATATAAAATACTTTTACAACATTTTTTATGTTACGGTAATTTTATCAACAGTTCTTGGTATATAATTTTAGGTGGTATTATCATATATAGGTCCAATTCTTTCATTAGACAAATCTAAAGTTAATTTAGAGAAACAAGTTCTTATATTTATTTGGTACATGGCAAATTCTGAAACATACAGGTGATAAAATAATATAAAGTCAATTAATTGCATTACTTACTATAAATATTGGTTAAGAAAATTAGTATAGTATACTAGATAGAAGAAAGTATTTATTTGTTTTGATTTAATAATAGGAAGGTTTCTTTTTTTTTTAAATACAGTCAACTTCCACAAAAGTTTGTCTTGAATTTATTTTCTATCAACCATTCATTTATAACTGATTCCATTTCAGACAAATTGCAAATAGGTTTGATTTGGCAGAAAGTACATGCCACGTTATTGTGAATAACTGTTTGTTAGCTATTAATAAAGTAGCTGCCAAAATTATTGTTTGGCCAGTTGGTCAAGCTGCTCTTGATTCCGTGGATAAATTTAACAAACTCCGAGGAGATAATTCATTTCCCAATATATTTGGTTGTATTGATGGTTGCCATATAAATACATTATTTCCGTGGGAAAAAAGGACAAAAATGGCAAAGCTTGACAGAAACATGTTTTGTAACAGAAAACAAGTATCTACTGTAGTTTTACAGGTATTATCTTCACCCTAATACTAATTAGACAAATAAGTAAAATAAATATTTATTTAAGGGAATTGTTGATGCGGAATTAAAATTTATTGACGTTTTTGCTGGTTGGCCTGGACGTTCTCACGACGCTCGGGTTTATCGCTGCAGTAAAATTGGCCAATCAATAATAAATAATCCTTTGTCCGTTTTACCACCATCATGTCATATTCGGGGAGATGGTGCATACCCATTAACTAATGGTCTAATGGTACCATACAAAGATAATGGACATTTAACCAACGAACAAAGAATTTACAATCAAAAATTCAGTAGTACTAGAGTTTTGATTGAGCAAGCGTTCGGCAAGTTAATTTGTAGATTTAGGAAACTAAAGTGTGTATTATGTAGATTGAGTAGATTGAGTAGATTATTTTAATGGTCCTATTTTAAATGTCAGGCATATGGATATATATAAAAAAGACTTTTGCGGGAAAATCATTACTGCTGCATGCTGCTTACACAATGTATGCATGTCAATGAGAGATGATATTGATTTTGAGCCACTACCATCAGAGCTTATTACTGAAGAAGAAATAGTTGAAGAAATCATAGGTGGTACAGCTAAAAGAGATTTAATATGCAATGCTTTACCCATCAATTGAAATTTTACAGTAAAAGTTATAAAAAATTTCTCAATTAAAAATATTTGTATGTTTTTAGTTACCTATGTTATGTTTTCTTTTTATTCATAAACAAGAATATAGGATTACTTAAAAAAATAATTTTATGGTTTATAAATATATTGTATATATTATAATATTTAAATAAAAGAACAAATAATAATCTTTTACAACTAATCAGACTTATGAATAGTTTTGAGACATTGTATTAAAAAATAATAACAAAATAAATTATAATCAAACAGAATAAAAAAAACTTAACATAAAAAATACTTGCACAATATCATACAAAATAATAAAATATATAACAAAGTACCTGTTACTTAAATTTATCAACCTTATGATAATTTAATGTGACTAGGTATAGTTCAATCTTATTTGTAATTCATTTTATTTATTAGGAACATTAAAAATTGTCTTAAACATTTCCAACTTTTGAAGTTCAATCTGATTGGCTTCATCAAGCTTATTTACCAGCTGTTCTTGTATTTCTATCATAGACAGTTCTCTTTTTTCCAGTTTGTCTAATCTAATTGCAAAATGTTTGAAATTGTATTTCCAGGTTTCAAAAAAAAAAAAAAAATATATAAAAAAAATAGCCATTTTATGAACCAGATTTCTATACACTTACATTTATTAAGCAGTGGCGGCTTAGAAAAAAAGGTTTAGCAAATTTCAAATTACCTACCCACTAATATTTTCTTTTTGTCGGTTGTTTTTTATCAATTTCAATACTTACAATTTTATCAATACTTACCGTTCATGAAGTTTAGCAGCATTTTCATTAATAGCGCCCAACTGTAACATTTTTAATTCTTCAAATTTATTGAACCATACGGGTTTTTTTTTATCATGATTGCTATTGTCTTTTAATAATGAAGTCCCAATTGGCAACGGAAGAGATGGCAGTGATGAAGTTGTTTGTAATGGTTGAAATGAAGATGATATTAGTTGCATCGGAAGAGAAGACGTTCTTCATTGAGTAGATTGGGATATTATGGTAGATTCAGAGGATTCATGTAATAAATCTGTAACATTTAAGTTTTAAAAATTGTTTTTAATAATCTAACATTCATCAAGTAACAACTGTTCAAAAATAATAATGATTTTTTATATATGGTAAATTATGATCAAAAGTTAATATATCAAAATTAATTAAAATTTGTTATTAACTTGATAAAATTAAAAGTTAACTTCAAAGTTAAACTAATTTGTTTTTAAACTAACATTTTTTCAATATATTATACGCATTATTGAATTGTTTGGTTTAAAAATATATTTATTTGTATTTTGTGTAAAATCTGGTGGAAAGTATGAACTAAATTTCTTCTTACAGCACACAATTGTTAAAGTATTTAAGTACCAGGTAGTAGAAAAAATAAAAGAATTTTAAAATAGAATTCACCAAACTAATTAAAAATAAACCATTTTTTTTCAAATATTTAACTTTACTTTTTGGTGGAGAAATAGCTTATTTTGTTAGTGGTGATAGTGCATCATGTATTATATTATAAAATTGCCATTTTATTCCTCCACTTCCACTACGTTTACTTGTATCGCGTACCTGGCGGTAGCGTGTAAATAAACGTCTCCACTTTTCATCGCAGTGCTTTGCGCTAAAATTATAATTGTTTTCTTTCATTTCGTTAGAAATCGCTTGCCATAGCAAAACTTTCTGACCATTTTTTTTTGTTTTTTCAAAGTTTGAATTTCTAGTGCCTCTTATTGAAATCAACAATTTAGTTGCTGCTGCTGATCACATGGCTGTAAAAATAAAATATAAATGTATCATAATGAATCATAATCAAATAAATTTAATACACACCTGATTGATCTACATAATCAGTAACCTCTTTTTCTCCATATTCGACAATGTCCGTATTTGCTATATCTGTGCCGTAACAGTAAACAAATATAGAACTTATCAATATTAATATATATTATTATCATCAATAAAAAAACAAAAATTATAAATAAACACCTAAGGCTTTTTACAAAAATTAAAAAGTTTCAGGAAAACATGGCATACAAAGTGTGAGCAAATCAACATGTCTCAAGGTATTATAATAAACATTAAAAATAAACATAATAACATTTGAAAATGTCATATCTTTCTGATACATAATATTCAATATTATTATCAATCAACTTTTCTAAGGAACTTACTAACTTAAACAATTGTTTAATCTCTACGCATAACTGAACAAACAATAAATAAATACCTTGTGTTTGGTTTTATACAATTAAATTTCATACAAATTATGCAATTAACAAATTTATAAAAAATAATTAACTTGTAAATCCAAAGAGTTCAATTTGATGTAATACCATAAGATAAATATTTAATTACTTTTATATTTAAAAAAATGGATATTTTATGTAACATGACTATGACTAAGATATTTTAAGTTTAAAGCTACTCATACTACTTATTTCAGTGTTGAATGTTTTTATGATGTTATAACTTAACTATTCATTGAAATAATGATAGTTAAATTCATTCATATTAAATAATTTGACCTTTAATAATTTTAGTTTTACCATTGTCTTCTTATCAAAATTGTTTATTTGTAAAATATTAAAATATCCATATATTAATATCTTTATATATGATTATTAAATCTTATTACTACATCATATATTAAAATGCCTTTGTAATTTAAACAAGTGTGTCTAATTATTATAAATGAAGAATAAATTTATATTAAAATCTTTTGAAAATCTTGATTCCATCTGTTAGTAGATTGATTACTGAAGAAAACTGTAATAATCTCATCGGTTAGGTAATAGAAAAATTAGTCAATAGTCTGTGACTAACATAAAATATAATCACTATCAATTATATATATTTACCATCAATAATCCTAAACTACTAGGCATCAACTTCATAACATTTTTCAGAAAACAACAAATTAGCAGTGAATATAGGTACTGTCAATTTTAAATGAGTTACTAATTAATAATTGCTGATGGTTAAATTAAATATTAACACATTTAATTGTAAAATTATAAGTAATTTTAATAATTTATTTAACTAAATTTTCTAAGGAACTTGTTTAATCTCTACCAAACAAAATTTAAGTATTATATAGGTAGGTACCTAGGTAGTTTTTTTTTAAAAATGTCATATAACCCCACATCCAAGCAGCATGTAACCAAATCATAATACTAAATACATATGATACACATTATTAAAGAATAGGTACTGTGTATTTTGACACATTTCAAATTCAATTGACTCTATTAAAGTTAAATATTTATTAAAGATTGAAGTATTTTACATAATTTATTTACCAAGCGTTTCAGTATCATCTTCATCCCAAATTTCTTCAATTACTAACTAAATATGATAACAGATTATAATATAAGGGGAGAGTATAATAAGTGGTGGGGACGAATCGGGATTGGTATTTTTCGACCACCTCGCTACAGCGGTCGAAAATAAGTAAACCGGTGTGTCTCGATTTTTAACCGGTTTAGGCCCACTTTCTCGACTTCTAGTTTAGGAAATTTAACTCTCAGTTAGTAGTATCTAATGGTTAAAATTCATTTGTGAATTTCTCAACTGATAGTTAGCGCTATCTTACAGATAAAGTTCCGAATAACTTATCCGGTACTAATTCTACCGAATAAGCACATAACTAGAAGTTTTTATCAATGATTTATTATATTCGTAATAATATTTTAAATTTTTCAAACTTATTTATTTAAAAATATATATTTCTTGTATATTAAACGACTGTCTGTGGTTAATATTATAAAATGGCTTCAATTTTTAATCGTATTAGTTCAAGTGTTAATGATGATGACGAAGAAATCATAGAATTTCTTTTACATAGAAATCGTCCTCGTTATTTTCAAAACCGAATTGACCATATCAACAAATGGGATAATATTGATTTTTTCCGAAGGTTTCGTATGAAAAAATCTACATTTATGTACATTTTGGGAAAGATAGAAGATAAATTATCAACTTCGACTTTGAGGTAAGATTATCCAATATCATATTAAGATTTTATATACTTAATAATATTTTAGATAAATATAAAAAACTCTATTCTTTATCTTCCTGTTCACTATTGTGAATAATTTAAAAATAATTATACTGTAATAATAAACAATATTTTTTTGTAGGAAAACTAATATAACACCGATGCATAAGTTGTTAGTTGCACTAAGGTTTTATGCTACTGGCAATTTTTTAATTACTGCTGGGGAACTTATTGGAATTAGTGAACCATCTACATGCCGAATAATACAGCAAGTGACATATGCTTTAGCAGCAATTCGTCCAGAATGTATTAAAATGCCTCAAAATGATGAAGAAATACGTAAAGCAACATATAATTTTTACAAAATTGCCAAAATGCCACGAGTTATTGGAGCAATCGACTGCACCCACATTCGAATAAATTCTCCTGGTATGAACCATTTTTAATATACATCACCATACATCTTGTTTTAACAATTATTATTTACTATTAATAAATTGTGGTTTTATAGGTGGTGAAAATGCTGAATATTTCCGAAATCGTAAGGGGTATTTCTCATTAAACGTTCAAACTGTTGCTGCTGCTAATCTTGAAATATTAGACATTGTAGTTCGCTGGCCAGGATCAGTGCATGACCAAACTATATTTCTAAATTCAAAACTCAAGACAGATCTCGAAAATGGTCGGTTTGGAAATCATTTATTAGTGGCAGACAGTGGTTATGCCAATACTCAGCATGTAGTCACACCACTTCTACAGACAAGTAATAGGATAGAGGAAATGAATAATGAATCGTTGATACGAACTAGAAATGTAGTTGAAAGACAGTATGGTGTATGGAAGCGTAGATTTCCTATCTTATCTTTTGGATTTCGCACAAAATTGGACACGACCATGGCCGCAATTATTGCTTGTGCTGTATTATTTAATATAACTCGTAAACTTGATGGAGAAGAGCCACCAGATGACTATGAAGTAAGAAGTTCCGACGGTGTACAAGAAGAACCCCCACAAACACTTATGCGTGTAAATAATAATGATCGATTTACTGCTAGGAATAGACTATTAAATGATTATTTTCCATCATTACTCGGTAATAGTGTTTAATTTCCCAGTTTGTCATTTTATAACACTGAACCTTTTTTTTAACTTATAAAGTTATGACTTATGACCTGAATATTACGATTTTTATAAACTAAAAAAATATATGTATTTAAATAAATTTATCGTTATAATATTATATTACATTTTTGTTCTAGAATATTTATTTGTCCTCAATAAGACATATTTTATCCTTAATGTGATGCTTCTGTAATAATGTAATAACATGAACAATTGTATTATTTAAAAAATAAAAACATTTATAAATATTAAATCTTAAAAAAAACAACCTTGTTATAATATATTTAATATTTAATTTATTTATATTTAATATTAATTTATTTATATTAAGTTTATATGACATATAATTTGACTTAAGTTATGATCAAAGATTTTTCTTATAACTATGTAATATTTAGTTTTTTACTATAATATTTTTGAACCCTACTAAGCCTTTGGCTTTAGTGAGTAGATCAACCTGTACTATTGTATGTAATCAAATTGTAAATAAACATAGTTATTATTATTAATATATTATATATTATACGGTTATATGTACTAGTTTGAGTTTATTAGATGTTATTGTTGTTATAAAAACAACATTATTGTAATTAAAATGCAAAATGCCTTTTTATGATGAAAATA
Source organism: Therioaphis trifolii (assembly GCA_027580255.1). NCBI lineage: Eukaryota > Metazoa > Arthropoda > Insecta > Hemiptera > Aphididae > Therioaphis > Therioaphis trifolii. The sequence goes on from JALBXZ010000029.1 coordinate 298,241, forward strand.
AATACAAAATTATTAGATTACCAATCTGGGTCCACATGTAGTTCAACATTTAGCATTAATTTCATACCCTTAAAACAAAAATAATAATAGACGAACGTATCTGTATCTGGCACTTAATTAGAAGAATACATACCTACTTATCTTTTGTAAATTATAAATAATATAAGTATGCAGTTATTCAGTTGAAAGAAATTTATATCTAACAATTATTATCAACAATTGGCAGGAAAAATGTATTCATGAGAATTGTTGGGAAACAATAAAATTTACTGTCTTGGTACCAAGGGAAAAATAAAATATGTAATTTTACAGTGAAATCATAACATTTGGTTTCAATATTAATTGTTAACATGCCTGTGTCAATTTTTAATTTTTAGTAATGGACATAGGACATAAATAAATAATTTAAAAAAAATGATTAAATAATAATATTGTGAAACAAAACCAATAGGTCTTTCACTGTACTAAGAATCTAAAAGCATGTGTCCAGTTGTTATGCAAAGTAAAATTACCATAAGAGGGTGAATAAAACAAAATTTAAAAAGTTGAAAAATACTTTTTTGAAATTTTTTCTATTTGTGATAGTTGTTTATTTTGTTATGTATTTATTTTGTTATGTATTATAATGGTTGTAGATTAGCCATAATAAATTTAAATATTAATTTGAAAAGGAAATAACTAATACGCGATACTAATAATTAATCTATTGTACGAAATATATTAATTAGTATAAAAGCTATAAATAATTTAACAATAAATATTAGAAGTCGATTTTACGACTATCATATTGTTATAAACTAGTTAACGTAGTTGGTAGCATACCAACGATTTTAATTTCAGTCTTATTTATATATTTAATCAGTAAATTAATAATTTGAACTGTGGCAAAAGGAAACTTTTTGTGTCATTTTGAACATTAGCAATTTTTTTTTTATTATTTGTAAAATATTAACATTGTGTCATTGTACAAAAATAATTTATTTTTTATACAATTATACCATATATAACTATGTTGTGATCATTTTTGAACATTGGCAATTTTTTTTTTTTTTTTTAGCCACACAGGTGGCACTATGTGAGCATTTTTGAACGTTGGCAATTTTAATTTTATTATGTTGGTAAAACTGATGAAAATATAAAATTGAACAATAGCAATTTATTTTGAGCCCCATAGGCAACTTATTGTACAAATTGAACATTGGCAATTTTTTTTTTTAACAAATTATCAATAGTAGGGGCTAGCTAGGCAATTTTGTATACAGGAATTACCGGATTTTGGTAACCCCTGAAATTTCTTATCAAAAATTGCTAGCGGAACGTACGTCCATAACAATAGCTTGATTCCCGCTTATAAAGATAAGGAATTATGGAAATATTCAAAAAAATGATTTTTATATCTATAAATAACTTATGGCGTCCGGGACTCTCCTAGTTCCGTCTCTGTTTTGTTTTGAATTATTGCATAAATATCAATAAAATACATTTTGTTATCGTGATTTGTCCCAAAAGGCAAAAAGACTAAACTAAACACACTATACACAGTAAAAGAGTTGTGTTGCAGGTATTATAGTCGTGTACCTAATACCTATCAATATATATATATAATATATATTGACTATAATAATAATAACCCATATTTTTACATTTCACTGTTTCAGTAAAATTTTATTTTATTAGTTGTTGTTGACTAGATATTTTAATTAGCCGTTACGGTCGTTATTACAATCATATTACAGTCATATTACTTATTTAATTATGTCACAAATTAAAAAAAATGAAAATAAATGTGTTAGTGGTAAAAGTAGAGGTATTTTGAACTCAACATATTGGCATAGACATCTTGATTGTTGCAAAACCAGAAAAGCAAAAAAAAACCTCTCGTTCTTTAACATTTTTTTCTATGCCGAAAAAAGCTTACTTATTATGATTATAGTTGATCATCAAAATGAAATAGAGAATGATTCCCATATACTTTGCGGTAATGCCCTCTCTGCAATAGATGACTCAGATAAATATTTATTTGTATTTGTATTTATTTTTTTGCAAACAAACAATTTAACATCACATAGTTTATACAACGTATTATAAGTAATAGTTTGCTCACCATCTGTAAGCTATGCTTGTATTGAAGGTGACGAGTTCTTAAAATAGTGTTTTATATATTTAATAGTAACATAATAAATAATTTGATAATTAAAGTTTGTAAGTAATTTTTTGCCCAATACTGCCCTCTAATTTTTAATAATATTGTCAAGGAGGCAAGTAAATGTGATTGTTCACTTATTTAAAAATAGTTAAAAATAAAAATGAAACTGACCGCGCCACCGCCGCACTGCATTGGTGTGCTTTTGCGGAGCGTTGCGGTGCCGACGCAGTGTTTTTCGCGCAATACTGCCGCGAACGCGCCGCAATCGCACTGCATTGGTGTGCGCCGGGCCTAAAACAGAGAAAAAAAAAGAATAAAAAATTTATATAGTTATAATATATCCTTTGAGAAGAGAAATAAAGAAATTTATAATAATAACATTAACTGCTAAAAATAATAGTATATGTTTAAGATATAGTACACTTATATAAATTTTACATAATATATATTTTAATATATATTACATATATTTACATAATATATATATATATATATATATATATATATATATATATATATTTTAATATACTATACTTAAAATGAATATAGTTTTTGAAGAGATTAATATTAATTTTTAAGTTTTTACAAATAATGATAGCATTATTAAATGAGCTTTTAAGACCAAAAGATTTATAACATTTTGGTATATTTATATTTACATTTTTCCTAAATCTAGTATTAATATTATGGTTACATGTTGCTACAACACTTCTATGCTTATATATAAGTAGTAATAAATTTGTTTTGAATAGCTTTTCAAAATCAAATACATTTAGATCCTTGTATATAATATCAGAAGATGTATAATAAGGTAACTCTAATATAAATTTAATTATTTTATTTATAGTTTTTATTTACTGTTATATTACATTTTTGATATAGTTTTACTCGAGGTTTTACTTCACAAAATGTAACTATAAAATGTTTGATTTGAATTAGAGTGTTATTTTAATTTGTATGTTATATTATATGAACTTAAATGTAATAAAAAGATTATGATGTGTGTTACTATAAACTTATTACCTATACAAATTTTTGAGTAATGATTTAAAAACGTCACAGTTTTTTACAATAGTTGTATTTGTTTGTTTACTAATTAATTAACTTATTACTTATTATGATTAATAATTTTTTAATTAATACTAATTAATAGATTTGTGATTTTACATTAAAGTTATCAATATATTTTAATTCTAAATTATTGTTAAAAATTCTTAATAGATCCGGTAGTTGCCCCTTCCTGTATAATTATTATACAGTATACTGTTAATAATTACTATTTTTTTACATTAGGTATACCTATACGGATAATGATTTAATGTAGTTATTACTTATTCAGTTAAAAAAATTTTAAAAATTATTCGTTTTTAAAAGAAATTTTGTTATGCTTTTTAAATTATTGATTAAATAAATAAATAATTTATTTTAATATATTTTACACAGACTATCATGACTTAATAAATTGTAGAAAGGATTTATTAGATAAATAAATAATTAAATATAATGTCAAATATGCACTTATAAAGTGAAATATGGCCAAATATGCACTTATAAATGAAAAATGGTCAAATATGCAAAATGTGCAACTATAAATTTTAAATATAAACTCGTATTGCTATGAAACAAATTTCTATATAACCCGGATATTGAAACTACGTTAATCGACATTAATTGTTTTTAGCATATAAAGAACTCGATGATCTTGGCAACGATCCTGCAATTTTGAGTCAAATTGAAATTATTGATCCAGGATTGATAAGCTATTTTTTGAAGATTGGTGCTGCCCAACCATTGCCTTTTGAATTGCCTGACAAACTATTTCCCAGGGACCACAATGGCAGATCTTTTCATGAATCTTGGTACTGGAATAAACGGTCTACTGATGAAGTATAACAAAGAAAATGGCTATTTTACTCTATTAAAAATAAAAAAAATAAATTGTTTATACTGTGCATTGTTTGTCCGAAATAATAAGCCAAACTGGACAAGACATGGGTTTTCTAACTGAAACAAAGGTACCATTAGTATAATAATGCATAAAACTAAAGAAGCTCCTATTATGGCTTCGATAAAAGCAGCATATAGGCAAGCTGAATATCCTCTTATACAGTCTATGAAAGAATCAGTCATTGCTAATATTGCTTTTAATAAAGAAATTGTTAAACACTTAATTGATTTAACATTGTATCTTGGCAGACACTCTTTACCTTTTTGAGGTCATAGAGAAGGATGGCAAGAAAATATTCGAGGTAATTATAATGATTTGGTTTTACTTCTTGCAAAATATTCGCCTGCTCTAGCTACTTATAATACAAGTGTTGAGTTAAAAGGAAGAAAAACTTACAATTTTATATCTTGGCAGAGACAGAACCAGCTAATTGAAGCCATTTATAGAAATATACATGATGTAATTAAAAAAGAAATCTTAACTGCTTTATTTTTTAGTATTTCATTAGACACGACATTCATGTATCACGAAAAGAACAACTATCTTTAGTCATTCGCTATATCAACAAAGAAGATGGCACTGTTTGTGAAAGACTTGTTGCTCTACGTGAAACTGTCCTGACTACTGGAAAACATTTATTAACAATTTTGGATACAATTTGTTCAGAAATGAGTTTAGATTGGAGAACAAACCTTGTTGGTCAATCGTATGATGGTGCAGCTTCCATGAAAGGTTCCTATAACGGACTTCAATCTTTTGTTAAAAAAGAAAATCCGTATGCAGTGTATGTTTGGTGCTGGGCTCATCGGTTTAATCTAGTTGTTGTTGATGCTGTTAGCTGTTGTATAGAGGCTCGAGATTTATTTGGATATTTAGAAACATTATATGATTTTATAGGAAGTAGTAAGAAGCGTGTACATGTTTATAGTACTAAACAGAAAACAAGGTATCCAAATAAACTACTTCGAAGACTCAAGCGAGTTGAAACCACTCGATGGTCATCCCATTCGTCTTCTTTTCAAACCGTTCTTGATACTTATGATGCTATTATTGACACATTGTTTGATATTAAAGAAGACCCTATGACAGATAGAGTTTCAAGTGTTAAAGCTGGAAGCTTACTTGATTACTGATTGCAAGAACGATTTTTATTGACAGCACTAATCTTCAAAAAAATACTTGATAAAACTAGTACTCTTAGTGAATGTCTGCAAGGTGTTGGTATTGATTTATGTGCTGCTATTAGCCATGTTCAACAAACTCTTAATATTATCAAGACATTCAGAATTAATGATGAATTTAAAAATCTTATACAAGAAAAAGATGATTTCATACAATCAAAAAATAAAGAATTTTCTTTTACACCATTACCTGTTAATAGAATTCGTCATACTAAAAAAGTGTCTGGGGAAATCTCTTCCGATCAACGTATAATTGACCAAAAGGACAATTTTAAAGTTAATACTTTCTATACAATTCTCGATATTACCACTACTCAAATAACTAAAAGGTTCAATGAAGAAACAATGCCATTTTTTAAAGACTTAAGTCTATTTTCACATAAATGGTTGAGAGAAGTGGCTGAGACCAATGATATACCGAAAGATGCGTTCAAAGGGTTTTCAGAACTCTACGGTAAATTTGTTGATGAGGAATATTAAAAACATGAATATATTCAGTTCTCCAAATCATACTTTGATTTTGAAAAAATAATGAATCTACCAGTAAAATTTGATGACACCAACAAAGATTCTTGGATACAATTTGATACTGATGGCGATAATGATGATGATGGTGATGATATTCAATATAATAAGATAGATGAAAATAGTAAAAAAATAGTGGAACTATCAATACTATTTTTAAAGTTGTGCATTTATCAGGGTTAAAAGAAGTATCCCCAACCATTTACACAGCACTGAGTATTTCTGTTACCCTACCAGTATCTAGTGCTTCCCCTGAACGAGCGTTTTCAAAATTAAAATGAGTGAAAAACCGTTTAAGAATCACTATGTCAGAAGATCGATTGGAAGCACTTATGATAATGACATGTGAATTAGATGTACATATTGATACAGAATGTGTGATCAAATATTTTGCTTCCAATAGTTCAGTTCTTGCTAAGCTGCTTACTTAATTGTATAATTATATATATATATTATATATAATACATTGTATTATATTTTATTTCATAATGCACTAATAAAATTGTAATTTTGAAAACACTTGGTAATTACCTTTACTATTGTCTTGCAATAATTTTAAGTAATTAATTAAGTAAATAATTTTAAATAATTTTCAAGTAAAAACTCAAATAAAATAATCTTAACATAAAAAATTGTCTATAGTCTGTCCAGCGAGAGAACGCGCCGCTTCTGCGCATGTAGACTGACGACCGAGCGAGCGCCGAGGCCCCATTTCCCCCTCTCTCGGCTTGCCGAAGACGGTCGATCGGTCGGTCTCGGAAATCGGGAACATGTTGCTATAATTAACTGTCGGTTAATTAACGTCGGTTGGCCGTCCTGGTGGGGACACACATTGCTGGGTACGCGCGGGAATGCGCGAAAACTGACCAATTTTGGTAGGCGCGCGGCGCGTTCTCTCGCTGGACAAACTATAGTGTGTATTATTATATTATATTAGATGGCTGAAAATTGTGGGTGGGTAAAAAATTCTAGATTTCGCTTCACTAAACAATTCTGAGTTCGGCGCCACTGATTATCACAACAACACGGTGATAAAGATTTGCCAATCGCGTATGCTAATAGAACTTAAAATAAATCGGAAAATAATAACTCCACCACCGACCTAGAATGCTTAGCCATAGTGTTCGGCGTAAAACAATTCAGACCCTATTTATACGGACAAAAATTTACAATCGTAACCGACCGTAAACCATTATAATGGTTATTTAACTTAAAAGACCCATTATCGAAATTAGCACGTTGGAGAATATTTTTGGGACAATACGATTACACCATAATCTATAAACCGGGGGTACTAAACAGTAACGTCGACGCGTTATCAAGAATGTACTCTATAAACGAAATAAAATAAAATAATAACCGGCATAAATTACGAGCTAAAACAAAAATTTGGAAATAATAACTAATTACCCAAAAGTAAAGTAATATGAGATGTGTAATACTATAAGTACAATAACAGATATACATAATATTCATAATAAACAAAAATAAAGATAAACAATTATCGACGTACGAAAACGTTTTATCACTAGTGAACTTGAAACAATTTTGTGTAGAAAATGACATAGGTAGGTAGGTACATAAATTAGCCATGAACAAACTAGGTCAACACGAAAAAATTAAAATGGGACACGGCCAGGGCAATGATACGCTACATTTTGCGTAATACGAACATCGAAATATTAATATACACAGGCGAGAAATATACGAAAGAGGAAAAATTAATTACCTTGGAACAGTTCCATAATTCTAAGCTAGCGGGACATTTAGGCGTTAACAAAACAATTAAAAGAATAAAAAACCAATTCTACTGGCCAAACATGAAAACAGATGTGAAAGATTTTATAAAAAGATGCAGTTCATGTCAAAAGAATAAAATCACAAACAGAAGGGTCCAGATGCCAATGCTCCACCTCAACACACCCGTTTGAAAAAATATTCTTAGACATAGTAGGACCATTAACAACTACTGTGTCAGGAAACAACTATATATTAACTATGCAAGACGATTTGACTAAATTCTCGTTAGGAGAACCCATCCCCAATCATACTGCAAACGTAATAGCAGAAGCATTCGTAGTGCATTTCGTGTATACACAGCATACTAGAAACAATATTAACCGATAAGGGAACAGATTTCTTAAGTAAGGTATTCACCGAAGTTTGTAAATTACTAAAAATAAATAAAATAAACTTTACCCCTTTTCACCCACAAACTAACGGAAGTCTCGAAAGGTGCCACCGAACTCTAGCAGAATACTAAAGGCATTACGTAGCTAAAAAATTAAATAATTGGGATAATTTACTCTCTTATGCTTTCTTTGTATACAACTCGACTATACACTCATCGACAAATTACCAACCGTACGAATTAGTATATGGAAGGACGTTAGAAATACCAACCAAATTAAAAATCGAACCAAAACCCAGGTATAATTACGATGACAACTTAAACGACTTAAAACAAATCATGCAAGACGAACCCGGACATTTCATTTAACTGCGACTGTTTCGCCGCCGGACTATTCGCCGCGACCGTTTCGCCGGCGAACTATTCGCCGCGAAGGGTTTACACTTGTCACTTAAGAGGACGTCTCGCGGAAACGTGATGACATACAACGCTCAAGAGATAGCGTTGTTTGCCGTATCTCCACCGCCGCCGGTGCATGCCGTAACCACGCCCATTGTCTACGCTACGGGGTCTGCGCGTCCTAATCGCGGACACATTATTTCTTCATGAACGGTCCTTTAGGATGTTTCATATCAAACCGTTGCGTTAATTGTTGCTCAACGGTAATCTATTTCTTTTGTAATATATAGCACGTTGTGCGCTCGCTCCCAGCTCACAAGTCACCACCAATGTATTAATTAAAGCTATGTTTGCCAGAATATTGTTGAACAATGCGTAGCATACTAACTATTATACAACATACCTTGATTTATATTCAGTGGCGTAACTACGGGGTGGCAAGGCGGGGCAACGCCCTGGGGCCCTTGTCTTAGAGAGGCCCGTAAGGCCTTTGTAATTATTCGATTTTTGTATAAGTATACAAAATTTAAAATTTTGTTTTGAAAATTATGAAATACTGTTATAAGATAAAATGCAAAAAAAAAATATAAATATTAAAACAGAACATAGATGTGTAGTAAACCGATATTACGCATACATGAATATTCCGTATAAAACATAAATAACAACATCGTGAGACTTCTACACATGCAATTAACCAATATCACGATTAATATTAGAAGTAGTATAGAAAAGCGGGTTCTGGGACACCGGAGCTATGGCCGGAGCTATACCTGCCAGAGCAGCCGGAGCAGTCGGAGCAGCCGGAGTAGCCGGAGCAGCCGGAGCAGTCGGAGTAGCCGGAGCTATTGCCGGAGCTATTACTCGAAAAACCATAATCGTTCACGTAACCGACTACTTAAGCCCCTCCCCATTTTAAGATTATTTAATTTAATTTTTTTTTAAAGAAAAGTTCATAGTGTTTAATTAAATAAACTGTTTTTATTCATATAAATAATAATAATAATAAATTTAATATATTATATACAATAATGTTATTTACATCGTTCTGACATCTCCATCAAAGGGATTATAAGTTATAATTTGATCGTGTAATATTAAACAATAAGCTGAGGTTGATGCTGGAAACGCTTCGTCTGCCTCAAATTCGATCCTCATGTCTACTGTTGATGTTTTGATATTATCGTTTTGTCTACTCATATCGATAACTATGATCCGGGCATAATTCTTAAAATCTGAACGACTCAATAATGGAGTGACGTTTTCACGAGCATAATAAGACTTTTGAAATTCTGTATATGCTCTGTATAATGTAGCAATTTTATTTTTGGTGAAATCGCTTTGAAAATCCTCGTAAGGAAACACTTCAGAGTTTAAATACACTTTTAAGTTTTTAATCTTACAATGATCGAATAGTGACATCGGTTTAACATCACTATTTTTTCTATCACTTTGGAATCCAATCACAACATACCGCGGTTTTTCCAATTTGTTAGTTGTTTTTACTTTCCAAGAATGCGTAGTGTTTTGTGGTAGAAAAGGATATTCACACAACTCCCAAGTTCTAAATGCACACGTTATAGGTTTATGGCTGTTGATTACTTTAAAAAGTGTAATTTTTTCTCTATCACTGACTCGTACAATCGGCATTCTCCATAATATTTTTGAAATATTTATTTTTACTTCTTTAAGTTTAGACGCTTCTGCTTCGTGTATTATATCATTTTTAAATATTTTAATAGCGTTAATATCCAGTGATGATCTGTTCATAGCCAGGGCCGGATTGGCATAAAAGACCCACCGAGGAAATAATGTTTAGGGGCCCAAAATTATAAAAATTATAGTTTAAACTCTTCTATGTTTATTGTTTAGGCTTGAACATTAGAATCATAATTTTTATAATATTCTACAAAAGCCGAAGGCCTAAAGACCAAAAGTTTTTGATGGTCCATAATCAGACAACGGGGCCCTTTTATAGAGAAGGCCCACCGAGATTTCCTCGATAGCTCGCCTAACCAATCCGGGCCTATGAATCATAGCTAACTGTTGGTTGCAGTTTATTAAAATATGGTTATAATCTTCGCAAAATCCAAACAAGTCACTGAGATTAATACATCCATTAAATTTACCACTATCGATAAAATCTGGGTTTGTGTTTTTAAAGTTAATATCCCAAGCAGCGTTACAACGATAATTAACATTTGAATTATTATATGAACAATAACCCTTCATAGTTGTGGTTATACCTGGGTTGACACGTTTTTGAATTTGAATACCGTTTATCTCATATTTCATTTCAGAAAAAAGGAAAGCTAATCCATTATTGATAAATCGTACGTCTCCAGTTATTCCATCCGGTTTAGTGATTGCACCCTCGATATAAATATAACTTTCGCATGGTAGAGTGTAAGATTCCGCATTATGTAATGCAATTCGCACTTCATCGTTATTCGATAAAGCCGATGTTGAATACGGCAAAAATGAGTGACAGTCGACGTGAGTTATTCTACTATCATCTACATATCCACCTGTTACGTTTAAAAACGTATCGTCCATAGTTAAATAGTTGTTAGAGAACGTAGAAAAGCTAGATTCTTTTTTGATAATTTAATTTTTCGTTGAGAAGGTTTCTTCGACTGATTAGGTGTTCTCTTAGTGATGCTTTTAACAGTACTGACGGGTTTTGCACGTATAGCTCTATTTGTATTATGAAATTGGAGACCCATTATCTTTAATTAATAATCGTACTGAAATTGGTTCACCTCTAAAGTCTATTAATTTTCCGTGTTCGTCTTTTAATGATATGTTGATATGACTTATTGATGTGCAATTGAGAGAATAAAATATTAAATGCTTAGGTATTTCTATGATTTTATAACCCGGTGGGACATTTAAATAAAACTCGTGTATTGTATGGCACTGCTTACCATTGTTGAATGAGCCGACTGCTATGTTTGACTCTATATATATATACAGTTAACTTTAGAAATATTAACCAACATTTCTGATTGATGTTTTATGTTAGCAGCGTATACTTTATTTTTAAATCCTAACAAATTGGCAATGCTATTAGGCACGGAAAAATCTATAGCTTCACTACACAACATCTCACATTTTAACGTATTATTATTTGCTTTCAATTCGAATGTTTTAACGTTATCGGGTAGTAGGTATGTGTTTAATAATAGCTTCAATCTCCTCGAGCTCATACGAACCCGTAGGTAATGTATAGTTATCACTTACCATTAGCTCATCACAGGGGCGAACGCTGGAAAAATTTCGGGGGGGGGGGGGTTTTGAAAAAAATGTTCATAAATATCATACTGTATTAGGTACTCTTTATTTAAGGTATTTATAGTATACGAGTATACAGAATAGATATACATATATTTTGTTGGTGGACTATCCACGGACGATTTATCTGAATCCACATCAATCGGAACTAAGGTAGTATTTTTATTTACTGGTTTAAAAAACTTTAAAATTGAACTCATTTTTAATTTTTGTATTTGCGTTTAATATTACGTTATACAAATACGCAGGACCGGCGCCAGGGTAAGGCGACTTAGGCGGTCGCCTAGGGCGCCATTTTCAGGAGGGGCGCCGAAATTGCTTTTTACAATTTTGCACACTTTCGTCAGTAATTTTTTTCATTAAATATAAAATACCTAAAACTTTTTACTGAAATATAGATAATTATTATTATGGTTATTCTGTTTAGCGTACTAACGTAAAATGTTTATTTATATACCTAATATATATTTATATGTGAATATTATACATATTACATTATATTTCGTCATAATATGTTTTTTTAATTAAGACGATAGCAAATAATGTACAAGTCAAGCATTATATATAATTTTTCCGTATTTCTGTCCACGAATAAAATTGTTTCCGAATATTATATCATGGGTTTTACTTGTATGAAAAAGGCGCCAGTTGGCATTTTGGCCTGAGGCGTCATTTTGCCTTACGCCGGGCCTGCAAATACGTCAATCAAAACTTTAATGATTAATAGTACAGCGAGATAAATCGTGTATTCGTTGGCGGTGTGATTTAAATAGAATAATGAACTAACTAGAATTATCTAGATTCTTGATAATACTGGTCGTTACTCGTTCCGGTCGTTGTGAATTTCCCGTAATATGTCGATGGCGGCGATAAGTACACTCGTCGACATTACGTAAGTATATCATCGAATTGGTGGCGACTGGTATCGATAAGTTATTTTTTTTAAGTTTATAACATATTCACTGCGACACTGAATTATCATGTAGTATAATGATAATTTTATTATAACATACATTTACAAACCACAGTAAACTTTTAAATAACTAATACATTTGAAGGTCCGGTAATTTTTTTTATTCCCAACATTTCGGGAGGGGTTTAATCCCCCCCCCCCCTGCGTTCGCCCCTGGCTCATCAATATTATATCGTTCAACGTTTTTCGTTCACATTCGATATTTAATTTTGAGTTTGATACATCAAGTTGACTCTCTAATTAACAAATCTCAATATTCTTATTCAAATCAAGTTGAGATTTAGTATCTTTAATTAATTTATCATAATTTTTTCTGACAATAGCTATCTGATTACACTTGTGATTTATATTAGGAAAAGAATTATTGGTTTGTAAGCCCAATAAACAAATATTAGCATTTCTAGTTACTTCTATAGGTGGAAAGAAATTACAAGATAGATCCGATGAATTTCCGTTTAGTGTTATTGTGTACATGATAAAAATTTTAAACACAAATGGCCGCAGTTTGTAGTATTATATTTCTGATGTTTATCGTAGTTGTATTTAACAATACAATCGTTAAAGTATTTTTGTAGTTCAATTGGAGGTTGTAAATTTCCGAAACTATCGTAATACTTTACATATTTTCCGTTCTTTTTATACACTACCCAATGAGTTCCTGAACCGTTTTCTATGTCAAGATTGACTACAGCAGATTCTAAGTGTTTAGGACGTAGAGGTAACCTATCTCGGGGAAATACACCAATGAAATGAGGTATTTTCAACATGCTAGCGTATTTTATAACCTCATAGTCTTATAACGCTCTATCGGTTAACGTAGATATTAGTTTTTTGTCATTTTTCTAGATTTCTTTAACAATCCACCAGTCTTGTATGGTGCTAGATACAACCCATTACCTTTTTGAATCTGATAAGTGTTCTTTTTATACGGTGCTAAATAAAGACCTTTACCCAAATGAATAGGTGAGTTTCTCGTATCAAGAGTTTAAAACTTTTTGTGCAACATGTTGGAATCGAGATAGATTTGCATTTATTGTTATATGTAAAGACAGTGATCGCGATAACGGGCGTTATCGATTAGGTTTCGATACCTATGTAGTTATATAAAGCACAACATCACCATCGTCATCACCATCACCATCACCATCACCATCAACTATATAAGTAACCGATAAACGTGATTACCTGACATAAGTGTGTACGAGTTCAAACTGTACAGTTGTTTTATATTATTATTATTAAAATAGTGTATAACATGTTTAAGTGTGAAAAGTGTTACAGCTCATTTACTTTGAAAGACAATTTACTTAGACATATCAAAACCCACAAAGGTGAACGAAACCCTTGTAAACTGTGTAACTCTACATTTAAGTATAGTTCAGCGCTAAAACGTCATGAAAAAAATTTGCACAGTAAACATATGCCCGAAGATTCAACAACATCTAAATTAAAAACAGTAGCACCTTCTTCAAACACTGTATATATAAAACCTAATTCACACGAAGACGATATTTCAACTTTAAATGAAATAGCTAGGGCTAAAGAAAATATCAAACGTAAATATATTGCATTAAAAAGTGGAGAGAGCAATATTCGTCAGTTAATAAACCAAACGTTTAAGCCAATAATCGAACCATTAAACAAAATATCTAATAAACAGGAAGAGCTTAACGAAGAAAAAGATTCACGTAATCAATACTATAATAAAGTTAAAGATGATTCACTAGAATCTAGATGATAATAAATATCAAGAAAGAGTAAATACATGGTTCAAGTCTATGGATATAGATAAAACTTATGGGTCTAAGAAACATTACTATAGGACATAGGTAATAAAGAAATAGAATTTAATAAAAACAGTTTATTAATTGAAGAAAACGAATATATGCTAACACCTGGTATAGTACGTTTATTATTCAACAAGAATCCGTCAGTATATACAGAACAAGATTTAGAAATATATAAAAAAATGCTGATAAAGACTTCTGCACATTTAACTCTAGATAACAAGATTAAAACCACGGGGAATAAATATAAAAATATAATTTCTAAATTATTTCCATCAGGTGGTGGTCTGTCTATGAAATTGCAGAAACATAACTGGAATGACCCCAATGAGTTGGTCGATCGCTTACGTCTACTTTTGGCGTCTAAGGCTGCAGGTAATACAGGAGTTGGTAACGAGATTACAGCAATTTTTGAAGAACTACTCGAAGCCGGTTTAATAAAAAAAATTCCAAATGTCTAAGCGAGATATTGCAAACGAATTACACAAACAGTCTAGCAATACGTATACGAGACGTTGCGTTAATGTATACGGTAAAAATGATTTATTTCAGGCAGATTTGGTTGAAATGATACCACTTTCTAAACTAAATAAAGGTTATAAATATATATTATGTATAATAGACTGCTTCACAAAGTATGCATGGACTATACCACTAAAATCAAAAACTGGTAATGATGTTACAAAAGAAATATCAAAAATACTCGTTATATGTTCACCAAAACTACTACAAGTCGATAACGGTAAAGAGTTTTACAACAAGACATTCGATATGTTGATGAAAAAATATAATGTTAAGAAATATTCAACGTTTAGCACTACTAAAGCGTGTATTGTTGAACGATTTAATCGAACATTGAAATCAAGTATGTATAGAGAATTTACTGGTAGAGGCTCACGTGATTGGATTTCTATTTTACCAATGTTAATTAATAAATATAATAACTCTAAACATAGAACTATTGGTGTGAGCCCTAAAGAAGCACATGAAAATCCTACATCGGTCAGGTTGAATCAACGTCAAATTACAAATAAAAAATTAAATTCAAAATAGATGATAAAGTGCGAATAAGTACACAAAAAGGAATATTTACAAAAGGATATCTACCTAATTGGTCAACAGAGATATTTACAGTTATTAAAATAAATAAAACGTTACCTCCGACTTTTCAATTACAAGATTATACTGGTAAACCTATAGCAGGTTGTTTTTACACCGAAGAAATATCAAATACATATTACCCCGACGATTACTTGGTTGAAAAAATTATTAGGAGAAAAGGTAATCAGATATTAGTCAAGTGGTTAGGATTCTCTAGGTCTCACAATAGTTGGATAAATAAGAGTGATCTTAAAATGTAATAACATTTAACATTCAACAATGGACGTGTTCGGAAGCACTTTGTCCAGTAAGCGAAAAGCTTTGATCGATAATAATTATCAAAATAACAAAAACAAATTAAGTGTATACACCAAATTAACTGATGATAATATAATAAATATACAAAGACTTGAGCATAAAATCAGAGTATTAGAATATAATTTAGTAGAGTCACAAACTAAAAACGGATTATTGGAAAATAAAATAATTGAGTTAGCTGAGAAAAATTTAGAGAAATTTCAGAGTCTTACTGTGGCTACACATGAAATAAACAATAAAATTACAATTTTGAAAAATCAAAATGATGAGACAAAGGAATCTATACAAACATTGTACAATATTTACCATAATGAACAAATTCATAATTCAGATGTAGAAACAGAATAGTATTTTAGTAATTATAATAATAATACTGTCAACAAAAATATTTTAGCTACAATACAATATTGTTCAACCATATACCATAATGTTATATTAATTATTTATATCTAACTTTTTGTATAACTTGTAAATTAAACTTAACAATAAAGAGAAAATATTACATTATACATCTGTTTTATTAATTATTTATATACATTTATAACTATATATACCTATATACAAACATGCAACTTACATTATTATTTATTATATATATAATTTAAAGTTCACAATCATGAAAATTTTACACTAAATATATCTAAAACAAAATTTCTCCTGTTTATTTTATAAGGTATAATAATTTTTATCATAGTATACAATACAATATATATTATTAATAATAAGGCATAGTAATTAAAATTAATCATATATTATAAATGATTATATGAAATAAAATTGTCAGTCTTCAGTCTCCAACATTTCGCTACAGAAAAAAAAGAGTTATGTAATGTATAATTTATTGTTTTATTTATTTAAATTTGTTAATACTAACGTTATCCTATAATGTCCCCATGGTAGAGTGTCAATTCTATATTTAAGAATAAACCTTTTATCATCGTATCGATTCAGAGATAATTTTGATGATGTTATTGTCTTGACCTTATGTCTGTACGACCTGAAAGACACCATATCTCGTTTGGGGTCGAAATCTCCTTTCTCACCAAAGAGACATTTTTTAAAATTGTCTATTGACATGTGGTGTTTTACCACAGCTTTTGCAACGCCTTTAGCTTTGATTTTTTCATCACCAGCCAAATTAAAGCCATATGATTTTGCACGAAGTGCTATTTGTTCCCTGATAGATTTTCCACCTGTCTCGTCTGTAAACGTCCCTGGTACTTTTTTACGATCTGTGCAGTTGCATTGATGATCCGATGGAAAGTTAGATGTGTCAAGTTTCTCAAGAAAGCCTGGTTTGGTTTTTATATCATGGTAAAAATCCTTTGTCTTCACTAGATACATGAGAGAATCTAAAAAAAAAAATATATATATATATATATATTTATATACATGTTATATTTATGCTGATAATATACAAACCTGTGTCCATATATAATAATTAAATATCATCTCCATAATACATTTTCATTGAATTATAATGGAACTCATACATAAGAGTTTTGGAAATATCTAAGACGCTCATTCCAACATATATGGGTTTATCAAATAATAGTGTTTCTTTTTTCAAATGTATGGCTGATAGATTTTCATTATATATTGTTCTGTTTTTTAATGTAGTTTTATTTATCAATTTTGAACACGCTCGGGGATTTGATACCAATGTCATGTCCATACGATTTCTAACATTTTCCATGGTTTTACCTGAAAAATAATAATAATAATAATAATAATAATAAATAAAATGTATGTTGATATAAATAAACTAACCAAACACAGAATTGTTCATTAGCTTTAAAAAATTGTCATTAGTTGCGCCCTTTCTCATCTCTGTGTTTAATGTTATATAATCATTTAACCATGGTGATTGATACAATTTTATAACTCTGTGTATCTTAAATATTATATAAATTGTTTTTTGATAAAATAATATTATACATTTATAATATATATATACATACTTTATCCAAAATTAATCCTGCATTTAAACTTTGTTTCAACGTTAAATAATGAATAACATAGTTTTTTTTCGGTTTGAACGAACACATCAGTTTTGGAAACTTTCCATTCGGTGAAATACCTCTTTCTGATAAGTATGGAAGGTCTCTATGATCATCATGTAAACATTGTGGATATGATACATCAACTTCAAGTATCATACCATAAGATGACTTTTCAGTCATAGTTTCAAGTGTTCGAATTATGTTTAGAATGTCCAGATCATCATTGCACCATTTAAAGCCGTCCTTGGGTAAATACTGTTGCATAGCCCAACCATAACTAAAAATTGTTTATTGTATTATAATTAAATATAAAATATAAAATATAATAATTATTTGTATAAACTCACAGATTTGTGGCATCGAGGTATACTATCCAAGTATCAGGTTTTGCAAGATTATATTGGTCTTCAATTGTATAATTGTTAGCTTTTGAATATCACTTAACTGCCTGTGTCAAACCACCTATAATACCACTCTCTATCATCAGTAACATATTGTAATCGTGTATTTGTTCAAGTTCTATACCTGTTATTTTTAACATACAGTCAAAAGACATGCCTGGGGCGGTGTAATAATAACAGGGATCGAGTTGGTATGTTTTTAAACACAAATCACGAAAATGTTCAAAAACATCGGCTAGCAACAAAACGTCAGTCTTGAGGTACAGGTCACTGTATTCACCTATAACAATTGCAACTAAAAATGAATGAATATATATTTTTTTTTTTTATGATAAAATAAATTATTATGTGCATACCTAATGTTTTACAGTCGAAATGACTCCATACTTCTATGACATGTGAATAATCTTCATCTGAAATGTTGTTTTCGGTGAGTTTGCTGAAAAATTCGTGTTTCTGTGGTATCTCTGTTTCATTTAACTTTTCCCATGAGTCGGTACATTCATGTGGGTATATACCTTTCCGTGTAACCAATTTCATATCTTTATTAGAAAACACTTTAGCAGTCTGTCGAAAGTTTGATAAGTCTGGCGTTATCAAATTACATGCTAATTTTTCCAAACTGGAAGCCATAAATCTCATCGTGTCTATAAATCAGATAGTAAAATTATTTTTTATGTATTTCGAAAAAGATATAAACTTTTCCTCTGTATTTGGAATAACAGTTATGGATTGTGTGTCATATCCAAGTTCTGTTGTTATAAAATGTCCATCATAATTGCTGAGGTTGTGAAATAAACACGGAACAAATTTAGGCATCCTCAGTAACAAATTGCAATTGTTACAAACTGTTTGTCTATATTTACCAGTTAAATGGTCATGGTCTTCAAGAGGTGGGTTGGTTGCTTTAAACTGATGAAAACACATATTACATCTACCTCCACGCACTGTAGATTGATGATTAACCCGATCATCATGTGTTAAAATCTTTGGTATGTTTGTTTGAAACATTTCAGCGATTTTATGACCAATGTACACAATTTCATCGAGAAAACGTTTTCCAATGTTATCATTTTGTGAATCCCCTCTAAACAGCACGGGTTCTGTCGGTATATTAAATTTGTTCAGTAACTGAATAGGTATATCTTCAGCAGGTTTTACATAATAACAATAACTCATAGGTATATGGTCACTGATGATTCGCGTGGTACAATTTTGATCATCGACGTCGTCGTTTTGTTCAGGTTTTTTAAGTATACATTCAAAGTCTGCATAAATTATTATCGGGTGTCGCACTGTGTTGACTGATTTTTTGAATTTCATGAAAGTGTTGGGCTCAGGCATTATTGGAGTTACAGGTTCATTTTTATTACATTTTTCTCTATGTTCAGATAAAAGTATTTGAGCTTCTGGAGATTTTCTGAAACTTGTAAAACATCTACGACATATCAACATTCCACTATTGCATTCATTAATCTGTGTGCTTATCAATCGCGATAAATCAGTTATTAAACAAAAATGTTGTTTACCATTATTGTCGTTAATTAATAAAATATCGAAATGATCATGGAGTTCACGTTCACATACTTTAATAGGTATTATAATATATTTGTCGTTTGCAGTTTTTTGATTTTTAACATTATTTTTCTTAACCTTTGTACCTTTTTTAAACCCGTATACATTTATAGATACACCAGGATTTTGTTTTTCAAATTTGTTTGTCTTTTAACAATACTGGATATGTTAGTCCGGAAAAATTGTATTTACTATCCAATTTATCATAATGACTAGATAATCTTTGTGGTTTAATGTTAACAAATTTAGATAGTAAACTATACTTGAAACATTTATTATCGTTTAGATTTTTCACATTTATTGTTGCTTTTCGGTTTTTTATTTCTTCTGGTAATTCCATATATGAAGAACCTCCAATTGGATTGTACTTATTGATACTCAATAACAGCCCGTCAATTTTATCGAGTGTATATCCTGACCCTAAGCCCTCATAATTTTCCTGTTCTTCTAATAATTTTTTGAAATCTTGCTCTAATTTATCGTCTAAACATGTTTCCTTATAAATTACTCTCGCTTTGGTTTTAAAAGCTCTATTTTCGAATTTTTCTGTTCCGGGGATGATGTATGTCGCCTCAAGTTTTAAATTATATTTTACAGCGCCACTGCTGACATTTTTCTGAAGTTTGTCTATAATTTCGGACATTGTATGACTTAAAAATAAATTATACGTCTTGATATCGTCTAAGTTTTTCATAAAATAATCTTCACATAAATCATTAAACCCAGATTTTAAAAGTACCATTCCAGATTTATTGACATAACTCATTCGTTCATTTTTTTCTAAACAGATTAGCTTGACTAGAATTTGAACCTATCATTAAAAAAATAAATAAATATTGCAATCATATTTTATAATTTATAAATATTTATTAAATTTATAAGCACTCACTACTATTGGACGTTTCTGCAGATGTATTAGGTACATAAACATTGGGAGCTAGCTGAATCATATTAAATTTATCAGCCACGATTGTACTATCACGTTTCTTATTTTGATAATTATTTTCAGCTCTAACACAAATTTCATTTTTTTTTTTTTCGTGTCGGAGTTTTGACAGGTCAATTACAGGTAATTAGATGAATAAACATCCTTACATATAAACTATAGATAACATAACATAAAATCAATTAGTCAAAAAGTCAACTGGTATACATAAAATAAAATAAGATGTGAAATAATGTGCTAGATAGATAATGGTAATTATATTAATGGTAACAGTGGGTGGTTCTAAAAGGTAACGTATGAGTTGTGATTTAAATTTTGTCGCTCCAAAATTCTGCCACCTTTATAGCCTTGCTATTTGCGTCGTGTAAGTCTGTTACGTTACATTTGATTGGGCATTCGTTGCAGTTTAAGAGGTGCGACATTGTCTGGATTTCACCACATACACAGCTCGTGTCTTCATTCCCATCCTTTATTCCCCATTTTTTTAGGTTCTCCCTCGAACGTCCAACTCCTGTACGTAGGTGATTTAGTGTTCTCCAGATCATCCATTTATTGTTATGTCCTGGAGGTAACGTCTCTTCGACTTTTTGCGTGCTCTCTATTTCCCATAACTTCAATCTTGATGTCTGTGGGTCATCTTCCAATTTCTTCGTGCATTTTAGAAAGCTCTTTCTTGATTTTAATCGGAAGCCTTCCACTTGTGCGTTATACATCGGGTGCCTTTCATCCGTGATCTGTTTTGTCCGTTCTAAGTCACTTGCAATTTGTCTGCGGATATGTGGTGGAGCTATGCCTGCTAGATGGTATAGTTTGTCTACTGGTGTTGGTTTTAAACATCCTGTTATAATGCGTGCCGATTCATTTAAAGCAGTATCAATTTGTTTCGTGTGTGTTGATCTTCCCCACACCGGGCATGCATATTCAGCGACCGAGAAGCATAGAGCTAGAGCCGAGATTCTAACTGTTTCGGGATGAGCTCCCCACTTTGAGCTCACCAATTTACGCAATAGAGTGTTTCTAGCGCATATTTTTCGTTTTAAGGCAACACAGTGTTCTTTAAAATTGAGTGACCTATCAAGGGTTAACGCTTAAATTTATTTTTTTTTTTAAAGTTAATTTAATTAATGATAAGTACCTTCTTTTGAGAGTTCCATCGTAGAATCTTGAACATGAGTTTCTAGATGGATATCATCACGTTGAGCACCAGATTGATGATTTTTTTCCACATGTCTCTTCAAATCATGTGCACGAGTAAAAGTCTTTAAACACATAGTACATGAATGTAATATTTTAACATCATGTGACTTGGCATGCCTGACCATGTTTCGCTTTACCGAAAACGTTTTACCACAAATATTGCACGGAACCATTATGTTACAAATATATAAAAAAAATAATAAAAAAATAAAAACGATAGTAAACTGCGATTAAAATCGAATAATTAATCAAATATTTTAATTTGTAAAATTAAAAATTTCAATTTATACACTCAAAAACTTAAGTAAAAATCAAAATAACACACGAGAAACTTATAACTCCAAACAACGAACTGAACACAAAAATTATACGACGTCGTGTATACAACAGAGTCGAATGGCACACTGAAGTATATTCAAAATTAGATTTAGACTTTATATAGCTATCCTAAATGTTTGTTCATGCCCAAAACCATAAAATAGTAGTGGCAAAAATCTATGTATGAGTAAGGGAAATATGTATATTATAACTCTATTAAGTATCATTGTAATAATCGATTAACAATATAAATCGTTACCGTATTACATACTCATTACGCGGTATTAGAGTTGCCCTTCGGTAATGACCACCCGACAATATTAGCTAATGTGTTACCCTGGCTAATGTTTTATTCGCCATCATAATATGCTATATATTATTTTTTAAATTAAAATACTTATCAAGTATAGTGGAGAAATGTAATGAAAAAAAAAAAATAAACAAAAATGTATTTATTGAATATCACGACTTTTTCTATATTGAAACAAAAATTACAAGTAATATATACAAAAATTAGTAAGTCCTTTGTTGTGAACCCCATCTGTATTGATCACATGTATCTTCTGAAGTGACATCATTTATGAGTCCTGCAAAAGTTAGTGATGGCAGTGATGGTGAAGAGTAGTTGTTGAAATATGACGGACACGGACCATCGTATTCATCGGCTGCTCTAGGTATTTCCATTCGCTGAGCATCTTCAAAGTTACTCGGTGACTCTGGTGGAGTTATAATTTCTTGCTAAATATAAAAAATGAATTATTAATAAACTTGTTTTACATACAAATTATTTATTATGAATATACCTTAATATTTACATTCAGTTGGTTTGAACATTATTCTGCTATTTGATTGCATGCATATAACTTCAATTGACTCAAAAAACATATATCATTCTTTGGTAAATATGGTATAAGCACCTCATTCCGAGTACCGTTTATGCCATTCTTCATTTCTTGATTATCAGTTTCTTGTTGAAATTGAAATTTGAAATAATGTACAATTTGATCAAATTGTTGTAATACCACAGGTCTAGTAAATGATGTTTTTCCATCAATCACCTCGAAAATGCTCCATTCCAAGTTTTGAAGTGTCATGAGGTCTTGACTACTAAGTAATACACGGCAGCCGTTTTGCGTGAACGATTCGACAACAAGCATATTCTGACCTTCGTATACCATCTTGCTCAGTTTATTAACTTTGTCAGTTAGAAAAATTATACTTCTAGATTTGTCTGGTACGTCCAATATAACCGAGAGAATATTTCCCATGAGGGAAAAAATTCGTTTTAAGAAGTCCGGTGAAATAACAACATGTCGTGACCGTGTTATTATATGAATCGTAGTGTTAAAATTATTAGTAGGATCTAGTCCAATGTTTAAACACTTATGATCGGCAAAGTCGATATTGAAAGTACTTGATTCGATGAGATTGCTAGGCGGTGTCGGTGCAACATATTTAAACTTCTTGTACGCTGCTACGTTGCCTGCGATCGATCCAGCCATATTGAATAAATAAGATGTATATTATACAAAAGGATTGAAAATTAAATCGTTTAACACTTGTACGGTTGAAAACGAACTGATATTATTATTATTTAACTTAACGTATTATATACAAAATTGGTAAAGAATTATCGGTTTTGGAAGGAAGGAGATTTAACATTATTAACTAATGTGTTAGTTTAACTACGTCGTCGTTAACTTTTACGTGTACCTATAATATGATATTAAAGAAGAGTTAAGTTTTTCTCGGTACGTGTTAGCTTAACTACCTCGTCGTTTGCTTTCACTTTTACGTGTATAAATAACATGTACCTACCTATATTATGATAATATAGTCAGATTACGTTTTTCTCGGAACGTGTTAGCTTAACTAGCGCGTCGTTTACTTTCACTTTTACGTATAAGGAGTTCAGTGTGTGTTGTATATCATAATATAATTATCAACATTGTATACATAAATACAATTTAAATATATGAAAAAAAAAAAAAAAATAATGATCAATAAAATTATATTTAAACACCTTCAAAGAAGTTTTGATTGAATGATCATACTTACTAAAAATCAGCTTAGAAATGATCAAATTGGAAAAACATTTTTTTTTGTTTGCACGGCCATTAAATGAAAAACATTTTAACAGTTCATCTGTGAATAATAGCTGCATAACTCGTTTAATGTAAATTTTTATAGATTTGCCACCAAGTCCAACTAGTTTATTTGTCTAAAACAAAATATAAAATTAAATTAAATATTTAGAAATGTATAAAATTAACAGTTGTAATTACTTAATTATATTATAAATATAACAACAAAAAAACTTACCATTAGTTTATAATATGTTTTATCTGATGCCAGTTGTTCTTCGATATCATTCAGGGTATTAACATCTTCAATAGGAAAAATACAGTTGAGGTTAGTGTAGTCTATATCATCTTCATGTTCTATGTTTGAATTTTGTGACTTGGAACTTCTTTCAATCAATAAATCAAGTTTTTCGTTTAAATTCCGGATGCTGTGTTTCATAATAATTAAATTATGGGATACCATATCTTTAAATTGATCATCTATAATCATAACGTTAACTATAGATTAGATTAAATATTATTTTACTATACAGAATATAAAATGTTAAATTAAAATGTAGTATAATTAGTAAATAAGGTAATATAATAAGCTACTTATGTTTTGGCATGACGTATACATACAATTAATAAATATTAATATATATTAATATAGGTATATAATATACTTTCAGCCTTTTTAAAAACACATTTTAAGATTTAACTATTATCAGCAATAAATAATAATCAATAAATTAGAAAATACCTGTTAAAAACTTAGATTTTCTTGTGTTAGTAGAAAGCATAGATGAAGTTTTCTTACCTAAAATAATAAATTAATTTGTTACAATTTATTTATTCATCTTAAATAAAATGCATAAATCATAAGCTACATTTATCTTTTGAAATCTCTTTTCTCGTCACCTCAACTATATTTTAAGTAAGTACTTACTCTCTGCCTTCAACATAAAGAAAAATAAGGTAGATACTTGTTTCCACTTAAATATTTTGGACTTAAAATGTTATATGATTTGAATTTAATAAAAATAAGATACATTTAAATAATGGTGATTCTTATTCTTAAGAATTAAGACTTCAGTAAAAATTAAATTATATCATGTTAAAAAACCTACTAGGAGCTGAATGTGAGCCGCTTTCTTTGGACTTAAATAACTGTTTTTTTACAAAATGTCCTTTAAAAATTATACATTAAAAATGTTTTAATTATTATTTCAAGTACAGTATTAAATAAAGCTTACTCACCAGACATTTTAGACAAGTTAACATTATTATTGTTTCTTGAAAGTTTAGGAGAATCAGCTGTTAAAAAAAAAATCTCAAAATTATTTAAGTCAAAACTCTTATAGGTGCACAATAATATAAACAGCATTTTAAGATGAATTCTGCGTAGATACCTAACAATTTTCTCGGAATATTTAATGAATATGATTTTTCAGATAGCTGTATTTTAAATGATACGCATGTTAACTTACAGTAAGTCGAAAAAATATATCATAATATCATAACGCATATAAACTTAAAAAATAAGCATAATATATAGAAATTATAATAATTTTAAATATAATTACATTTTTGAGATGACAGTAATATGTTTGGAGAATAAACATTGAAATGAATAGTGGTTGGAGTCTTAATTGGAGTAATTTCATTCATAGTCTTTGTGTATGAAATAGCTGACAACATAATACAACATTAAGGTTAATCCAAATTAATAAAAATAGTTCCTTACATTTTTGTGATGATTTTTTTTTAGGTGACATTATGTCTCTATAGTCTTGCATTTTAGGAGATGATATTGAACTTGCATCATGTTGTGAGGAAACTGTTTCACAATAATTAAATTGTACATAAAATAAATATTTTCATAAATTTAAAAAAATATAACTTACATTTCTGTGATGATGGTTTAGGTAACATTATATCTATTAAGTCTTGCACCTTAGGAGATGATATTGCGCCTGTGTCATGTTGAGAGGAAACTATTTCACAATAATTAAATTAAATACAAAATAAATATTTTCATAAATTTAAAAAAATATAACTTACATTTCTGTGATGATGGTTTTTTAGGTGACATTATATCTATAAAGTCTTGCACCTTAGGAGATGATATTATGCCTGTGTCATGTTGAGAGGAAACTATTTCACAATAATTAAATTGTATACAAAACAAATATTTTCATAAATTTAAAAAAATATAACTTACATTTCTGTGATGATGGTTTTTTAGGTGACATTATATCTATTAAGTCTTTCATCTTAGGAGATGCTATTGTACCTGTGTCATGTTGAGATTGTGTGATTGGAAGGTTTTTAGAAGTTGATTTAACGGCTAAAAAAAATGTTGTAGGTTTATACTCTATGTGCAGTTCAATCCATAAATTAAAATATCAACTTTATGCTCAACACCCTAATTTGTAACTAAATACTATCTTGCTCAATATTATTTAAAATTCTTGAAACAAAAAATGTATAAATATAACATAATTAGAGAATTATAATGAAATTTCATTAAAAATGATTCTTTATTAAACTAGGTATGTAACCAAAGTAAAATACAACTGAAACTTATTTAAGAATCTACCAGATGATTCTTCTTTTGATAAATACGGTATAACAAATATAATTTAAAAAATATATGTACTCAATATCTACACCACTGTTGATAATTTTAAACCATTCTCTCACAACTGGCGTCTATCCATCTACTTTCAAAGTGACCATTAATGTACTATACTTAATAAATCCGGTGATAAAAAAGTATGAGGTAGTTACAGACCAATATCTCTTACTTTATCAAAATTGAAAATGTTTTTATTAAGTTAATCTTAAGGATCATTTTATAAATAATTATAGTTCTAGATTAAAATAAACCTGTAGTTTAAATATCCCTATTTGGTCTACAGTTTTTGGTTCCAAAAATTCAATTTTTAATGGCATTTTTTTATTACATAAATACAATATTAAAATTGATTCAGTAGTTATATAATATTAAAAAAAAATATTTATAGTATATTTAAAATATTATAATAAAATTTAATTTAATTTATTTATTTATATTTTATGGAAATTGTTATTTTTATTGTAATGTTCCTAAATTTGTGATTTGCTTTTATTATTAAATTATTGTTATGATTATTGTTTATTGCTGGATACATGAACTCAACTCTAACTCAATTTAATTTGTGATATACGAATTAATTGTATTGCAAGAAATAAAGATTACTTTTATAATCATATCAATAGTTTAGATCAAAATCAATTATCAATAAGTAAATAATAAAAATAATTTAAAAAACTTATTAAATGTTGGTGTATTAAAAAATGTTGTTTAAATATATATGCATACATACATTTTAGAGTAAATACACCTTTTTTGGATTTTTTCATAGGTGACTTACGGATGATTGACCTTGCATCATAATTATCTATTAAAACATAAACAGGTTGATTGAAGTTACAACCATAAATTTAATAGGTGGTCAAATTAGGTAATTAATAAAAGTTTTCTTTAAGACTTACCAGACTCGTAATTTGGCTTCGCATTATCATTTACTTCATCTGAGTCATCTGGTTCAACTGTTTCTTCTTCTGAATGTGTAATTATAATCGTACATAAGAAATATTATAAAAATAGTAGACATAGACCACATAGATAATTTATGAACAATGTTAAAGTTATACCTATAATTCCTAATTTGCTTTGATTTTTAAGTTTATTGATATTTAATTTCCGTTTTGACACTAATTGTGTGTCATTTTCTGAAGATGATAAATCTGAAGTAAAAACAGCTTTCTTACATTTTTTAAGGGCTTCAGAATACGATTCTGAAAACAAAATATAAAGGTAGTTTTAATAATCGTACTTATAAATTATACAATCAGTGCTGTAAAGAGTATTTTGTATTTTTATATATTTAAATAATTGATCATAATATATAATTTATAATTACTAATCAAAAAACTACCAACACAATTATTCCAAATTTAAATACTTTACAGGTAACAAGTTTAGCTTATAGGTATAGTTAAAATGCCAATTGCCAATACTTACCGATGTTCGATAATAATGTACGTGATTTAAACCAATTAAAAGATTGAGTATCGGGATCACTTTGACTTTCAATACATTTTTTTGTATTTATGTTTGGCCACGCACATTTATACTTGGTAACCCACTTACTAGGTACCACTTCCACAGAATTATCGTCTTTAAAATTGACTATAGACCACATTATAAAAAGTCGGGAACAATAAATAAATTTAACACGCGAGTACGCGACACACTTGACACTACACAGTACTAATTACTATAATTTATAAGAGAGTAGGTAATACAATAGTCAGTAGTCACTAATAAACACTAATGTCTAATACAAACATACAGTAATACGACTGATGAAATGACGATAGTTTGGTTATGTTTATTATTAATATTATTATGTACAAGTTTAATATTGCTATAAAAATACCAAATTCTCGTAGGTATGTTCTTTCGCGGAAGGAGACGGCGACTCGTTATCGTAACGATAACGATGACATAATATTGTTCTATTTTTATACATATTTTTCCCTAACTATACCCATAGCTGTAAGACCAT
Organism: Therioaphis trifolii; assembly: GCA_027580255.1. Taxonomy (NCBI): domain Eukaryota; kingdom Metazoa; phylum Arthropoda; class Insecta; order Hemiptera; family Aphididae; genus Therioaphis; species Therioaphis trifolii. The sequence continues at coordinate 327,166 of JALBXZ010000029.1, forward strand.
AATATAAATAAAAAAATAGACTGTTATATTATAATAATATAGTATTCAATTAATCAAACTTGATTACAGGACGTATAATCAGTAGCCTTTAAAATATTTTTTCTTAATAATAACAAGTAATTATTAGATGATACATATTTAAAAAAGTCATGATTATGAATATATTCCTCATTCCTAACCCGTACCAAAAACTGTATCTCACTCTGGCTACACCAATCGACTAAACAAAAAAATATTAAATAACCTATCAATAATATTATTATCTAATGTCAATCTACTGGACACTGGTGTTACTTGTTTGCATTAAAACTGTGACGACTGACGACAACGTGTTTTTATAGTATTTTAATAATCGTTTGGATTTTTTTCTGTGACGTATACGATGTTATTAGTTATTACTTATTACTTATTAGTAGGTAATTTGTAAGGACATTTTAAGTGAAAAATCGTAACTTATAACTAATTAATTGGTTTATTTATTTCACAAATTTGTATTTTAATTTATAACAATATACCTACTTGACACAATGAGTGACTCCACGAAAAGACGGCGTTTGCTGGATGAGTTAGATGAAATTAGTACAATAGCTGAGTCAAGTTCATTACAGCAATCAGAGTTATCTGATGAAATTACAATAATTTCTACACCGTGTAGTATTAGTTCAACTGATTTGATGAATAATTTTATTTCTTCTGCTGTACAATACCCCGAGTCTAATTTGAATCAGCAAAAGCAACAGATTGTTGGTCATCGTAAGTATATTATATTATTACACGCCATATTAAGTATTTAACTTCTTCACTATTACATTAAGTTTAATTATTTAAAATTATATTAGTACCTATTTGAATTGGTTACACTTTTACCACACATTTTGGTTTTTTTTTTTTTAGTTTATGCATAGGTACCTAATTTTTAGTATTGTGATTGTGTAAAACACTAAAACATTATGAAATATGTATATTTTTTGACATTGGTAAAAACAATTTTTCTACAGTTTGAGTAGGTATGCCGTATGCATCATGCCATCACAATCATCACATCATTCACATCATTAAGACATTAAATACAGGTAGTAGCCAGTAGGGGTAATACTATTCATTGCAATGACGTATGCGTTATTTACCAGGGTGCCCAAAATTATTCAAAACAATACGATATTAAATACTATTTTCATAAAACTTTATTTTTTTAGATTCTCAACGGAGTGATGAATGTTTTGGTTTTATTTTTTATTTTTGTTTCTGTATACACCATAATAAAGTACGCCTAGTCGAAATAATGGTTCGATTTTCAACTTCAAACCTCCTATAGTTTCCGGAAGTAAAGTAAATATCTTCGGTGCATCGTAGAGGTCAAAAGTTATCAATTCCCAGTAGTTTTCAAAAGCGTGGGGAAAAACGGGAACTTTTACGATTTTTTTAATTTGCTATAACTCGATATAATAATATGATACTCTACATATGGTATAATTTTCAAAATATTTTGACATTTTCTGATCTATATTTATTATATATATATATATATATATATATATATATATATATATATATATATATGTTACTTTTTTTCTAAAATTGTAGACAAAAACTATAGAATTGGTTAAAAAATCCTGAAAATGTAATACAAGAGCTTTCTCATAAGTTTTAGTATTGCAATTAAAAAGAATTAAAAATTTTAAGTCACACATTTTTTAGTAAGCGTTTATTAAAGTTGAAATCCGTAAAAATCACGAAAATTTGCAAAGTTATTTTGTACTTAGTTAAAATTCTATACAAATTTTCATATTCATATCTGAAATTTAAAAATTTTAAGCATTTGTAAAAATAAAATTATAGGTACCTTATGTAACTGGAAGTTAAAATAAGTTGTGCGTAATTTCACAGTATTTATAAACTACCGTTTAAAGTTTGATTTTTGTAAAACTCGTCGAAATATTGTAATTATGATAAAAATAATTATAAAAAACGCATCCCACTGAAAAATTAATATTCATATAATATAATTTGAACAACATGTTTAAATAATTTTAGAAAACGATGAACTTTTATCATCCAATTTTGATTCCGAGTTGGATGATGATTATGATTATTACAACATATCCAGCAGTGAAATGTCCAATGAAAATTCAATTGATAGTGCAGATGACTTACCTGAATCAGCTGAATCAACAATTAATGATCAACTTTCAAGTTGGAGTGTTGAACATAATATAAGCAATGTAGCAGTTACTAGTTTACTGAGTATACTAAAAAATCATCAATGTTTTAAAACCGTTCTCCCTAAAGATGCCAGGACTTTACTACAGACATCAGTTTCGTCTAAAAAGATTATATTAAAGACAATAAATCCGGGATATTATTATCATTTTGGTATTTCATCTGGTATAAAAAAATGTATCCTTCTGAAGAACAGCGTAATACTAATCCAATAAAACTTGTAGTTTTACCTTGTAGTCTACCTCTTACTAGAAGCTCTGGAAGTTCTTTTTGGCCAATATTATGCTACATAAGACCATACAAAGAAAATGTATTTCCAATAGGTATTTATTGGGGGTATAAAAAGCCATTAGACAGTAATGAATTTTTAAATGATTTTTGTGAAGAAATAACAGATTTAATAAACAATGGTATACAATTTAAGATAGATAACCAAAATTTTGTAACCAAAAAGGTTATTTTAGATACTATTGTATGCGATGCTCCCGCAAAATCGTTCGTTCTAAAAATTAAAGGACATGCTGGGTTTTTCTCGTGTACCAGATGTGAAACCCAAGGACAATATATGCGTAATCGACTATGTTTTCCAGAAATTAATGCATCAAAAAGAACGCACGAATCATTTAAAAATAAATTACAGGAACAACATCATTTTACAAATACAATAATGTCTAAACTAATAAATATACCAAATTTAGATATTATTCGAATATTTTCATTAGATTATATGCATTTGTGTTGCTTAGGTGTAGTAAAAAAACTTTTTCGTTTATGGTTGTCTAAAGGTCCAAAAAATATTCGTCTTAGTAGACAACAAGTTAACGAATTAAATGTTTCACATTTAAATTTAAAAAAATGCGTAACGTACGATTTTCCAAGGAAACCTAGAAGTTTAGACGAGTTTTCCAATTGGAAAGCCACCGAATTCCGACTTTTTCTTTTATACTCTGGACCGGTTATTTTAAAAGATGTTCTTAATGAAAAATTATATTTAAACTTTATATGTTTACATGTAGCTTTTACTATACTACTATCTTCAAATTCCAATCAAAATTTGATAAGTTTCTGTGATAAGCTATTACATTTTTTCATTAAAGATTTTTGTTCTATTTATGGTACAGAACAAGCATCACATAATATACATGCTTTACAGCACATTGTTGATGATTTTCATAATTTTGGTCCCTTAGATGATGCTAGTGCCTTTCCGTTCGAAAACCATATGCGAGCACTAAAAAAAACTGTTAGGAAATCATCTCAGCCATTGCAACAAGCAGTAAAAAGATATGAAGAACAATTTACCTTTAACACGTTTAAAACCTGTAATTCAAATTTAAATAACAACAAAAATATAATATGTAAAAAACAACATCAAAAAGGTCCTTTGTTAGAGAATTTAATTAATCCACAGTTCCTTATTTTAATTTCAAACACATTTAAAATTAATACTACTTCAGAAAAAGATAGCTACATTTGTACTCAAAGTAATGAAATAATAAAAGTTGTAAATATTTGTTCATCAGAATCAAGAGGAAAGGTAATTGTAGGTTATACGTTTCTATCAAAAAGATCTTTTTTTACTAAACCAATAGATAGCATTAAGCTTGGTATTTTCGTAGTTGCAAATCTTTCGTCGACTTATGACTATTGGAGTATAAATGAAATTAGATGCAAATATATGATTATTAAAGTTCAAAATGAACAAATAGCATTTCCAGTTATACACACATTAAAATAGTTAGATAAAATAGTTATTACAAATGTAGTCTGTTTGTATTTTAACCAATTATCATTAAAATTAATAGATGTATTATTATTTATTATTATTATTTACCTATTTATTTTGTTCCATACGCATGAGGTATGCGTATGCACCATATTGTATTGTATAAATATGTTTTTTTGTCAACGTTAAAATGTAAAATATTATGCCTAATATTATATTGTTATATCTATAGAGTATTATTTATTTTGTGTATTATTTTAATATAATAATTTTAAAAAAATGTAATTTTGTAAATGTTTTGTTTGGAAAGATATTATTTGTATTAATTTATAATATAATTTAATATATAGGTATACATATTATGTTTTTAAAATACGCCGTTTACTATTTGTATATACGTGGTTACGATAGTATACGACGTTATAGTGTCTACTGTCTATTGTCTACCTATACCATGGTTGAAATTGTATTTTATTTTAACTTTGGCCTTTTTTTATAATATGTTAAAAACTATAATATATAGCTATTTTATATTAATCTTAATTTTTAAGTTGTGATGTACATATATTGTTATTTATTTATAACATAGTAAACCGCAGCTGTAACTATTGTAATAAAGAATATATAACCATAATATATAACGATAAGATTTTATAGTGAAAATACTAAACTATGTATAGAAGAATATTATTATAAATTGTTTTTATTTTTGCCTTATCAGTCGGGCATTCGGCCACGGCCCATGGGTTATCCCAATTCCCTTTCCCGGAAAGCTGTGTCACAATCGGCGACACACGATGTGGACGGCGGTTCGTATTTTTGTATAATATTCTAGGGTCCAATATATATTTTAATATACTGAAATTATTGTTTTTGTGTCAAAAATCAGTATCATAATAGCATGTTGTTTAATATTATCATTGATTATAAATATAATATATTTATATTATACTTATAAGTTATAATCAATGATATTATATTAGTCAATTGTATAACATAATGTTATGACTTATGCGGTTATATTACTTATTATGGTCAGCGTCATTCCTGTTATTTTCCGAGGGACACGAACATAGGCGTAGCGTGATGATTTTTTTTGGGGGGGCTATAGCCTTTTTTTTTGTGGTATCAACGACGCTGCCGAAACTGCTTGCGAATCACTTTGTATAAGGGCTATAATGATTCAGGTACAGAACATATTATATTCTACAAATATAACTATAGAAAAATATAAAGGAACAAAATATTAAAAGGACTAAAGAAGCACATTATTAAGTAAAATATAAATAAATAATATACCATACATCATATTATTATCAAATACATATTTTGTATTTGAATTAAATATTAAAAAAAAAAAACATTTTAAATAGGAAATTATTACTAATTAGTAATTACTATATTGTAAGGTTTAAACGCCTGCTTTTTTGCGCAAATATATTTAGAACCTCTTCAGATGTTATATTATTAGCAAAGTCCCTTTCAATATGAAGTAATGATAGATTTGAAAATCTATCGTTAGACATAGAATTTCGTAGCCATGTTTTTATTCACCGCATTACCGAAAACGATCTTTCACAAGAAGCAGAACTTACTGGAATTGTAAGTGCTACTTGTAAAAGCTTGTATAAATTTGGAAAAATTGTTTTGTTGATTTCTGATACAAGAGCACCTATGTCAAAATCATCTTTATTAATACAGTTCTTCATAATTAGCATTTCAGCTTTAAGTTGGTCTTTATCAATACATAAAGCATTCTAAAAACAAAAACCTTATATTAACATTAATATAATATATTTGCATGTATTTTACTAACCTCGTAATGTTCAATAAAATGTAAACTTTCATCATATTTTAACTTCATAAAGTTATCAATACTATGTCCAATTTTCAAGCTTTCTGTTGAAAATCTGCTTCTCAAACCTGATAAAACACAGTCAAGTATCCTAAAATAACCATTAACTTTCCAGTATTCAAACTGGGTGTCTTCATCATTCATTCCTTCATTGAGTTCATCTACATTAGCATAAGAACATTCAGCACCAGTAGTATTACTAACATAATAGTTTTGTAAATTTGTTGTTTCTTTTCTTTTACGTTTGGAACCTGTGAAGTATCAAATTAAATATATAAAGATATATTATAAACATAAAATACTTCAACATAAATTCTCAATTAAGGTTAAAAACTATCTTTTCGTTCTAATATAAAATATAATTTATAAATATTTTTAAATAACCTTTAGCTGGAATTTCTAATGAAATGTTGAACTCTTTAGCCAATGCTATAACTTCTGTCCACACAGTTTTAAATTTTTCTGAGCAACGGTCATTTTCAAATGTTTTTATAATACTATTGATTAAATTTACTGATTTTCCCACAGTTGCTTTTTTCTCTTGCATTAGGTTACTAAGAATATTGATTTTTGTTAAAATATCTTCAAGTATAATTAAAAATAGTATAAAAGGTCCTTTTTTTATCATAGCTTCAATTCCTTTTTAATTAAAAATAAAATAAAATGTTAATAACATTTTATAATTAATTCATACTAAATTACAATAAAATATCAAACAGATTATATACCTATTGCTTGTGCTACATCTAGATTACTATTAGCATCAATTTCTTCTCTTAAAACCTCTAGTATCACTTCAAAATTATCTTTAACAGTTTTACAGTTTTTATACCGGCAAACCCAGCGAGTATCAGAAATTCAAGTAATAGAAGATGCTTTAATGTCCATTTTTAATTGCATATCTTTTAGTTTTTTATTTGTAGATGGTCGTGAGAAATATACGTATAATGCTTCCAGACTGTTAAAAAAACTTTTTGCATACTAAAAACAAAACAAAGAATTTTAGAGAAAATAATTAATTAATATTTTATATATTTCAACAAAATTACCTCAACATTCTTGCACATGTCTACTACAACTAAATTTATTCTATGGGCCATGCAATGCGTATAAATAGCGCATGGGTATCGTTCAAGAAGTTTACTCTGGACACCATTTCTTTTACCACTCATAACACTCGCTCCATCGTAGGACTGTGCAAATATTGGTATATTTCCCAAATTTGAATGCTCAAGAAATTGAAAAATAGTATTAACAAGTGTCTGTGCATCTTGTTTTTCAGACACATCCATAAAACCAAGGAACCTTTCATAGACTTCTAAATCTTTTACATAACGTACACATATAGACATATATTCTACTTTATGACACCTGTTAAAATGGTAATAGTATAATACATGATTTAATAATATATGAACAAGTAGTGTCATGTACCTGGCATCGTCAACCATAATAGCAAAAAAACCAACTGATTTTATTTGAGAAATAATATTAGTTTTTAAAACATCACTGCAAACATTTATCAACTCATTTTGAATGTCAGGACTTGTAAAATTAAACTTACTCTCTTGTTTTATTTTAAATTGTATATCATGCTTAGCCATTAACTGGCAGGCTTCTTTAAAATTACCTAATATTGAATAAACAAATTATTAAATAAAACTTTTATAATAGTGGTAATAAGCTAATAACAAATTAATAACAAGCAGACGGTCAGACATAAAATACTACATTCCACACTTAGGTTAAGTACCTTATTACCTTGGTTTAAAGAATCTTTTGTTTCATCGTGGCCTCTAAATGAAATCCCTTGACGAGTCAAGTATAAAACAATGTCAATAATTTTTTTAAGATAGTTTCGGTTTTCTATAATTTCTTTTTTATTTTGTGCTGAAACTTGTGTTACTACACTACAAATAGATTTCGCACTTAAATATCCAGACCAACTTGCCATGCATTTTAAATGACATTTTGATTTTTCATGACTCATTAACTTGGAACCATTACCACTTAGCTAAACATGAGAAACAAAAATTAATAGTTAAATACAATATTATGTGCAATAAAAAATTACAATATTACTTTTTTCCAATTTCTGAATCCAGTTTTTGTAAAAGTATTATCAGCTATGTAAATATTATTTGTATTGAAAATTCGGCAACAAAAACAAAACACAGCATCAATTTTAATGCTATACTCTAACCACGAATACTGATTAAAATAGCCATCTGAAAATGATCGATTTTGCTTTCCAAAAAGTGTTTTTGGATAGTTCTGAAAAATAGTAATTGTGAAAAAAAAAATAAATGTGAAAACTGAGTAGTTTTATTAGTTAAGTACCTATACCTTATATTTATTAAATTTTAATTTATGTAATTAAATTTAGTATTAATTTACTAATTAATATTTTAAACGTAATACTAAATTATAGATACTATAATATGTTCTATGAATAATTTTTATATTTTTCAGACAATTAATTAAAAATTTTAGATAACACAATTAAAAAGTATATCATTAATATCTTGTATTATCTATCGTATAATTAATAAAAACTATAATATAATATTTACTTTTAAAATCGGTTGTTTTGGTCCAGAGTCTAAAATTCCAAGATCTAATTTTAAAGTTTTTACATCACTTGAGTCTATACAAGTGGATACAATTAGTTTTTCTCGACTGGATTCTTCCTCTGCACTGTCAACACTATTAAAACTTGGATTGTCTTCTTCATATTCTTCATCAGCATGTTTATCAAGATCACTAGTGGTCTGAATGGCATTTTTAACGGGTGGGTTATTAATCGTGGTCTTTACTTTATTAAATTTAAATATACTAAACATCGCAATCGTTAAAACTTGCGGGTATTTAAAAAAATATATTTTATGTTTAAATGCACTTTAAGGAAAACTGAACGTAAGATGAGAACACGGTGAAAACTTATTTTGCTATAAAATAATCAGCGTATATAATATAGAGTGTAGACTGTAGTTAATAGTTATACCATTATACTGTTTAGTGTTTACAAGTTTGGCGGATTTACCATTAACGAATACTCTCGTATCGTCAACGCTGTGTTATCGCCGTCTATTTTTAACCTAAACAGTAAACACTATAAGTATTTTTCCCAGAAACATCGATGGACGGCGATAACGTCATTATAATTTACTAATTTATAATATAGAAGATAGAACTAGGTATACAACAAAATATTATTATTGTTATTGATGTCGAATGTCGATATGATATTGTAGGTAATGTATAAATAAATGAATAATTTAAAATTTGAATTATCAAATAAAGTATTCTTCTGATATCAAAATAAATAATAGAAAATGTTTTCAGTTCCCACATATGGACGTATAACTGTATAAGACAGTAAACTATTACACAAAAATTTCTGGGGGGGCTTAGTAGAATTCTGGGGGGGCTATAGCCCCCTTAGCCCCCACCATTCTACGCCTATGGACACGAATATAATAATATAATACTTAGACATCAAATATTCATGTAAAAAATACATTACATTTAATTTATATATATTCCACGATATAATAATTAAATATATAATATTATAATATATATATACATTTAAGAATTGTTTTGCAAACACTAAAATATGGTTTGTAAATATTTAGGTTTAAATACTTAGAGTTTGACAACTTACTCATTCATAATAAATATTTGAAGCTTAATACTGATGAAGTATTTATAAGACAATATTAAATAAATACTTTTTTACTAATACGGTATTAATATTGAGGTTTTAACTAAACAATAGTCTAAAATAAATATTGTAAAATAAATATTACCGTTTCAATTATACATTAATGCTAATTTAACATTTAAAATTGTATCCATTTTAAGATAGACAAAATAATGTAAAAATAAGTTAAATTAAATGTTTATTTTTGAATATTAATATTTTAATTTCAAACCAATATTTAAATAAGTTTCAACATTGGTAATTGTTATGTGGGTAATAAATAATATAAAGAACGAGTAATATGTAATACAGGGCCGGATTTAGGGGAGGGCTGAGTGGACTGCAGCCCACGGGCCCCCATTAATTCGGGGCCCCCACAATTTTATGATATTTAAATTAGAATACAGAAAAACATATTTTAATTATATTTTCACGTGTTTAATTGAATGATATATTAAACTTAATTAGGACGTTTGAAATTTAATTTTCTTTTAACTAATAATAGATACGAATTTGTGTGTATTGACAATGAACAGTGGTTTAGAATATGGATAAGATATTATGTCTTTTTTTTTGCCGTCCTTAATTATGTGTAATTATGACAGTAATAATATTAGAAAATGCGTTTCTAAATATAAACATGTGGGTCCGGAATGATGACGTATTAAAATGTTGTTGTGAACATAATAGTTAACGGAAATTCATCGGCATACTATTATTCGAGGAATTATGAGATAAGTTTTTGGTCATATCATAAGATACAAATCACATATTATTCGCTCTATATATATAATATCGTCATATTTTGTTCGTTATTCGTCATTAATCGATAATCATCATTATCATTGGTGATGTCTGACGTGTTACAACAAGGGTATAATAAACTTCACAAACGTTGTATTTGATTATTGTATATTCTGACTAGAATACTAGATAGAGTATAGACTATAGTTGTTCCATTTATTGTTCTTCATAAGCATTTTTCAAACAGTGATTTGTATAATAATATTTTACAAATTATAAAATGGAAGATCGTCATAAATTAAAGCGAGATTATATGAGTGGTGCAGATAAACGAAAATTAGCTAAAGAAAAAGAAAAAAAAAATAATGAAATAATTTCAAAAACAAGGCGAATGACTGATTTTATCATAACACAGCCAAACACGACTTCGGAGGTAAGTTCAAAAATGTTCAATTACTGTACAAAAAATTAATATAACACGATAATATAAATAATTGGTGGGTGTAATCGAATAATATTTAATATTATTAAGATCTATAGTCATGGTCGTGCGCAGAACATTTTCACTGGTGTTGCGTAATTATTCTAAAGCTACATACCGATTAGTAATAATAACCACTATGTATAATGTAGGATCCCAGATTATTCCAAGAATTCATATTATTGTTCTTTCATTCCTTTTCCTATTATTGCGTTTGTCATTATTAATATAAAAATAAGATATAATTATTGACCACTTTAGTATAATATATTAAATTCAAAAAATGTAATAATAATTGAAAATTAAACACATTACCTAATATAATAAATAAAAATTGGATAAAATTTCTTATCAATATAATTTCAATTAGATACATATTTAACAATTTTTTCATTCGATTTCAGTCATATCAAACTGCTTCACCAGTAATTGTAGCTGAAAACCATTTACCACAAAGTCTAAATGTTGAAAAAACAGATGAAGGTTTAAATTTAGATATAGGATTATGGCCTGAAAATATGACAGGATTAATAGATTACTGGGTAAAAGTAGGAAGTTCAAATTTACAAAATTGTTCTCAAGAATTATTTATACAAAAATCAAAAAAACAATTTGATGTAAAATTTACTCGTAAATGTAATAAGTCATTGTTTGAGCGAAAAACTGCCAACGGAGAAATAGTTAAGCGTTCATGGTTATGTTTTTCACCATTCAACGGTAGTATTTTTTGTTTTGTTTGTAAATTAATGTCCAAAACACGCAGTCAATTTACTCATGGTGGTTTCTGTGACTGGAAACATGCAGATAATCGATTAATAAGTCATGAAACTTCCAAAGATCATTTAAATTCTGTGATTAATTTAGCTGTTCGTTTAAAAGAATTAAGTCGTATTGACAATGAACTTATCAAACAAAGTGAAGAGGTAAAGAGTTATTGGCGTAATATAATCAAGAGACTGATAAGTGTTATAAAATTTATATGTGAACGAGGTTTGGCATTACGTGGTACAAATGAAATTGTTGGATCGCCTAAAAATGGCAACTATCTTGGAATTCTGGAGCTGTTAGCTGATTATGATAATTTTCTTCAACAGCATATTGAAAAACATGCAAATCGTGGAAGTGGGCACACTAATTATTTATCTTCTACAATCTGTGAAGAATTAATAGAAATAATGGGAAATAATGTTTTAAATGAAATAATTTCTCGTGTAAAACTATCTAAATATTTTTCAATTTCATTAGATTCGACACCTGATGTAGGTCATATAGATCAATGTACATTAGTTTTTAGATATATTGAAAGAGATACACCAGTGGAAAGATTTTTAGTATTTATGCCAAACCAAGGTCATAAAGCTCAAGATATGTATGATGGTTTAATAAGCTTTTTAAATAAGTATAACTTAAATATAAAAAATTGTAGAGGCCAATCATACGATAACGCTTCTGCAATGAGTGGGAAATACAATGGTCTCCAATCAAAAGTTCTGGAAATTAATAAACACGCTTCTTGGATTCCATGTGCTACACATTCTTTAAATTTGGTAGGAAAAGCAGCAGCCGAGTGTTGTACTGCTGCTGTTGAATTTTTTTATTTCTTAGAGCAGTTATATGTATTTTTTACGGCATCAACAAAACGTTATGAACTAATGGTTATAGCTCTAAGTTTAGAAAATACCAAAACCCGTATTCATGTACCACAACGAGTTAATACTACACGTTTGTCATGTAGATCTGATGCAACAAAAGCCCATATGCTAGGCTATAAACAATTTAAAAGTACTCTAATTAAAATAGCTGATGACTTAGAACAAACAACAAAAACGCGCTGTGATGCAAATTGTTTATACAACCAATTGTGTACACTTGAAATTGGAATTTACACAGTCTTTTGGAATAATATCCTTGAAAGAGTAGACAGCACTAATAAATTACTGCAAGATCCGACTTTAGACCTTAACACTGCAGTTTCTGCTATTAGTTCTTTAAAGAATTTTGTTCAATCTAAACGTGATAAGTTTGATGAATATGAAAAACAGGGAAAAAACATTTCGGAAACAACAGACTATTTGAAACATCGTAAACGGCAAAGGAATATCCGTTTAAATCCAATAGATTTTCATGAAACACCCGAAGTAGATTTAACTTCTTCTCAGAAATTCAAAATTCAAAATTTTTTACCTGTTATAGATACGTTTATTTCTAACTTAGACAAACGGTTGTCTGCTTATGAATTGGTATACCAACGATTTGGCTTTCTTCGAAAATTAGACCAATTAAGTAATGAAGAAATTGAAAATGAAGCAACTAAACTTGTCAAAATTTACGAAGATGATATCGATGAACACTTTGGAAATGAACTTATCCAGTTTAAAGAATTTTATAAACATTTTAAAGATGAAAACAGTGAATTTCATAATATTAGTCAAGAACATTTGATGTATAAAATATTAATTAATAAGGAGGTAAAAGATTGTTTTCCAAACGTTGAAATAGTTCTTCGCATTTATCTTGTTCTTATGATTACAAACAGTAGTAGTGAAAGATCATTCTCTAATTTAAAACACATAAAAAATAGATTGCGTACTTCTATGGACGGAGACAGACTCAATCAACTTGCGAGAATGAGCTCTGAGTCTGATATTTTAAGAAAACTTGATTTTCAAAATGTTATTGATAATTTTGTGCAAATGAAATCAAGAAGAGTTCCAGGCATTTAAGTTTAGTAACTTGAAATTTTTTTGTATTATTCAATATTTAATTACACACACTTACATAATTTAAGCGATACGCATTTCTTATAAAGCAAATATATAATATGATGATATTTCTTATGCTTTTTTTTTTCTATTTGATTGTTTATATGGTTATATTTTATTATTAATTAAAAATGTAATCATAACTAATTCTCAATATGATTTCTATGTATAATGTTATTTAATAAGTCTTGTTCAGATTGAATTTTTTCTAAATAATAAAAAAATTAATAAATTTAAAAAGTCAAAAAATATGTGCTCTTGTTAAGTAAATGGGGCCCCCACATTGAATTCCGCCCAAGGGCCACCACATACCTAAATCCGGCCCTGATGTAATATGTATATTTAAATTTACCTTTTCAATTTAGACTCAATTTTATCAAACCAAAATTGTGGATCATATTTGATTATTTCAACATGTTGCCAATTATGTGAATACACAATAAAATGACAGATATCTCTTTTGGAAATTCTCAACTGCCCAATTATTTGATAGTAATAATTATCATCATTTTTTAAAGTTATTTCTCCACATTCATTTAATCTTAAGAACTTGATCTAAATTAAAAATATTATTTATAGAAGTACGAGATAGGTATATACTAGGTCATATATGGACATAGGTGCAATTTCAATTTTTGACTTGGATGGGCTTTACATATTTAAAAGAAACAGACTCGTAGGTGGAGGGTTCTGTCATCTGTTAAAATACCTTTTTAGAGGGGCTAATACCCTCAAAGTCCCCCCCAAATTACACCTATATATAAGAAATCATTAGTATAAAAAAAAAGGATCATTTTAAAATAAATTGCTTTAGTAACTAATATATAATATATTGTAAGTGGTAATGTTTTTTATGTATTAAGTACCTTTTTATCTTTGATAGCCTATTCAACTGTAGGATAGTCTTTTGCCGAATACGGACATTTCACTTCAATTATGCTATCATTCCCAATAAGTCCATCTAAATTTAAAATGTCATAAAAGATAGAGGATTAATTTTTTATTTTATATAAATATAATGGTAAAAACCAAGGAAATCAATACATTTCAGAGTATAAAATATTTTAAAATATTATGCAAAATCTTGTATATATATGTCTAAATTTGAGAAAAAACTCGCAGTTAAGTTGAACTCACCAGGTGATGCTCCAAAGAACGGGTAATCTTCATCAATGATTAAACCACATTTTTGAACCGTTGTCCCCATATTTTTTCAAAATATTCCAGGGCAACTGGTTCCAGGTCTTTACCGTATTTGCATGCTATTGGCTCGTTCGTACTAGATGATGTACTGTATAATTTGTTAGCTACGATATTTTTACATGACGTAGTTGGTCGCATCTTGCATATTTTCCCAAAGTCAGAAGCTGTTATACGATTACGCCTTTCAATAAACCACCTAGAACTAGAACTTTGTGCTCGAGTATCTATTTCCAAAGTATCTCGTTGATACTTTGAGAGAGTAATTGTTTGAATAAAATTTTGTTTTTTTAATTCTAATTCTTCTATCGAACATCTCTCATCTATTGGTAACGGTTCTGCGAGGCCATAAAATTCATCTGGTCCGGTGTATTGTATTTTTTTTGATTTTTTAGAATGAAAAAGACGTCTTTTTTTTAAGTTTTTGTGTTTGTACTTTTTGGATGTCAAAATTTTTTTACCAACCATTCCTAAAAAAAACACATACCTAGTTATAGTTATTATAATAGTACACAAATAGTGTATGCATTTATAAGATTTTTTTATACCGGGACTTTTGTGCATCACTTTTTTATGGACCGCTCTAAGAAAATTACCACTGGTATTATAGGAAATAATTGCAGCTTGAACTCTTGTATTGTAAGATTGCTTTGAAGAAAAGTTTATTCGTTTCCCTGAAATATACTTATTTATAACGCTGTTAAATTGCTCGCAAGCGTTGTTTGTAACATCATATATAAGACTTGATGCATTTTCAACCACTCTTCTTAAAACTGAATTAACATCACGCATAAGTCCACATTTTTCCATAGCTGGTACATGATTTTCACAATCAGCCGGTTTTTTACAAAAATATAAATCACATTGTGCATGCTGTCCAAAAACATGGTAAGGGCTGTTTGAAATGTCATGTTGAAGTCCTAATATGTATTGTAAAAACAAATAATAAAAATTAATTAATTTGAAAAAAAAATTACTCATTATTTAATTTAAATAATTTCAATAATTAATTACCCTTTATTTTAGCAATATTGTTAATATTTAAATTTTTCCTATATTGAATTGCCTTCCGAATAGCTACACAGAATTAAGTAATGTTTTTTGTAATTAGCTGTCTTAAATATGTTGGATATTTTGTGTTTTTTGTTAATGCAGATAATTTTGTACTATAATTTCTTAGTATATGGTTGCGACATTCAATTTTTTGTACCAATTGGTGTGGTCCATAAGGAACTATTTCTAATAGTTTTTTTAAAACGCTGCTATCGCCATCTCTTAAGATAATTATATTTATTTGTTTTTTATGTTTCTATTATTTATTATTGAGTCATAAGTATTTTTATTATATAAATTATACTTAATAAAATTACCAATTAATCTGTTAAATTTCAAACCATGTAACTCAATGCTTCTGCCAAATCCCTCGGAAATTCCATCAGCTTCCATACCAGTGGCAGCTTTGTCCCAATTTAAAAAACATTTATGGTCTTTTGAGGGCAATTTTAATGCATGAGCTCTTTCACATATACATTTCACATATACAGTAACGGTTTCGTATTCCGACAAATAATATTTTGTTAGAACGAAAACCAATAATTGTAGCCTACATAACAATTATATTATAATAATTTAAACTAATTCACTATTCATACGATTATGTGATAAAACAATTCTTACAGCTCCGGATAACGCGTCATGCTTGGTCTTATAACTCCTTTTCTCCCATTGACCGTCAGCAATTACAGGGCACAATGGTACACCATCAGTATCAATATCTCCAGCCTCTATCACTAATTGCTTTTCCTCAATGCCCGCCAATCTCATCTGTACCCATGCCGTTTGTTCTATTACCTACTGTACTAAGTTCATCAAATATTTTACCGTATGTATTAGTGCTGAGGTAGGGTATCTCTAAAATTGCGGAAAATTCACAAAGTTGAGTGTATCCTATTCCAATTCCAACGGTAGCATTCACAATAGCTTTATTGATTGGTATATATGATTCACTTTTTTCAGACTCAATGTTTGTAATTAGATTACACATTTTACACTTAAGTGTCCACGTACAAAAATAACCATTACGAATTTCTTTTATGAGCTCAGAGTTCATAAAAGAACATCCAAATGCAATGTTATGAACACTATTTTGCAATTGTTGGAAAATGTAAAAAACGTCAACAATTCTTCGACCAACCCTAAAACGATACGCAAAAAATAATAACATTTCAAATCTCAGTTATATATACATACATACTACATAGAAATTAAAAATATTAAATATATACACCGATTTTTAACAAGATTTGTAATATGTGTATATACAGTGTGATCACGATAAGTGGAAACACTCAGTAAGTATGTGCAGGCTTAATATATTTCAATTCTGTTTTTTTGCCTAACTAATAAACGTTATAACTTATAGGTAATACACATTTTCAAAAAATTAGATTATTTTTTTGACAAATTGTTCAAATTGTGCATTATGGTGTATTTTATAATTTGTTATAATAATAAATTAACTAACTAAAATAATAAACTAAATAAACTAAAATAATATTTATATAAAGTTGTTAGTTAGGTAATAAAGTTACCTTGAAGTTTGCTCATTGAACGTTGCGTTAGAAGTTTCAGTGGAGTTTATAATTGAACTCTCTGATATTTCAATAAAACTCGATTGAGCGAGTGGACTTTTAATTTCTGGAGTTAAATTTAATGTATTAATTTCAATATAACTGTTACAATTCTTAACACTACAATTTGGCAGGCCATCTGAAGTTTCAATCGCAGATATTTCATTTAATACCGGTATATCGGTCAGGATATTCTCATCAGCTACTGAGCTATTAAAAATTATAACACTATAAGGTTCAAATAGTTAAATATATGAAATATGTAACAACAATGTTATTATCAGTGGCTTATTACTTATTATAAGTTATAAGTTATAAAACTATAACTGCGTATAAATAGTTAAATATATTATGAAATATGTGTCAACCACATTATTATTTTTAAATAAATAATAATATTATATTATTTAACTTACTTTTGTATTGGAGAACTAAAGTCAGCATTAGAAGTATCCTGATCGATTTCTCTCACAGTACCTTCAGTACTAATTAGGTATATAAAAAAAAAAAAATATATTATTATTTTAAATAATATAATACCATATATTTATATAGAAACTAGTATGAATTATATTATGTGCCATTAGTGACTTCTAATATAATATAATATAATATCCATAAATCATACTTACTTTATTTGTTTGCATCGTCGTAGTGCAAGAGAACTTGTTATTATTTTTTTAGATGACCGTTTCCGTTTTCGTTTATTTTCTTTATTTGCCATTGTTTATAAAATGGAAAATAATTATAAAAAAAAAAAATTCACAAAAATATTTTGAACACGATGACACGAAAATCTCGACGAAATGATGTGATTACATCGAATTACCCAGGAGGAATGATTGTGTCAGTTGTGTAGTAGGTAAATCGAAAATAAATTGAACACGACGTCTTATTTGTGTACAAATTATTGAAAATACAGCTGCTAGTAGTCAGTAGTCATAATAATGTCATATAATAATTATTATGACCTATATAGTAATATTAGTAGTCGTATAATTATTATCATGACTTCTATATTGATTATATTAGTTCAGTCTATTTCTGGAAACGTCCGATAACCATCGACCGACCGTCACCGGCCACCGCACGATAGTTGTGGTAGTGGGGGAAAATCGCGGCCGACGTCGCGGCGGCAGGCAGGTGGCAGCACATTACGGCAATGAAAAATTAAATTGAACAACGTGAACATGTTTACGGAAAACAAACAAAACATCATTAAAAAACGATTTTAGAGCAAAAATACCGATTATGAAATTTATAGAGCACAATATTTCGGAGACAACCTCATCGGGATTTTGTTCTATTTTAAATATACAGCTCGTTATAAAAGGCACAAAAACATTTTTTTTTACATTTTTTAAACAACTGTTACTTTTTTAATAATTCATATTTCAAAAAACGCCGATGAGGTTGTCTTCTAAATATTGTGCTCTATAAATTTTATAATAGGTAGTTTTGCTCTAAAACCATTTTTTAATAGCATTTCGTTTGTTTTTCGCAGACCTGTTTTCACCGCTAAATATTACGGGTGAGACGTCCTCTTAACCTCCCCACGACATATCAATAATACCAATAATGTACCTATCATTAAAATAGGTACAACAGTAGTATAAGATTATGACATTACCTCTACATCCACAGGAGATTCGTCATGGCCATCATGGATTCCCTTAACTAATACTACTCCGTTATTTATGTGAATTCGCCCTTTACAATTTAATCCCTCCTGCGACATCTATAATACTTTGTGATTTTGCCTGCGCTCATTCTATCAAATATATATTGAAATCCTTTATGTACATAGACGTCTTTCGACCTATTAGTCACAATAGCGTCCATTTTCAAAACCAAAACGAAAATTTAAATAAAATTGACTAATTTGAATCAAAACGTTGGCTTAAAACAAAAGATCTGTATAAGTCAAAAGCTTGAATACAATTGAATAGGCCACAGAGGTTGAAATAATTTCATTAAATAAAATCATATATTTTGCAGCAATCTATTTATAGTAATTAATAGAAAGCCTTGATAGAGAGAGTGTGGTCATATAGCATGTCATTTTTGATTGGCTGATAACATTGTCCGCCATTAGTTGGCTATTTTGAATTTTGATAACAATGTCTAAACACACGTTACCATATTTTAGCTTCATGAACTTTTTGTTTTCTCAAGCATTAATAACTATAGGTAAGTTTGTTTTTCTAAACAATGACATAAAATTCAGTGTACAACATATATGTATATATATATATATATATATATATATATATATATATATATATATATATATATATATATATATCGGTTTTCCTTGTTTGGCATTGTAATAATATTGAAGTAAATCAACAAAATGCCTGGCTGTGCGGCAGTTGGATGCTCAAATTCAAATAAAAAAGGATATTTAATGAAGCATTTCCCAACTGACCTTGCCAGAAGAAAATTATGGTTAGTCAAAATGAAAAGAGATAATTGGAAACCTACAAACTACTCTTGCTTATGTGAAGTAAGGCAACTATAATGTGTATATTTAATGTTATTTTTTAAAGCTCATAAAATGATAATTGATCCATTTTTGTTTTAAAAAAATTATTTCTCAATATATAATTTTTAATTTTAAATAACTATGTTTAATTTATGAGTTAAAATAGTATTACAATTTCACATGAATTGAAAATGGGTTTTATTTTATTTTGGTTGATTTTTAAAATTATAACAATTGTATAGGTATAATTTTTTGGTACATTATTTGTAAAATTAAAACTATTTTGGAAGAAATTACTAATTAAATTATCATGATTTTATAACCGATTTTCATAAATTTATATCAATATGATCAATTGAAATACAATTTTTTATTTGAACTTATCATAACATAATTAATGTTTTTGCCACAGAAAGTAATTAAAATACTTAACCTTCGAGCGCTCGCATGGGCGGCATTTACACCGCTTTTTTTTGAAAAAGTGCGCCAAACCTAAATTCGTCTGGTTACACTTATCGCACCGATGCGTATTCTCTAATTACTTGTTCCCCCACTTGGTGACAATCAAACTTTAATTACAGCTTACATCTTGTGATAAGAAATCAGTAGTGAACTTGAAGTGGTCGTCATAATCGTATCTCGGCGGTGATTGTGCCGCCACGCGGTTTATCACGTATCAGTTTTTTTCGAAAGTAAAATAAAATGTAAGTAATCATTTCGCTCACTTTACTCTGTCTATCTTCCTAATAAAATATTTCAATAATTATTTTATTTGTTTTAGGGCACGATACACCAGACCTCATGATATTAGGAGAGTTATTGAAGAATTAGAAGAGGAAGAAGGAGATGGTATTTTTGATTTTGCCGAAGACCTTGACGATGATCCAGATGATATTGATTACGAGTCAGAAGAAATTGAAACAGAAGATCATGACAGCGAATCTGAAGAAGAAATGGAAAGAGCTGATGAAATGGACGTGGTAACTGAAGGTGAAGGTTTTCGATTTTTTATTGGGAAAGATGAAAATACTTTGTGGGCGAGTGAATTAGTGGCGAAAAACCTAAAAACCAAATCAAAAAATATTGTTAAAATATTTCCAGGGCCTAAAGGAGACGCTCGACGATGTATTACTGAATTTGAATGTTTTTTACAAATAATCAGTTTGGAAATGATTGATAATATTGTTCATAGTACCAATATTTATATAGAAATAAAAAAAAATGCTCACCCAGAAAGTCGCGAAAGGGACTATAAATTGACTAATAAAGCTGACATATTGGCGTTTTTGGGAGCTTTGTATCTTTTGTCTGTAAAACGGGGGAACCGAACAAATTTATCTGAATTTTTTACTTCAAATGGGACTGGATTCACAATATTACGGGCAAACTTCAGTGAAAATCGTTTTCGATTTTTGATGAGGAGCATCCGTTTTGACAACGTAAATACTAGACAAGAACGTATGCGTAATGACGAATTGGCACCAGTTCGGGATTTTTTTTCCGACTTTATAAAAAACTGTCAAAATTCATATTCACTTGGTGAGTTTGTGACTGTAGACGAGATGTTAGTTGCTTTCAGAGGAAGATGCAATTTTATTCAATATATGGCGAAGAAACCTGCCAAGTACGGAATCAAAATGTACGCATTATGCGACGCACGCAGTTTTTACACGTACAACATTGAAATTTACTGTGGGAAACAAACCACAGGCCCTTTTGCAACATCTAACAAGCCTAATGACGTAGTGGTTAGACTTCAAACTCAATCAAAAAATCAAATCGTAATGTAACTGCCGATAACTACTTCAGTAGTTACCCACTTGCAGAATATTTGCTTACGAATGGTTTGACTTTCTTAGGGACCTTAAAAAAAAATAAAAAAGAAATTCCTGCTGAATTTATTGTTGAGAATACTAAACTTGTACCAGGAAATTATTTATTTGGAGCACAATATGATAAGACTTTAGTTTCTATGGTTACAAAAAGAAAAAAAGTTGTATTAGTTATTTCGACAATGCATGATAATAACTTAATGGATACAGAAACTGGAAAACCATATCAAATCATGGACTACAATGCCACAAAAGGGGGTGTTGATACTGTAGATCTAATGAGTGCCAGATGCTCTACATCCAGAAATACAAGAAGGTGGCCAATGGTCGTTTTTTACCGACTTCTCGATATTGCTAATATAAATTCATTCAAGATCTTTCGGGCTAATGATCCTGACAAAAAAATTATCAGGAGAATATTCACCTATAACTTAGCACTTGCGCTTATGGAAGAAAATTTGAAGCATAGAGCCACACTGTGGAATCTTCCTCAAGATCTACAGATTTTCTTAAAAAAATACAAAGAAAATTCTGCAATAGAAACTACTACGTCAACACGGGTTGGTATATGCTTTTGCTGTGGTTCAAAAAAAAATAACAGAACTTCTTCGGTGTGCCAAAAATGTAAGAGAAACGTGTGTAAAAATCATTCAACAAAAGAAATTACTTGCTGTCTGTGTGTCAACGAACGAGGAGTAAATGATGAATATGAAGATTTAACCGTATAATGTTAGTGTTAGTTTTTTGATATTGTTGCGTACCGTGTTGTTAAAAGGTAATGCAGTGAATAATTAACTTTGTGTTTATTAAACTTTGTATAACAATTACTATATAACAATCAAAACTTAATCGGGAGGTGATTGCGAACTGTGACGTGGAGATGGTGTTGTCTCACTGCTGGCCTTTGACTACTGTCTGCTCCGATTGCCGTCCACCGTCTGCTCTCGATGGCCATACAGGTCCTCTTTATATGGTTGCATTTGGGTTAATGAAGACATTACCAGTAGCCTCGTGCTTAGAGAAATCACACTTAGGATTTCTAGTTCCTATTAATTAGATAATAAACAGTGTCCTCGCATCCCATTGATATATTTCTAATTCAGTTGTGATACACTGGTGACCTATTGGTTTTTTAGCATGTGCCGGCAGTTAGAACGTAATAACACGTCCTATACACATCCGGATTTCTATTAAAAGTGAGAGCTCGCAACACCTCCTCCCTAAGATAAAGGTTTCCGTACAAAGTGTGGAAATCTTTATAAATTCAATCGTTTACAATGATTTGATACATTAATACACTAATTCAATAGTAATACAATAAAATAATACAGAAATAAAATGTGTTACAATATACATCAATTTTAGTTAGAATATAATAAGAATATGGGTTAGTAATAAATTAGTGTTAAATATTCAACAATTATATTTGCACATTATATTTTTTTTTCTCTTTTACCCTCCTTAGTCCTAGTTATCTCTTTACTAGACTAAAGGTATCATTTCCCTGAGGGGTATTACTATTCGTTCCTTTCGCCTACAGTAACAATAGCATAATGCTATGATAATTATAATTGTTATGCCTCCTGCGTAGTACATGTATTTATAGAGTAACTGTATTATTTCTTTCTCCCTGTATATGACTTCAATGTTAATTAAATCATCTGTCATATCTATATTTTGGGTATAATTAAATATTGATTTAAATTCGGTTTCTTGTAACATATTTAGATTAGCTCCTTCTATTTTTCCTACTTTTCTACCGTTATTTCGTATGCTAGGAATTTTTGATGCGGGTAATACATCTATTTGTCGATTAGTGGTTAAATATTTTATGGGTACTAGTACACTATCTGAAGTGATTGCCCTGCAATTGTCATTTAAAGTAATAGTCCCTGTTCCTGTTAAATTAATGGACTTACTAATTTGTTCATTTTCACAATCAAGAATAATATGTTCCTGCACTACTGAATATACCCATGTGTTTTTTGATTTTAATTTATGATATAAATTTTCTTTTAAAACTTCATATCGAATGTGATATGTTTTAGGTATTTCTTGTGGGTTTAATATTAGATTTACTTCACATATTGTCCTTTCATGCCTATTATATACTGGTTTGTCACCTATACATAACAAATAATACTTGGTATCTCTACACTGGTCTAAATCTTTTGATTTATATGAAATATAATTTTCATAATTCCTACTTATGGCTAAATAGTCCATTTTTGGATTTACGTATACGTGTGAACGGTTATCATTCCTGATCACTGGCAATGGTATTAATCGGTACAATGTAAAGTCATATTGATCTATCAAAGGAATTCGTATTAGAAAAATAATAGTTTGGTTTTTATAAATACAGGTTAATTCTGCTATACTTAGTAATCGAGTTACTCCCATTAAATCTAGTTCTATAGGCAACTTATGGTGTTTTGGTATGTCATCTTGAATTATAGTTAATTGAGATAACATATTTTGAGGTGTTAATATGCTCGAATGTACTATTCCGTTTTGTGCGGCTGTTATTATTTCTCCCAATAAATCTATTCCGAACAATGTCTGACTTAACATTAAATTGAACAGTATGACCTGTTGATCGACCAGTTCCTCTAATTCTATATTAGCTACCATTTGATTTATGTTTTTTAATTGGTTCTCTATTTTTTCGAAATTCATGTTAATTATCTTTTTTTCCTTATTTATATTAGTCAAGGTTTCATTGTATATTTCTATATTTGATTTGGTGGCATACATATGTTCTTTTACTATTTTTAATACCTTAATATTACCTGTATGGAGTTCTGAAATTTGTTCCGTAAATTTGTCCGCGTCCTCTTCTGTTAAAGTCCCAAAAAGTTTTTTATACATATCCCCAACAAAATTAAATATCCCTCTTGTTTTTCGGTTAGTTACTGGTTTTTCCCCTAACATTAAAAAGTATTGTGTTTTCCTATTATCTACTGCCATTAATAGAGATTCTACAGTCGTGTTCATGTCATTGCATCTAGCATTTTCTACTTTTCTAGTTACGTTATTACACATATCGGTGATCAAATTAAAATAGTGTTTTAAAGTCTGTATTTGGGTTTCGTATCTAGACACATTTAAATAGGTAATTAAGTTCCAGTTTAAATTAGTAGTTTTTAAGAGTCCTTCATTTGAATAGTATAGCCCCGATGATGTAGTTGGTAATTGTGTAATATTATACAATTTGTCAGCCCATCCAACGCTTGCCATGATAATGACTAGCCTGCAGAAAAACATAATTTTATTTGTTTATAAAATTGATGCAAATATTATTTTTATTCATTTAATTATTATATATTTTGTTCATTACCTTTACACAATTTGTAAAGTTTTTTGGGTGTCATATCTTTTATAATTATATTAAAAAGGCATCGCGTGAGTATCACGTCCGCTATTGGGTCGTGACAATAAGTTATATCGTGTTTGGTTTTGCATATTTGATCGTGAGCCTCTAATAAACTAAGCATCGATCCTCTTTTTTCTACATGGCCTATGTCTTTAGTGTGATATGTATGTTTAGTGTACATATTTGTTAATTCTAATGCAAAGGTATTTGTAAGGTTATTTCGACTGTTTGTTATGTTTAAAATCATATGTATTCCCTGTAATCTAAGTCTTTCCACGATAGTTAAATCAGTTGACCCGCTCCAGAATACTAATACGGGTGCTCTGTTTTGTATGTGTAAATACTCCATAATATACACCGTACTGAGTGTACTTAACGACTTCCCTTCATTGTTACGGCCTATATTTAAACTTCCACTTAGTTGAGCCAGCAATGGTTGGATTAATGTAGGTTTCTTTTTTTGATGTATTCGCTTGACTTCACGTTGAACCTCATGTAACCTATTCTTCTTAAAAACTTGTACCTTATTATTTTTTGTTAAAATAAGTGGGGTACCCTCCAGTTTTTTCGGCTGATATTTATCCAGACTATTTGATATTGCTCCTGATATCAAGAGCAAGTCCACTCGGTTAATTGGAGTAAACTCAAAATCAGCGATGATAAATCTGATATCCGAACTAAAACATAGTTAAATTAATCCATACAATTGTTTTTTTTTTTTTTTTTTTTTAATCCTAATTTATTTATTCTAATTTGATTTTACTATTATTATTTATTTTAATAGAATTTTTTTATATTATTTTTATGTACAGTAACTTGACGCCTACCGCGTTGTATTACAATATTTTCCTTATCTAATACACTTATCACCTCATAAGGCCCTGTCCATAATGACTTTAACTTATTTTTTTGTGTGTTATCCTTTAATAATATTTGATCTTTAACATGTATTTCGATAGAATTTTCCGAATTATCATAATTATCTTTTGATCGTATTTTGCATTTAATTAACCTATCTCTTGCTATACCGTAAGCCGTCTGCAGTTTATTTTTTAGATCGAACGTGTAATCCTCATAGTTATACTGTGGTTCGGGTTCTTGTTTAAATTTACCAGGTATTTTTAATTCTATTCCGTACAACAGTTTATGTGGTTGGTAACCCGTTGATGTGTGTTCAGTCGAATTGTATGTAAAAAATGCGTAAGGTAACAACTGATCCCAATTATTTAGATCTTTATCTACAAAATGCCTCAAATACTCGGCCAACGTTCTATGCGATCTCTCTAAACTACCATTAGTTTGGGGGTGAAAAGGGGATGTATTTAATTTCTTTATTTCTAATAACTTACACACTTCTGTGAAGATTTTACTAAGAAATTCCGTGCCTTGATCTGTTAATATCGTATCTGGTATACCGTGCATACATACAAAATGTACTACAAATGCTTCGGAAATTGTGTTAGCTTGATGGTTTGGTATAGGAATTCCCATTGACCATTTAGTTAAGTCTTCTTGTATTGTTAGTATATATGTGTTATCTGCCTGTGTTGTGACTAAAGGTCCTACAATATCCATAAATATTTTTTCAAAGGGTTTTGTACTAGTTGACGTGATAACCATAGGTTGTTGAATTTTCCTATTAGTTATTTTATTTTTTTGACATGATTTACAATTTCTAATATATTCTTTTACATCTTGTTTCATACCTTTCCATTTATATTGTGTTTTTAATTTTTTCATTGTTTTATTAATTCCTAAGTGTCCCGCGAATTTTGAGTCGTGAAATTGGTTAAGAATAGCTAATTTTTCTTCAGGTGTGTATTCTAATTCTGAGCATATTAATATTTCTATATCGGTTCCCCGAAATATGTATCTTATCATTGCTCTAATTTGTTCCCATTCTAATTCATCCTTCCGACCTAATTTATTCATAATTAATTTTTTTAGTGCCTTCTCTTCACATTTTCTTTTTAAATTTAATAAAGATAAGTACATATTTTCATAAGTAGCTAGTTGTTTATCTCTGTTTTTCGTGGTTAAGAATAGTATATACCTCCCTTCTTTTATTAAGTATGTGACATCACCGACATTGGTACTAGGTTCTAATAATTGGTTTTCGCCGAACTTCTGTTTTAGTTCATAGTTAATTCCTGACATAAAATTATATCGCCTCGCTATTTCTGTTATTATATGATATTCTGATGGTGACTCTATCAAGTTCCCCGTTACTTCTTTTATATTATTGTTAGTGATTAATTGTGTTTCAAATTTATTAAAAAACGTTGGATAACCTTCCTCTTTAATTTCGGTTATATTATACATTCGTGTCAATGCATCGACATTTCCGTTTTGGACGCCGGGTTTATATTTAATTTCGTATTCATAACTTTCCAATTGTATACGCCATCGTGCTAATTTTGACAAAGGGTCTTTTAAATTAAATAGCCATGTTAATGGTCTATGGTCACTTAGTATAATAAATTTGTTACCGTATAAATATGGTCTAAATTGTTTAACCCCAAATACTATTGCTAAACATTCTAACTCTGTTGTACTGTAATTGCTTTCACTTTTATTTAGTGTTCTAGATGTGTATGCGACTGGTAAGTCCTTTCCGTCTTGTTCCTGTGATAATATTGCCCCAAGAGCTTTTGTACTAGCGTCTGTTGTTAAGTTAAATGGTTTCGTAAAATCTGGGTATACTAATACCGGTTCTGAACATAGTGCCGATTTTAATTTTTCAAAGGCTTCTTGACAATTCTCATTCCAATTAAAAGGTGTGTTTTTCTTAAGTAATTTAGTTAAAGGAGTAGCAATTGAACTATATGATTTAATAAATTTCCTATAATAACCTGATAATCCAAGAAATGATTTAATATGTTTTTGTGTTTTAGGCACTGGGTATTCAATGACTGATTTAATTTTATTCGGGTCGGGTTTGATTCCGTTTTTAGTTATTACGTGACCCAGGTACATGCATTCGTGTTTTAAGAACTCGCATTTTGAAGGTTGAATTTTTAAGTTATTCTGTTCTAGTCGTGCAAATACGTCACATAGTTTATTGTTATGGTCTTCTAAATTTTTCCCGTATATTATTATATCATCGAGATATACTAAACACTTTATACCAATTATACCGGCTAACACCGTATTCATTAAGCGTTGAAAAGCTGCTGGAGATGTTTTTAGTCCCATAACCATTCGTTTAAACTGCCAATGTCCTTGGAGAGTAGAAAAAGCTGTTTTTTCTCTAGATTCTTCGGCTAATGGAATTTGATGAAATCCTGAAGCTAGGTCAATTACACTAAATAATTGACTTTTCCCGAGAGAATCTAAAATTTCTGTGATATTTGGTAACGGGTGGTACTCATTGATCGTAACATCATTAAGAGCTCTAAAATCTACGACTATTCGAAATTTTTCAATACCAGTAGCGTCTTGTTTTTTCTTCACTAATAAAAGGGGTGCATTCCACGGTGACGTGGAAGGTTCAATGATATCGTCAATTTCCATTTTCCTTAACTGTTTCTCGATCTCTCCCTGTTGTGAATAAGGTAGTCTAAATGGTCTACGATAAATGGGGGAAGTATTTTCTTTAACTTTTATCTCATGAGTAATAGCGTCCGTATAAGTTAATTTATCACCTTCTAAATGAAATATATCTGAGTATTGTTCGCACACACTAAATATTGCTTGTTTTTCCTCTTCATTCATGTGTTGGCATCTGATCAATGATTTTATTTGAGTTATACGATCGTCCTTATTACTTTCAGTTTTAATGTTATAGACTCTGTACTCTACACCTTCCTCATACATTATTTTATTCATGACACGTTCACTAATATGTTTTACGTCTTCGGATATATTCATTATGCTTATTGCAGTTTTCCCATTTTTAACTGTTTTTACTATATTTCCACAATACATTTCTGACATTAATTCCTGTTTATTTATCATAATAGTTTGCCCCTCTGATTTTGGATCAGCTATATTAATCTCGACAATGGTTTCTGTTCGTGGTTGTAGTATACAATAATTAGACTCATTATTATCCTTATTAAAATTATTTTTATTTCTCTCATTATTAATTAATAATATGTTATCAGCTACATTTATAATAGTTTTATTGTCAACTAGAAATTTGTTTCCTAAAATACCGTTATGAGGAATTTGGAAATTTTTATCAACTAAATTAAATTTTGTGTTAATGCTAGTATCATCTATTATTATGGGAATTACTAGGGTCCCTATCGTCTGGATGACTTGATTATTTATTCCTTTTAAATTTATCTTTTCATTTTCATTTACTATTAATTCTCCCTTTAAGCAGTTTATTTTCATAATATTTACTTCACATCCGGTATCTATAAGTAATTTTAATTGCGTTACTAAGCTAGCGGGTGATGTACAAGTGATGTGATTTTGGTTTATTGTTGATATGAGGTGGTAGCAATTTCGGATTGTTCCACGGAGGTTATTTGATTGATCGCACGTGCTCCGGGTGTCACGGGCGAACCTGTCAAGTTTCCCGATTCCTGATTAGTATTCTTATTTTTACGTTCGTCGTTTTGTTTTGTATAACACGTTGATATGTCGTGTCCTGATCTATTGCAATATTCACAAGCTACGTTCCTTGCATTGTAATTAGTAACAGGTTTAGTATACGTATTATAATTTCTTTGATTATTATTCGATCTGCATTGAGACGCTATATGCCCCTCTCGATTGCACGTAAAGCAACGTTTATTATTGCCGTTAAAATTTGCTCGGTTATTAAATAAGTTATTATTATTGTTCCTATGATTATTATTGTTTCGATAATTATTATTATTTTGTCTAGAGTTTTGATTATTTGTATTATAATTATTATTATCTTGCCCATTGTTAGTGTTATAATAGTTATTATTCCTATTTCTATTTCGATAGTTGTCGATTTTTTGATCTGGTCGTCCATGGATTTCTATTAAAAGTGAGAGCTCGCAACAATATGATAATTAATTTGTTATGAAATTTAATAAGTTGTATTTTTTTTAGTTGTACTGTAATAATATTGTAAAACAAGATAATTAAAACAATTGAATGTGTTATAAATAAAAATATTTGTCAAAAAATACGTAAAAATGATAAAATTGGTTTAATTACAAACATTAGAGATGTTTAATAGCTTTAAAATCAAAAATAATTCAAACAAACCAGAGGGCGGTGAAAATGCCGCCACGCGATCGCTGGAGTTACATCAAAATACGCGAGCGCTCGAAGGTTAAATTGAAACTAGTTACTAAAATTTAGGTTATTTGTTTGACTTTCAAATCAACTTTATAAATATACAACTTACAAATTATTTACTAATATAATATTTTATTTTAGAAATGGAATAGGTAAATATATTTTGAAATTTAAATTGCTCTAAACAAAAACATGATTTCTCTCTTAGCAAATTATATGTATTTATCAAATTTCTTATAAATTAAGTTGTGTACTGATTAATTATTTAATGTTGAATTAATCAATGGATTAAGGTTCATTTTGAGGATCAAATGTGGGAAAAAACAAGAGAAGATGGTAGTAGACGTTTAAGATGTGATGCTGTACCAACCAAATTTTTTTTTACAAAAGAAGTATCAAAGAGAAAATCACCAACAGAGAGAAAGATAAAATCTCCTTTGAAGAAGAATGACTCAGAATAAAATTAATTGGAATTACAAATTCAGCCAACTTCTAATAACATCAATATAATCAATAGCGATCAATCAAACCAATGTAAGATTAATTATGAAAGTATGTTTAAAAAAATGATTGAATATGAACGGCATTATAAAACATCAAATGCTAAGGTAAATTCATTGAAAAATCGGCTTCGGTTTATGACCAAAAAATTAAAAAACTTAGAAAATAACACATTAAACCTTAATTTCATATTCAATACTGATCAAATTCAAGCATTAAATAGGCAGTCAACAAAATTTATGAAGTGGTCAAACTCAACAATAACAAAGGCCTTAAAACTTAAATTTAGCTGTGGGAACAATGGATATGAAGAATTAATCAAGCAAAAAATACCATTACCATCATTGAGAACATTGCGACGAAGACTTCAAAATTTAAAGTTTGAACCTGGAATATTGGATGAAGTTTTTAAATTTCTGGAAGTAAAAATTCAAACATTCAATAATGATCATGAAAAAGATTGTGTTTTAATTATGGACGAAATGGCTATAACTCCAGCTAATTTATTTGATGTATCTTCAAATAAAAACATAGGCAAAATAAATTTACCCAATCATGAAGGAACAGGCATAAGTGTTTTGGTTTTTATGCTAGGTGGTATAAGTACAAGATGGAAACAAACAGTGGCATATTTTTTTACAGGGAAGTCTGTTAATGGTGATGTTTATCATGATATTGTAATTGATATAATTTCCAAAACCGAGTCTCTAGGATTGAATGTTATAGCTCTTATATCGGGTATGGGCTCAAGTAACCGAGGTTTATGGAAGAAATGGAATATAACTGCTGGGCGACACTGTAAAGTGTCAAACTTTTTATCTCATCCCCTTGATGCTAATAGGAAATTGTTTGTGATTCCAGATGTTCCTCATATTTTTAAGAATATAAAGAACATGCTAATGTCAAATAAACTATTATTTATTAGCAATAAAATCCAGCAATTTTATAATCTTCCAACAAATATAATTTGTTCAAGCCACATTGAAGATGTAATTAAATATCAAGAAAAATTAGATTTTGTATTAGTTACTAAATTGTCTGAATTTGATTTAATGCCAAACCACTATCAAAAAATGAAGGTTGGAAAATCAACTAATGTTATAAATCATGATGTATATACTGCCCTACAATTCTTGTCTGAAGAATTACATAAGCCTGAATATCTTACAACTGCTTGGTTTATTAACATAATAGATAAATGGTTTTCTTTAATGACCTCTAGACATCCAATATTAGCTTTAAGCAAATTGAAACCAGATATATATGAAAACACCATACAATTTTTAAATAGTTTTATAGATGTTATGAAAGATCTAGAAGTAGGCTATAAAAGGACATGGAAGCCTTCTCAAACTGGTTCCATATTAGCGACAACTTCAATTTTAGATATTCAAAAAATCTATTTGTTTGATAAAGGATTTAATTTTCTCCTTACTTCTAGATTTACACAAGATTGTCTAGAAAATCTTTTTAGTGTATTGAGGACAAAAAACGTAGTGCCTAATGCATTACAAATAAAAAATAATTTGAAATTGTTATCTGTATCTCAGTATTTACGAGAAGTATCAACAGGAAGCTATGAAGAAGACGATAGAACATTTTTATCAGGATTTTTGGACACATTAAACACTGAACCAAGTGAACCTCCACCATACCAGTTAATAAACATTTAGTTGCCACCAGAAGTTAGTGAACATGACATGAATTTATGTAATGGTGAGTTGAATTCTCTGTACAATGTATGTGGCTATTTAATATCTAGTATTAAAAAAAAAATAAAGTTTGCAGTGATTGCTCGAGCTCAGTAGGTTCTAAAAATAGCATAAACGCTTCTTTTGCTAAGTTATCTAAGCTTAAAAGATACAAAAAAGGCTGCTTGTTTTTTTGTAATGAAATTACATTTAATTATTTTTTGGCAATGGAAAATATTTTCAGAAAATATTATTGTGTTATTAAAAATGAAAATTGTAACATAAAAACATTTCTTATTGAACAAATGAAAAAAATTGAAATTCAACACATTCCAGATTGTCATAACCTAAAGAATATTATAATGAGTAGGTTTGTACTTTTTCGCTTGAAAATTGCAGGAAAGAAAAATAGCAAGCTTATAAATAAATATGGTAGCAAATCATACTTAAATTTAAATTTAATTGTTTTTTTTTTTATTTCCATATAAGTTAAGTATTATTTTCTCAAAAACTTATTCAAAATGTTATAACTACTAAGATTTATGCTTTCTGAATATATAAATGTATAACTAATAAAACATGTATTTTTTGAAAATCTGAGATAATTTCTCTACAAATTAATATTTTATTTTATTTATTATTCATCTATATAATGATATTAAATTTGTTTTTTATGAAACATAAAAATTAGTCTGACTAATTTATCATGCTTTCAAGCTAAAAATATGATGTAGTATTGAGGAATCTCAAAGATTAATCGCACTCTGGTGGTATAAATTGTAACTAGTGCAACTGGGCATATTATTCTGCATTCTGCATTCGGTGTTATTATCGGTATATTTTGTTATATGAGTGAACGAATGTGTTGTTTATTTTATAGGTTTATGGTTTATTTATGTGTTTTATTATTAAAATTAATGTTTACATTTTACAATACAACATACAAGTGTCGATATTTTTAAATTATATATTAACCAACAATATTAGGTATTAACTATTAAATAAAACATAATGGAAAAAAACGGTGCTAAATTTTCACCCCGTCCAAATAAGTCAAACCAGTTCTGCTCAGTATTTGGATGCAATTCACGATCCAGGCGAAATCCAGAATTAAGATTTCATAATTTTCCTAATGAATGTGAGCATACTAGAAGAGCACAATGGGAACATAATCTTAGAATTGGAAAGAAATTAACTAAGTATATGATGGTGTGTTCATTACATTTCAACCGTGAAGACTACATATTACCAGGTTAGTAAAAATTATTTAAAAATAAGCAACTAAGTACTTATAATGAATAATTATAATGTTAAAATACATATGTATATTTGTTTAGATACACATTCAACAAAACGGTATTTAAAAAAAACTGCAGTTCCTACATGTAATCTGCCAACACTATCTACATGCAAAGTAATCAGCTCTAAAGAGAAAGAACAAAATAATTCAAGACTTTTAAGGTTGGAAAAAAGAGCAAATTGTCAATTAACATTTGAAGATTGTGAAAATGATAATATAAATATTATTAATGAAACTTTACTAAATACTCCAATGGATGAACATCTTGATCTACCAACAACTAGTGATGTGTCTGTCCAAGTTACTAGTGGTGACATAAAACTGAACATTTTAACTTTAATGGACACTGAGCAAAAACTAAGTACATTAACAGGTATTTCCTCTTATCAACTTCTTGATAGCTTAATTGAAAGTATGCAACTTACAAATCTAGTTTCCAGTCGTAATCAAAATATTCTTTCCCTTAAAGAAAGAATTGTAATGACATTTATGAAATTGAAACAAAACATGTCATATTCGGTTTTAGCTATATTCTTTGATTGTTCTAATGATAAATGCAAACGAATTATATTAAATACTATTGATATTTTATCACTTATTTTGAAACCAATGATTCCTTGGCCATCTAGAACTGAAATAAAATGCAATATTCCAACATGCTTCAGAAAGTTCTCAGATACTAGAATTGTTATAGACTGCATTGAAATTCCATTAATGAAACCTAAAAATTTAACTGGATCTATATTAACATATTCACAATATAAATCAACTTACACAGCTAAATTTATGACAGGCATAACACCTGGTGGAATTTTATCTTTTATAACTCCTGCATATGGTGGCCGAACATCAGATAAATTTATATTTGAAGACAGCAAACTAATTGATAAATTAGAGAATGAAGATGCAATTATGTGTGACAAGGGATTTCTTATTGACAATATTTGTACTCAAAGGCACATAAAACTTTACAGACCACCTTTTTTGAAAGGAAATAAACAATTGAGTAAAGAAGAATCACTTATGAATGTAGATATAGCTAGTGCAAGAGTTCATATAGAGAGAGTAAACCAGAGAATAAAAGTTTTTAATGTTTTCCAAAAATATCCCTCTAGTCTACTCTCTAGATTAGATGCTTCATTTACAATAATATGTGCAATTGTAAATTTGAGCCATCCAATACTTGCCAATAATAAATTTGTTTCCTAATTATTCAAAATGCAATTTATGTTAATTAATTTTTGTATTATAATATTGTAATTAATTTTAACATATAATGTAACATTTATTTAATTTCCAAACAGATATTATGTAACATGTTATTAAAATAATTTGTTTTTAAATTAGTTAACATTTTAAAAATAAACTTATCATCCTTTACAACTGTAGTTACAAACATACTGTTATCGAATGAACAATAGAGACAAAAATCAGTTGAAGGTAAATTAAATAAATACATCCCCAATTGTATTTGTCCATAGTAGGGATGACGATTTTTCAAAGTATAAATGCCTTTCACAATTGAAATATATTTACATTTTTTTAACACCTCTTTAATTCCAGCTGATTTCCCAAGAAATGGACATTTTATTTCTAAAAGTTTTATTGGTTTACCAAATTCAAACACAACACCATCAGCTGAATATCCTAACCAAGGATTTTTGTTGCTCACATATAAACCTGGTTCGAAAATTTTACAATTTTCAGAAGAATTTAAATATAAAGTTTTTGCAATTGGTTCATGTTTAATCCCATGTCTGACAAATTTATTTGAGAATGTTGCATTACTAAAATATTTATTAGATTTTATCTGCCAATTAGGGTTTTTATTTTCAGTGTATGTGTACAATGAATAGCATCTTGATCCTGTTATTCTAAATTTTCTTTGTGTTTCCCATATATACTTAGAAATACTACTATCAAAACATACACTAGCTACATTAACACATGCAATTTTTTCATATTGTTTTTGACAACAATCTCTTAAAGGAGCAAATATATACTCAATTTGTATTATATTTTTACTCCTTTTTTCTATTAAATTGAACATGTTTTTAAAATCTTCACTAGGATAAGTTATATTATTGGCGTTTTCTATGTCTTTATTATAAATTTGTTGTCTTCCTGTACTAAAAATAAAAATAAAATAAATACTAAGTTAGTACCAACTGAGGTATCTAATTTTTTATGTAAAATTAAATTTATAGTTACCTAAATAATTTTAAAATATTTTTGTTAATATATTTAGTAAAATATATTAGTTATTTAGTTAACTCAATGAAACAAAAGAATTTAATGCTTGCTGTGATTTTTGTAAAATAATACCTGTGTATTGAAATTGCTGAGTTTTTATTTCTATCAATTAATAACTGTGTAATATGCTTTTGTTTTTCATCTGATAAAGATGTCATAGAAATAGTGGATTTTTGGGAAAAGTATAAGTGGTCTTTCAACGGCTTAGGTAAATATTGATTTAAAACTGTTTTCTGGCCACTCCAAGAACACTTTAGATCAGTTTGAGAGATAGGTTCTAATGAATTAATGCCATTCCTGAATAAATAGATCCACAAATAAAAATTAAACAAAAAAGTTGGTTAGTATTTAAAAAAACTGGTCAAAATTTCACCAAGCTAACACTAACCTGTTCAAATAAAGTAATGTTGACACAATATGTTTGCACTTTTGACTATTTCCGGCTTTGCATGTACATAATATTTTTATTACTTTTAAACCATTTTCATTTAATTGTAAGCTCCCAGTTATATTATGTGGTTTATCCCTTATTGCTGAAGTTTGTAAACACATACCTAATATATTAATTTCTTTTAAATCTTTACTTATATATCCACAATTTATTAGATGTCCACTATTTAAGATATTTTCTCCTTCAACCATATTTCGTGTGTTTGGAGTAGCACTACAAAATGTATAAATATCTGCCAAAGAAATTCTATCCATTTTTATATTATGTCAGTAATGAATGTCTAAATATTAATTATAAGAAAATTGACTAAACTGTAGTCGTTAATAAAAAGATAACCATAAAATATTAAATAATCTATTATCATTCATAATAATCTTATTATATAAAATAATAATAATAAATGAATTACATCAATGTTTTCTTTGGAATTTGGATTATAATTTATAATACTAATCTGTTAACTATTCACTTCGTATTATAATATTGTTTATCAGTTTCTTTTGAGAATAAGTATTATTAGTTTCTAAAAACCATGAAAATATTTAAAATGTATATTTAAATTATTGAATACATACAAATTGTGTTTTTTTCCTAGTTATTAGATACTATTTTGTATATAATAATGAAATGCTAATTAATAATTTAGGTTGGTAGTATTATAATTATTATATTTGATATATTTATCTTATATTTTAAGTTGAAACCACGGTTATCTACACAGGTTGGCGTACGGGAGTGTTATCTCTGTTAAAGTGGCATTTGTAGTGAACTATTAGCGCTAGTAGTCATCGACCCGACATTAACATGTAAATTATACAAAAAACTGTAGTTTTTCATTCTTTGCTCATAAACGATTACAAGAACATAAAAATTGTTAAGCACCTAAATTATAGATTGAACATTTTTACATCAGATAGAATTTTTTTGGTGTTTCTATCTTCAAAAGTACGTTTTATTTTCAATGAAAACAATCATATTATTTTGGTGCCAAAAATCAAAATAACATTACTGATAAAATGCCAATAAATTAATTGATAAATAATAATAATAAAATACAGAAATCAACCTATAATAGTTACATTTTCTTTTTGTAATAATTATTTAAAACCCAAAGGGAGTCTACATTATCACCTTTGTGTCATATTTTTGATCGAACCGGCCGAATGAATAATTATATCTTTATTAGACTTATAACCAGATGTGCATCCAACAATACAACACTTAACCATTTTAACGATACACGAAAATTCAAAATTGACACACTCGGAAACTCAGACACTACGACTACGACAACGAGATAACGAATAGAGATTTAAGATACAATATAACAATTAACAAAAATTATCACTTATCTGAAAACATAATATTTTGTTTTTTGGCGCCAAAATAATATATTTTTTTCATTGAAAATGAGACGTTATTTTAAAGATAGAAACACCAAAAAAATTCTATCTGATGTAAAAATGTTCAATCTATAATTTAGGTACTTAGCAATTTTTATTTTTTTGTAATCGTTTATGAGTAAAGAATGAAAAACTACAGTTTTTTGTATAATTTATATGTTAATGTCGGGTCGATGACTACTAGCGCTAATAGTTCTCTATAAACGCCACTTCGACAATCTAATGCATGGAATACATATCGTCGTACGCCAACCTGTGTAGATAACCGTGGTTGAAACATATAATATTATTATATATACAAATATATAAAACACAATTATTTGTATGAACTTTTTACTTTTTTATCTAAATTAGTCGATATACGTAATGTACAGTTAATTTTTGACTGCCCAGTTGCCGGCGCCATTTTGAATGCGCCGCCCAAAACTCTAATTCCCAATAGTTATTATGCTTATTTATTATTTTATTTATAATTTATACGGGTAAATAGATCTTGTTCTAATGTATCACTTTTACTTTTAGATGTGAACAGTAAGAAAAAAAACTGCTAGATTGCCTTAAAGACAATCCATCAATTATCAATATATTAAGGCACTCATAAATACAATGATTTAATATTTTGAGAAAAAATATTTTATTTCACAATATGGTAAAGAAAATTTATATTATTGATATGAATATTGTGTGTACTGTGTTTAAAAAGTGAGTAAAACTGGGTAAAAAATTTAAACAAGAAATTAAAAACAAGAAATCTGAAGTGACTGATACGTCTGTTTTTCCAACTAATGGCGACCTATTCTCTTATCTAATCTTATCAGTTCGTATGGCCACACTCTCTCTATCAAGGCACTCTATACTGCTTTTCAAAAGAGAACATACCGGGTGGCAACCGTTTTACGTTCGACAGCGCGCATCTCCCACCAAAAACCAGCTGTCCGACGACAATAAGATTGTAAACAATTGATTTAATTGGTGTATACACGTCGAATAATTCCCATCGGCGACCGTCGTAAACGATCGACGCGTAATTAAGACAAAAGTGGGAGAAATTGGGCTTTGGACGGCCGCCAGCCGTCAGTCGTGATGCGCGAAAGCGGTATGTTCTCTTTTGAAAAGCAGTATAGTAATTAATGTACATTACTGGATCCTTTGATGACACCGACACTGGTGACAGGTCATATACCACCAGGAGGGGTAAATCCTGTGATCCAATAATTGCTAATTTTATATAGGTATTTTAGTATTTATATAAAGATGAATCATAAGTAGTCAGTACATCATATATGGTTTAAATTATTTATTTAATGAAGATATTAAATATAACTTGTACAAAACATAGTTCGTAAGTATTTTATAATTTAAGATATTGTGTACGGAGTATTCGTCAAAATAATGTTCTTCATTACAGCTAATGAAGGTGCAATGATAATTAATAGGGCTAGGAATTATATGTTGTATAAAATGGAATAATGAGCATTTCATTTTTTTAAACAGGTGCAAAAAAAGTATACTAGAATATACACTGATGATTTACGTATATTTTCCAAAATATCAAAAAGAGAAGCATCTTATATTGTTAAGACACAATGAATAAATAAACTTTTAAGTAAGATGTATTATTTTTACTTTTACTTTTTAAAATAAATTAACTTTATTTTTGACATCTGCATTTTTAGAAATTTCGCGTCAGTGATGAAATCACTAGTTGTATACAATTGAAATGATATAGGATTTGGGAGCGTAATAAAACACAGAATTTGACATAAGGTACTTCAATTGAAATATCCCATAAAACATGAATTTTTCACGTTTGTATTTAAAATATGTAAAAAAGGCATTATACCTAAGTGCTTAAAATAATATGCTAAATAAAAAAAGGTGAGTTGTCAAGCATAGGTATACGCCAGAGGCGGCCAACCATATTTTGGCTGCGATCTACTAAATATATAAACCTTTAAAGATCGACTTCCATAAAAAAGTTTTATTATTATTAAGTATCTATAATTGTTAAGAAATTTATTTGTATATAATGCTAATTATAACTGGTGAACATTCGTCATTTAAGTGTCAACGGTTATTCGTTTTTGAGTAACAACTACAAAAATAAAAATTCCCATTCTTCCTTAATTTTAGATTCTGAGCTGAGCCATGAATGTATTGATTTTACAATGATGTGGTTTTTTTTTGTGTGTGTACACGATAAGTAGTCGAAATAATACTTCAATATTCTTCAAGAGCATCTTTTCCGGTGGGAAATTGAATCTAGTTGGTGCATTGAGGAGATCAAAATTTGAAATTCCCAGTAGTTTTCAAAAGCGCCGACAAAAACAACAAAAAAATATTAAGAAAAAATGGAAAACTTTACGCAAATTCAATTTTTGACAAAATCGAGTTTTGTTTTAGGTGTAACTCTATAAATAATGACCATATATACATGACATTTTCACTGAATGTTTATATTGGCATTTTCATTATACCATAAAATATACAAAATATTTTAACTCATGTTTAACTATTTATAGGCAAATGAAATTTTCGGTTATTGTTAGTTTTTTTCCGATATTTGTCAATAAAAAAATGTTCATTCTTTCAAAAATATTGAAAATATAATGCAAGGTTTCTCGTAAGTTGTTGTTAGTGGAAATTAAATAAAAAATTGAATTGTAAATTCATAATAGGTAATTTTGTTATGAGTGATTGAATTTCAAGTATTGACAAAATACATAAAATCACTAAAATTTGAAAAATTACTTTGAGCTAGAAATTCATAAAAAATTTTCTTTTTAAATCTAAAGTGAAAATTGAATACAATATATAATAGGTTTGTCACATTTATCAAAAAAAAAAAATTCCCACTGAAGGGTGTGGAAAAAATAAATTTTTATGAGTGTTTGAAGTTCAAATTTTTACAACATTTGATTTTCACTCGTTTTTTCATACAACGATTTTCACTTCACCATAAATGAAATTATTTCAATTTTCGTAATTTTATTTACCAAATTAAGGAGATTATTGTGGTTTTAGTTAAACGAATGTGTACAATAACTTTTACATAGGTACTTAAGAATGACTTAAATTTTATCGAATTTCTCTAATTGAGTTTTGTACAAATTTGTTACTTGAAACTAGACAAATATAGCAAACAGTACCATCTGATACATCTCAATCAAAATCAATATTCAAAATGACTGTGTGTTTAGAACCTGATATACTCACAGGTTGTCTAGTCAGATTTATAACGAATAAAGGTTTAGAATTCTTAAACTGTTCTGGATCTGTGTAGATTAGAGGGAGTTCTCGGTATGTTTTGTAAAACACTTTTTTGTAGTCTCCAAGCATATCGTAAATATTGCCAAACTCTTATTGAATGTCTCCTTTGTGAAGTGGATGTGTTATATCCTCAAAGAAACCCAAACCAAAATCAGACAAATTGCCATAAACATAAATTTTCCCTCTCCTTTAAATCTCGATTGACATCCTGAGTTTATAGTAGGACCGTGGTTATTATTTAAAGCAAAACCAACAACCCCTTTCATATTTCTTGTTATTTATTTTTTTCGATTTCCTCAAGTAATGTTTCATGTTTTTTCAGTTGGATGTTGGAAAATAGTTTGCTTGGAAAATCATTCTCTAATTTTATATTGCTATTAAGCGTATTCAGTACCATCTAGTTGTACAACTTTTCCGGAAATGTTAAATTTTGTGGATTTTAAGTCTAGAAAACTATCACTTCCATCTATTCAGAAAGTTGTCTTCCGATTTTCAGTATTAAGGTTAAATACAGAAGTTGGGTTGAAATCTCTATATTTAGCCCGGATAATATTATCATCATACTTTTCAAAAAATTTTTCCATTTATTATACATATTTTTTTTTTTTTTAACAAAAATTCTAAACCGGGCGAAAAATCCGGGTTAAAAAAGAAATCTTAAACCGGGCGAAAAATCCGGGTTAAAAAATAAATCTTAAACCAGGTGAAAAATCCGGATTAAAAAAGAAATCTTAAACCGGGCAAAAAATCCGGGTTGGTTAGAATATTGACAACCAGGTTTACATTCATTAGTTTGTAACAGTATAAAAACTTTAAAGATTTTCTCTTTAAAATTAACAATGCATTTTATTATAATTTTTTATAAATTCCAAACACAAATGACCACAAATAGGTGGGCCATTATCATCTTGGTATATATTCGTTGATATTAGTATGTAGGTACTTTTTCCCTAAATATTTAACAAGTTCTGTAGGTGGATTAAATTCTCCATATGAGTCGAAATAAATTTTTAAATTTCCTTCTTTCATCCATGCTACCCAATGTGAACCTTTCTCTTTAGAATCATTTAAATTTAATATACCACTTTCATTTGTCCAAAGTTTTAGAGGAAGTTCGTTTCTCATGAAACACCCTCTAAAATATTTATTTTTTTCAGAAAATTTTAAGATATCAAAATTATTCAATGCTTTTTCCCCATATTTTTTAACAAGGAAATTAATAGATAGATCTAATTTTTGATTGTTTTTTTTTCTCTTCAAACCTGAGCCAATATGTAATGTTTTAACATTTTTAATAATTTTTTCCAATTCCTGATTGTGTCAGGATTAACAATGTGATTAACAAGTTCCACAATCCTTCTGTTCCTGTGTATTGATTCTTGTTTAAAATAATATCGTTGCCGCTAAAACTTATTGCGTATTTCCCAATTGCATGACTTTTTTTATTGGTAGTTTTATTATCATAAATCCAAATTCCAAAAGCTTTGTCTCTTAGATCTATGAGTTTCTGCCTAGAGATATTGCCTAGATGTGTTGTTTCTGGTGTTCTTATTGTTAGATTTTCTTCATCTCTTGTTGGTGTTTGAAAACTTGTAAAGATGAACTTACTTTTAGTATTAATAGTAAAATTGGTTGCATTAAATTTAAACAATAAATAAACTAAAAGGTATTAAGTTGTTGTAGAAGACCACGGCATTTAGCTCTTGCTTCAGGTATAAAACATTTGAAATTTATTTCTTTTAACGTACATATCAGTGGCGCCGAACCCTTTATTGAGGTCGGGCCTTGGCCCGACATCTTTTGAAAATTTAGCATGGGGCCGCTGCATATTGGGCTGAAGTTTATCTGCCAAACCGTATGAAAACTCCATTACAAAATTAACCTACATTGCCTAATGCCTACTATTCTAATGTCTCTTAACTACAATATTTTGTTCATTAATTGTGTGCACTGTGCACTAAAATGTTTAATATATTATGTAGACATTTAACACGTTCAATGCCACGGTCGACACGTAGTCGACAACTGTCACACAGGGACCGCAGTCGACGCGTAGTCGACAAATGTTATGTAAATCTTTATGGGTGTATTATTTGATCGGTTATAGACGCACTGTTTCAATATTTGTATGTGGTTATTCAGTAGGATGTCGTGATTTTAATGGTATATTTGGATCTTGCGTAGCTATTTTTAGCAAGTTTTAATTAATTTTTTCCGAATGACGACGACGGCAACGGCGATGTCGATTTCGCGGCTGTGATATTTCCGATAATATATTAATATCATATTATTTTCGTTGTGAGAAAATAGTTATTACCTACTTATTATTGACTATTGTAGATTTTTATAAATAGTACCTAAATAATAAATACTTACATTACATTACACGGCTACGCATGAGCGTCAAACCGATACGTGAACAGTACACGTGATATTATTATGTCGTTGCCCGTTGGTGGTTGCCGGTTGGTTTATTGATAGCGCGATGATGGGCGGCAGGGAGGGTAAACGAATACCTATAAATAGTCGCTAGTAATAAATTATTATTATTTACTGATGTTGGATTATTGTCATTTATTTTGTAATGCTGTATTGGGCATTAGCGTATTACTGTGCGTCAACGACACTCACTACAGTGTAACAAAGTGCAAGCGCAAGGTTCGTAACGACTAACGAGTACGAGACACGAGTTACAAAAAAACTTAAAAGTTAATAGCATTTGGTATTATCATAAAGAATATATTATATTCATACAGTTATTATATTTTTAAATTCAAATCAACATGAATAAAAATAAACGCAAAGGTGGAGCAGAAAAATTACGGCTAAAACGGATCGCAGAATTTAAAGCTGCAGGAAATGATCCTAAACAGAAAAAATTGTCATTTGGTCTTCACTCAGCCTCAATAACAGGTAATTAGGTTTCTATATTAATTATTGTGAATTGTGATATTGGTGGTTTTTAAATATTATGTTAATAAAAATTGGTATTTTCATGTTCAGAACAATAGAGCATATTGATATAATACCTATTCACTTTAATCATTTTTTTTTTTAAATTAAAAATATTTTTAAAACAAAATCTTTGTGGATTTAAATATTATTTTACCCAATATAATATTGGCTATTGAATATGAAATAACATATACAAGGATATACATTATTTATCTTTTAATTTTTAAATAAATAAAATAAAGGCTGCTTGATACCTACTTCTTGCATTCTTGAATTACTTACAAAATTAAAGTAAAATACAGTAAAATTTCAATCAGTTGTGAAAAGTAGTAACGATTTTCTTGAA
This sequence comes from Therioaphis trifolii, assembly GCA_027580255.1. NCBI lineage: Eukaryota > Metazoa > Arthropoda > Insecta > Hemiptera > Aphididae > Therioaphis > Therioaphis trifolii. The sequence goes on from JALBXZ010000029.1 coordinate 371,579, forward strand.
TTTGTTTTTATATCTATCTGATAACTGACTTACAACTGATCCTTGTAATTTTGAACTTTTATAGCTTTCAAATTTTGATTTACTTATAATATGGTATTTTCGGGTAGAATGTAATTTCAATGTTTCATTTGTCTAATAATTTGAACCTTAATTAAAATAAAATTATTTACAACAGTCAACAAATATTCATATTTCATATATTTCTATCTCTCATTAGAAGTAATAACCAGTTGGTAGTTATTGAAGAACAATTAAATTAAGTATAACAAAACTATTATGCATAAAATATAATACGTTTCTCCAATTTTGAAAGCCTTTCTCTGTGAAAGTGTCTTGACAATTATTTCCCAAACCAAATTAATAAACATTCATGTTTTAACAGATGAAAGTTTATTGTCATTTTCTATAAATAAAGAATTAGATTCTCCAAACATTATAGAAACAGAGTCCAATAGTAATCAAAATTTAACCAATCAACCACAACTCCAATGTCCTCAACACTCAGCTTTAGATACGGTTTGCACATGCAATATTATAATTTGAAAATTAAACTATTATATTATAATAAGCAATAACTTTTAGGAATCTAATCAAGACATTTTGCCAGTTGAACAAGAAGTTATACAATCAGAAAATTATGATATGGAAGTTACACCCATCGGAATATCTTCTCCATTTGAATTTGTATCAGTATGATAGAAATATTTAATTTAATTAATTATTTTTATTAATAATTTTAATATTTTTAAATATCTATGAAAATGTTAATTATAGTTATTTAATTTTAGGAATCCAATCCAGAAATTTTGCCAGTTGAACAAGAAGTTTTACCATCAGAAAATTATAATTTGGATGTTACACCCATTGGATTATCGTCAACGTTAGAATCGGTATATTAAAAAATTAATTACATTTTTCAAAAATATTTTATCTAAACTTTATGGAAAATATTAAAAATGTCTAAAACTTTTGTTAGATTTCACTCTAGATAATTATTTATCTACACACATGTTGAATGTTTATGCCTGTTTCTATGTTAATATATTTTTATATACAATATATTTTTTCATAGTGATAGTTCTTCAACCAAAGAAAATAAATACCAATTATTAACTGAAAATTCTAGATGGAAAAATGACCCTGCAAATTTTAAACAAATCAAACAATTAACTCCTGAGTTGAGAAATATGATTTTAGAATGGGGACCTTGTCAACCTAAGGAACATGAATTGCCTAATAATGAATATCCAAAAGACAGCTCCAAAAGAAGTTTTCATTCATCTTGGTATTCAAGAAAATTATTAGATAGCACATTTGAACAACGTAACTGGCTTACATATTCTCCAAAATTAAACAAAGTGTTCTGTTTGTATTGCATAATTTATGGAAATAATTCAAATGATGCCTGGGTGAAATATGGTTTCAATCATTGGAAAAATGGTCATATAGCTTTAATCAAACATGAAACAACCTCTGCTCATATAATGGCATCATTAAAAGTTAAACTAAAAGCATGTTGTTTACCACTCTTACCGTCATTAGTAGAAGAACACAATAAACAAGTATCCTTTAATAGAGAATTGGTAAAACAACTAATTGAAATAACAATATTTTTAGGACAACGCAATCATTCCTTCAGAGGTCACAATGAAAATTGGAAAAATAACACAGGAACAGGAAATTTTAAAGATATGGTTGTCTTACTGAGTAAACATTCTCCTATATTGTCAGTGCACATAAACCAACTCAAAAGTAAAGGCAAAAAAGAAAATTATTTTATATCATGGGACCGACAAAACCTGTTAATAGTCTATTTCAGAATACATATTATCGACTATTAGATCACAAATGTTATCAGCTCGTTATTTTAGTATTAGTACTGATTCCACATTTGACATTTCACACAAGGAACAACTATCATTTGTAGTCAGGTATTTATTCAATTCCAATATATGTGAAAGGCTAATTGCATTATCTGAATTATCAAATACTACAGGTCAATCACTTTTTGAACTTTTTAAATCAGTTATGGAAAAAAATGGATTAGATTGGAATCAACATTTAATTGGACAGTCATATGATGGTGCAGCGAACATGAGAGGACCATATAGTGGACTTCAAGCACATATTATCAAAGAAAACCCAAAAGCTCTTTATGTTTGGTGCCATGCACATAGATTCAATTTAATAGTGTTATCTGCCTTTGGCTGCTGTAAAGAAGCAGTCGATTTATTTGGTAACATGGAAAAACTATATTCTTTTATTGTGGGTAGTAAAAAGAGATCAGATATTTACAGAAAAAATCAAAGTGAATTGTATCCAAAGAAACAATTAAAGGCAATCAAAAGAGTCGGAACTACTAGGTGGATGTCCAACTCATTTGCTCTATCTACAGTTCTTGAAACATTAGAAGCAATTTTAGATATGCTTGAGCAAGTAAAAAATATTGAAGGCCCAGTTGATTGTAAAACTGGCAGTGAATGTAATGGGTTACAATCATATTTTCAGTCATCACGTTTCATACTAACTGCGTTTATATTTAAACATATCTTTGAAGTCATGGAACCTTTAAGTAAAATACTTCAATCTCGTGATTTGGACTTATTGACAGCAGTGAATTATTTAAAAAAGGTGGAACAAAAAATAACAATGATGCGTAGTGCGTACTGATGAAAAATTTAATACTATTTTTGAGGAAGCAAAACAATATTCCGAAGAACATTTTGGTGATTTTAATATGAATAATTTAATGTCATTTAGAAATCGAAAAAGAAATGTAGTTCGGCGATCAGGTGAACTCTGCATAGATCAATCCATTCGAGATTCTAAACAATACTATAAAATATCAGTTTTTTTTCTAGTAATTGATATTATTCTTCAACAAATTAGCGATAGATTCGATAAAAATACCTTATCTGTAATGAAAGATATAGGTTTATTATCCCTAAAGCGATTAAAAGAAGTTGGCCCTGTGCCCCAAGATGCATTCAGTAAAATATGTGATGTCTATGGAATTAATCAGGAGTCTGTAAGAAATGATTACATACTATTGAAAAGTGTTATCAAAGATATAGATCTCAATTTACTGACTAAATTACCAGCTAAATTGCATGATGACTGTGAAGAAAATATAAGAGGTTCAGATGAAAGTAATACAGAAGATGAAGAAGAACGGCAAGATTTAAACAATTTTGGAAGCTTAAGAAATATTTTTGAAATAATAAATAATATGAATATTAAATCGGAATTTGAGCATTTGTACACAATAATTAAAATAAGTTTAACATTACCTACATCTAGTTGTATTGTAGAACGTAGTTTTTCCAAATTAAAAATCATAAAATCCAGACTGCGTTCCACTATGGGTCAAAACAGACTGGAGAATTTAATGATTATTTCATGCGAACAGGATATAAACATAGATGTGTCAAAGGTAAATATGATAAAAAATTTGTATATGTTCTTACTCAGTTATTAAGTATAACAATTTATAACATTATTATTAAATTAAAATACCTATATGACCTAATATCTATATTGTTTTGTTTGTTTTAGGTAATAGATATATTTGCAAGAAAGACACCAGTATTAACGGGCGAGACCGTTTTCGACCAAAAAAGTACCCTTCCCTTTTCGGCCGATTCACTTTTCGACCAAATTTAAAAAAGGTCGATTCCCTTTTCGACCAAAATAGTACCCTTCCCTTTTCGGCCGATTCACTTTTCGACCAAATTTAAAAAAACGTCGATTCCCTTTTCGACCAAAATCGTACCCTTCCCTTTTCGGCCGATTCACTTTTCGACCAAAACCAAATATTATAAATTTTGTAAAACTATGGCAATTATTATTTTAAAAATTATTTAAAGTATAAGTTGCATAGAATGTTGTAAACTAAAATATAAAAAAATTTAAAATATAAGAATACCTATATTATATTATAAACATTAGTGCATTACAATTATATTGACCTTATATCATTTTTTTTTAAATAATTTATTTTTTATTTTTAATAATATTTGCCATACATTGACCTTATATCATTTTTTTTTATATAATATATTTTTTATTTTTAATAATATTTGCCATACATTGACCTTATATCATTTTTTTTTATATAATATATTTTTTATTTTTAATAATATTTGCCATTATTTTACAACAATTATATACCTATTCGTTTATTTCATTATATGTATATTATACACATTACAATTATACTTAATAATTATTGACAAAAATTGTATATTTTTACGTTATTCTTTTTATAAAATATTATGCACAGTCTGACATATTAACACAAAACTAATGTTTATAATATACAGGTATTCTTATATTTTAAATTTTTTTATATTTTAGTTTACTTTAAATAATTTTTAAAATAATAATTGCCATAGTTTTACAAAATTTATAATATTTGGTTTTGGTCGAAAAGTGAATCGGCCGAAAAGGGAAGGGTACGATTTTGGTCGAAAAGGGAATCGACGTTTTTTTAAATTTGGTCGAAAAGTGAATCGGCCGAAAAGGGAAAGGTACTATTTTGGTCGAAAAAGGAATCGACCTTTTTTAAATTTGGTCGAAAAGTGAATCGGCCGAAAAGGGAAGGGTACGTTTTTGGTCGAAAACGGCCATGCCCGTATTAACTAGGTTATTAACATTTTAATGTTAATATTTGTGATTGTGTACACGCATAGAAATATCCGCGGTGATTTAACAGCAAATTGGAGTGTCAATAAGGATATTTTGAATTAAGTGTCGTATGCAAGTAAATTAACTCTTAATCGGTGGTTATTTTTAAACACTAGTGCCGTAACAATAAAGAGTTTTTGGTATAAATACATTGAATATTGATTTAAAACTAAATCGGATTCAGTTTAATATTTAATTAACGTTAATCTAAACTATTTTGATGAGTTTTATAGAATTGTTAGTTGTTGTCAGTTTAACTCAACACTGGAGTTATTTTAACACCCGAATTATTTCAGTTTTATCACACGGAACGGTGTAATAACTCCAAAATATCTGGAAAAACCCAACACCGCACGTCATAACAACCGCCGCGAATCGTTGAGTAAACATTTCATAGTGAAATACTACTAACACTGATTTCTCATTTCTATTGCGACTGTTCAGTGTCGTCCATAAGTCAATACACGTGTTTGTTTTAAACAATTTTAATTAAATTTGTTATATATTAGTTGTTACCTATATAATTGTTAAGATGTATTCAAATAATAACTTCAATACATCGAGCGTATCTAGCATCGTCAAAGTAAGTACCTACCTACCTATATGTTTTATTCAAAAATGTCGCATTGAAAAACATAATATAGGTTAGAATCATTTTAGGATTGTTTAATTAATGAAGATTATTTTCAAAGTACAGATGGTATTGAAACATTTGAAACTAACATTTTAGTATCAAACATAGAGCCTAATATCGAAAGTCTTCAGGATTTAACTGATATTAACGAAACAAGTAAACATTACTTAACCCTAAACCGTTCAAGTCCATACACATTATCCAATTCATCATCGTCAACCTCGACACCAACACATAAAAAATATGGAAAATATAAACCAATGGAATGGACTATTGAGGTATTAAAAAAACTTTAGTGCGAATTCAGTTTAATATTTTATAAAATAATTTTGTTTTCTAGACAATTTTAGAACTTTTGCATACATCCAATGATGGACGTTTCGTTTTAGCCGACTCAACAGCAAACAATGGCTCTTTATCTGATGATGGTCAAAATACCCTAACAAAACTACTTATTAATTTTCTATTCCAAGATCACAGCAGGTAAGTGATATATTTTCTTGATTTAACATAAATGGTGTATCACATTTGTTTTAAAAGTGCCTACATATTTAACATCTGATTCGATAGTTAAGTACCTATAAATTTAAAAATATCATTCTTAATAAATCAACTCTTAATTTATCACAATTATTGTTGTTAAGCATGTTGGCCATTTAATATAATATTATTATTAAATATTTAAATATAAAATATCTAAACTCATAACAACAAAAAGTATTTAAAAATTAGGTTAATTCTATGATGTGCTACCTAGTTATATTATTAGTTAATATTTCATTGTAATGTTTGATGCATTATTTAACTGTAGGCTGTAGCATTATAATATTCTAATCTTTGTTAATTTATATTTTTAACTATAAAGACTAATTTTTTACAATATATTATTAACAAGTAGGTATAAAACACTTAATTAGCTATCAATTTTTTTTTATTTAATTTTATAGAGGATCAGATTTATTTTTTCGCAAAATAGCAAAATTAATTTGTGAAGTATTTCCTAACGAGCAAGAGGTATTTAGATTTTAGTTGAACCAATAGTTTGTATAGGAACATACATATTTTTTTTTCATAGAGTGTATATTTCATACCTGCTGGAGAAGGCAATACTCATGCTAAAGGGAAATTGGTAGAAAGGTGGAAGAATGTTTCTCGTAGATTGCGTAGCATAGGTGCAATTGAATCCGATAAAAAAAACCAAGCTCTACTACAGTTGATTTTGCATTACAAATATTTTCTGGTAATTTCAAAGTACCTATTATACAATATTTTAAATTGTTCTAATTAATTTTTATACTGTTTAGAAAATGTTGAAACCGCTAAAATCTGGCTTAGTCAAAATGGTCTGTCAGCTAATTTTGAAGACATTAAAAGTAATTGGATTATTACTTACCAAATTAGAAAATCAGAAATACAAGGTTTAGATAATAAATCTATAACTGATCGTCATCTCTCAGATATTTTCAAAGCATGGCCAATTTTGTGTAGCTCAAGAGGACATGAATTAGTAAGTTTTCACTGAATTAAATTTTCTTTGCTAATCATTACATAAATAAATATTATAATTAGTTTAAACTATTAAAAAATATAAAGATTTCTGAAGATTTCAAACTTGAATACCCACAAATACATGAAACTCTTAGCGATTGGTCTGGTACGTTTATTAAGAAGTGGATATTAATTTCTGACACAATAGTTAGTTTACGGCGGAGTTCAGTTAAAGATAGTCATGGTAAAGAACTTTTAAAACACCTCGATGCTGCACAACTAAAAGGAAGTTAGTATAAATAACCAAATTGTATCAATTAGGTTTAGTTAGGTACTTAGGACACTTAGGTATATGCTATTATTCAACATTAATTGTAAAGGCTTAAATAAAAACATATTTTATTTATTTTTCATTAGTTGTGTTTATTAAATAAAGTTCTACTAATTTCACTGGATTTATTATTAATTTAATAATTATATTTATTACAATAATTAAAACTTAATAATTGAGACACTTATAAAGAATAACTAATTGGGGCCCTATTCAAACTTTCAATTTTATTTCAGGAGACAAAAAAAACTTATTCAATAAAAAGTATTATTATTTTCACAAATTTAGAATCGGTATCATATTTAATACTTTCAAGTTTATAATTTTTTTTTCAGTTAGAAGTTAATTTGAATTCTACAATATGTCTTAGTATTTGTTTGAAAAATGTAAAATTGGGCCTTTGTTCTATTAAGAACTTTAAAATGGTGTGTTAATTTTTAATTTAATTAGACAACACTGGTTTTATGTATGAAATATAACCTTTTTATTAAAAAATTAAATCAAATAACAGCACTTAGAAATATTAACAAAATATTTACTTTAGAATATTTAATACAAAAAATGTAGGGAAAAAATAATAATAAGAGAACTTAATGTACAATACCTTTTTTTAGAATACATTTTTTAATCACAATAGCTTTATGTACATTATTTATATTAGAAACTATAAATATATAAATAAATATTGATTTGTACTTGATACTGTATTAACCAAGGCATTAACTTTTTATTCATGGTGTTTTATATTCAGGTATTAAAACAGTTAATGTATTGAAACTTTTACTTATTCCATACTTGGTACCTACAAAAACCCAAATTAAAAAGACACAAAAAAAATCTTGGAAGCCGTCATTATCAGAATCTGCAGCAGCTTTTGCAGTTCACGTAACTGTATGTTCTTTATATTATGAGAATGATTCTTATCACATAAATATTCTTAACACTTCCTTGTTTCAACAGAATCTTATTGAGCTTGAAACTGATCTTGCCAAAAGAAGGCTAAAATACCTACAGTATGGAACAACAATACAACCCTTCATAGTTTTAGTTGGCCAAGACATATTTTCTGTTGAGTCAACCTATGTCAGAGTTGATGACAACTGTTGGAATTTTGATTGTCCACTAAAAGCATTAAACGCTTGTTTTAAAACATACAACGCCTTACATTGCACCTATCCACGTGAGTGTTATGAATCTTGGCTGATTTTACAACTTCAACTTTATAATTTTACAACCATTTACGATCATAAATCATCAATAATTACGTCATTATCAAGTAAAATGAATGCTTTAAAAAATACTCATTTGTAAATTTTTGTTTTATAATTTTTCACTTTATTTTTTTACTATTTACTATTTAGTATCAGTTTTTACTAGTATAAACTAAGATAATAATTTTCTCAATATTTATTTTTATTTAAAAAGTTTTGTTATTTCTTTTAACACATCATGTATAAATGTTATTTATGTTTAAAAGATTTTCGATCCATAGCAAAGTTAATTTGGCATATGAAAATATATCATAATCTTGGAAATAATTCGTTTTATCTCTGCAAACAACAATATTGTGCACGTGATTTTAGGGGTTTAAAAAAATTCAGGCAGCATTTAAATAGAGAACATTTCCAAGTTACAGTAAATCAAAATGATGAACTCAATTTTAGTAATACAATAACTGAATCCATTGTTGAATCTGCAGTAGAATTACCTGATATATTAAATAAATCATCTACTACATTTTTTGAGTTTAATTGTACACCCTTAACAAATAATATTGTATCATATGAATTAATTGAGGAATCTGTCATTATAAATGACCTTGTTAATAATCATACTAAACAAATATCAGACAATGAAAATATAAGTTTAAACTTATTACCTTATGATAAAATTTTAAAAAGAAATGTTTTACAATTTATTACAAAATTAATGTCAAAGCCTTATCTTACTAACTCATTGGTACAAGATATAGTGGAAAGTGTTATGGAGCTATTTTCAAGTGGTATAATAGAACAACTAAAATGTAAAGTTGTTCCTATATTACAATGCAATTCTTTCACAAAACTAGAGGTAGAAAAAATGTTTGATTCATTGCAAAACCCATTTTTTGAACTACAAACACATTATCAACGAATTAAGTATTTAATTTCTAATAATTTGTTTTTCAAACCAGAGACTGTGGTGGTAGGTCATACAAAATAAAAGCGTTATATTAATGGTGAAGATAAGCTCTTAACAGTACCTATACATGGGCATTTTCTTTCTATGAAAAAAAATTTTAAAGCCTTTTTCGAGCTTCCTAATGTTCTTAAAGTTGCAACTGAATTTATGCATGATTCATCAAAACACAATAATACTCTTACTTCTTTTTTGGATGGATCGACATGGAAAGATATGAAATTAAAATTTTCTGGAAAAATCGTTTTACCTCTTTTTTTGTACTATGATGATGCTGAAATGGGAAACCCATTGGGTTCCCATTCTGGCATACATAAAATAGGGTGTATATATTATACTGTTGCAGCCTTACCACCTGAATATTTGTCATCTTTAAATAATATATTTACAGCATTTTTGTTTCATTCTTCAGATCGTGGGACTACCAAAGTACCCAATAAAATCATGTTTTCTCGTCTTATCAATGAACTAATTGATCTTCAAACCAATGGCATTTCTGTATGTGTTGACACTACTTATACTACTTTATATTTTGCACTAGGGTTAGTTTTAGGAGATAACTTGGGTTTAAACTCTATTTTGGGTTTTGTCGAAAGCTTTTCTGCAAATCATTATTGTAGGATTTGTCGTTGTCCAAAACCAGAACTGCAGAAAATGTTAAGAGAATCTATTCAATCATTAAGAAATGAAAATAATTATGAAATGGATATTAATGAAGGAAAGGTAACGGATACTGGATTAAATGAACGCTGTATCTTTCATGATGTTCCAAATTTCCATGCAGTTCGAAACATAGTTTGCGATTTTATGCATGATATTCCCGAGGGAGTAGCTCGTTATGGCATGGCAATCATTGTACAAAATCTTATAATTAAAAAATATTTTACTCTTGATCAATTAAACTCTCGTATTGTTCTTTATCAGTATGGTATAACAGAAAATAAAAATTGTCCGCCAAAAATTAATCAATCCCATTTGAATAATGGTTCAATAATAATGTCTGCCTCAGAGATGCTCTGTTTGATTAGACATTTTGGTCTCATTGTTGGTGAACTGATTCCTAAAAGCTCGAAAAATTGGAAACTATACATTTTATTAAAAAAAATTGTTGATTTATGTTGTGCAAGGAGTATACAACCTGAGTGTTCTAAATTATTAGATTCTCTTGTTAGTGAACATAATCGATTATATATGGAATTATCTAATAAGACTCTTAAACCAAAGTTCCATCTCCTTACTCATTATGGTCGTATCTTACTTAAAAATGGTCCAATAAAATTAACATCTTCTATACGCTTTGAAGCAAAACATAAAGTATTAAAGTCAATTGCTAATTCTGTCCCCTGTCGTATAAATCTCAGTCACACATTAGCATTTAAACTTCAACTAGAAACTGTAAGTCGCTTCCTATCAAAATCTGGTTTAGACGAAGACCTACAATTGGGAATGGGAACAAATACAATTCCTTCTATAGAGTTACCTTATTCTTTTATGAGTAAATTACCTAATGAGTTTTTATCATCTGTCTTTAACGCTTCCTCGCTTCAATATAAAGGACAACTTTATAAAAAAGGTATGCTCATGGTAATAAATTATAATCTTTGTGATTGTACATTTGGGAAAGTAATGTATATGTTTTCCAGCAAATCAAAAATCCCTTATTTTGTACTTAATCGTTTGATTACTATTGGTTTCGACTCTCATTATTATGCCTATGAAATTATAAAAAATGAAAACTGTTCCGAACTTGAAGGGTTTTATATTAATGAGTTACCTGATCCTACTCCAACAGTTGCTCGTGTTTTAGGTAATGGAAAAATGTATGCTACATTAAAATATGCATTATAAAGCTAACACTAATAAATAATTATTTTTCTATTATTAATTTTTTTAATGTAAATATTGTAACTATTGTAACTATTAATAATTTTATCCTGTCAGTAAATAATTATTTTATCTCTAATAAATAACATTATTTTATTATTTGTGTTGTTTTTTTTTTATGATATTTGTATAAAATAAAATTAATTAGTATAATTCTATATAATTTTTTTTACAATGAAAAAATATATACTTTATTAAAATAAGCATAATAATATAATATGAATAAATAATAATTACCTATTGTCTTTTTTTTTTATGTAATTATTATAATAATTTTAATCTGACAATTATACTATGTAGGTATTTATTCCTTAGTAATTATTTTCTGTCTAATGAATACTATTATTTGGTTTATGTGTTGTATTACCTATGTTTATTTGTATACAATAAAATTAATTTCCATAATTCTGTCTGATATTTTTATTATTTATAATATTTATACTTAATACTGTTTTTAGAGGAAGAAATCAAGTGCCTTGCTATAATATCTTAACGTCCTGGTATGTTTTTTTGGTTGTGGTATCTAATATGTAAGTGGTATCTAATATGTGAACTAGGCAGTTTACGATAATATAAGGTATATTAATAAGCTGTGAACACATTTTTTTATTTCATCAGAAGACCTACCTCTACTAAATTGTTACCTAGATTATTTCATTATTTTTATCGCCTCCTCCCACCACCATCACCTGATAATTTTGATAACACCGACATTGATTACAAGCTAACTTTTTTGATTTGGATGTATCATAGAGTAATTGTTATTTAGATGTTCCAAAGAATACATTTAAATAGTATGGTAAGTAGTAAATATACTTACCATCAAGCCATATTATAATAAATATTTTAAATAGGTACAATATTTGTTAAAATAACTCTTAATTTGAAGTTTAATACAAATAATGAAAAAGGTTAAATTAACTATAAATACTCAGTATTTTGACTACCGGTAAAAATTGTATTGACGTTATCATTATTTCAAACTAAGTATATTCGAAGGTTAAATCAACACTCAATTAATTGTTACGGACAATTATAAAAAATTTGTACTGACCATCAATCTAAAGTTATTTTTAAAACATGATGTTGTTTGAATAACTCTCCTGGGTTGTGTAAATGGCCGATTAGTGATTTTGGAAATTTGATTACAGTTATGGTGTTAAAGTAACACTTATAAATCCTTAGCGCAAAATCGACGTTCAAATGTGTATAACATTGACACTCGTTGTAGTTAGAACAACTCCAAATTTCTATGCGTGTAGCACCATGATTCTTGGCAAAAAAATTTTTTTATCATGACCTTTTGTAATTTTATTTTTATTTGAATAGAATAATTTCAAAGTATATGCATATATAATATATAAGAATATATTATCATGGGTGTTTTGGTGTTTATTAATTATTACCTAATTATAAGATAAAATATTCTTGTTAGGTATGTTCGAAATTTGTTTTATTAATATTATACAGTTTGTGGTAATGTTGTTGTATAAATAAGTTTGTGTATAAATAAAATAGGCCATAGGGTTTTTCAGAAACAAACACAAAATCGTATCCAATCCGTCTTGGTTGGTGGTGAGTATAAAAAAGTATAATTTAAATTTTCTTTTAAAAATGAACATTAATATCTTTTGGGTAAAACCCAATACGGCAATTCCCCGGTACACTGGGGCCGATATTTAAATATTGGGCCGTTTCAAATATTTTTTGCCCGACTAAATTTTTAGGACATCGGCGCCACTGGTACATATTAGAGCTTTGTAATTGTTCTTAACTGCATTTACTGCCTCAGCACGAAAAGCCCACCTAGTTTCAAACATCGATTTCAATGTTTGTACTTTAGCACCTTCTAATTTGGCAAATCTTTTAAATACTGCGTGTCGTATTGGACTCCCCTCAATAAAAGAATAAATAAATTGTACAGTCCCAAGAAAATCAAAGACACATTTCGCTACTGATTTGGCAACAACACGTAACTGACAATCGATACATTTTTCAGGAGCAACTAAAAACTAATTTATTTCTGTTTAAGACATTATTAGGTAATATTTTTAATTAATATAGTTTTACTTTCAGATGCTATACTATTATATTATGATAAATTTTATTAATATTTGTGGTTATTCATTTTTTTATTGTAGTTACGGGTTATTAGGGTCTAGGACATTTCGCCGCGACCGTTTCGCCGCCGGACAATTCGCCGCCACCGATTCGCCGCCACCGTTTCGCCGCCGGACATTTTGCCGCCAGACGATTCGCCGCCACACCCTTTCCCAGCATAATTTGGGTAGGAACTTCTTATTTTTTTTTATTAAAAAATTAATATATAATTACAATTAATTTCATAGGATAATAAATTTAATATTCATACAGTGTTTTGGTACGAAATGATGAATACTTAATTTCCTTACATTTAGAATAAAATTAAAAACAAAACGAATTTTTTTTTTCAAATTATAACAAAAAAAATATATATTTTTATTAATATAAAAATTATCACGAATGTCTTTTTTGTTATAATAAAATACCTAATAAATATTAATATTAATGTTCCTAGATTATTCATACAAAATAAAGATGAATTAATTGATACTTAGTAATTAATATAAAAAATTATCGCAAATGTCTTTTTTCATTTTTGTTAAAATAATAAATATAAATACTTTTTATGGCAGTTATTAATAAAGATGAATTTACTACTCAGCGATATTAATATCACATAATATATCTTCTTTGCAGGTAAATCTTAAGTTAGGTATTTAAAAATTATATTATATTATAATATATTTAATAATTATTATACATTTAAAACCCGATAATAGATATTCAATGCAGCAAAAAAAAAAAAAAACTTTTATAACATAAGTATAAAACTAAGTTGTTTTATACGTAGTAGGTACCTATGTACCTAATTTAAGTAAAAGTTTATATTCTCATTATTATCTTGACTATGTAATACATTTGAAAAGTATAACATTTTATTTGGATATTAGATTTGGCTTATTATTAAATTACCTTTATTAACTTTATTTTAATTAAAAAAAGTTTAATCTTAATTTTCAGGGGCACTGATTTTTTTTCCCGCAGAATATCAAGTTAAATTACTGAAATATTTCCTAAAGAAGATCGGGACCATTTGAAATCAACTTATCGAAGACATATTGAAATCCTTCATGGCATATAACTTTGGCATTACGGTTACTTAATACGCCAAGATTCATTTTAATAAAATGGTCAACACGTTTTTAAAGTTTAGAACTGTGTGCTTACAAAGTAAACAGTCTAATGAAGGGCTATATGCAGTGGCGGATTACCCATTAGGCTCGTAAGGCTCGAGCCTAGGGCGGCATTTTTTAGGGGGCGGCAAATTTTTTCATGTTATTTTATTTTTGTGGTACAAAAAAAAGAAAGAAAAAATTAATGATATTCAAATGGGGTATTCATCATTTTTGGTATCTGAAGAAATTAGTGGCTACTTGTTTCTTGTTATAACTTGCATTATAACACAATCCTCATGAGAAATACACGCGGCCGCTTAATAAGAATTAAGAATAAGGCTAAATTTACAGATGCTGTATAAAGATGATTTGGATGAAAATTTTCAAACTGAGGTACTGCACTACAAAGAGTATGAAATTTCCAACTTCGAACAGTTCATTGATCAAAAACTGGAGCAAACATTTCCGAATGTTTTAGAATATTTCTTTCCATGGCAGCATTCAACTGCACAGCTGAAAGGTCATTTTCCACGCTAAAAAGAATAAAAATGTATTTACGAGCCAACTTAGTAGAAGAAAAACTCAACGCTTTGTCTATACTGTGTTTTGAGAACCACATTACGAACGAATTAGACTTCGACCATATGATAAAAAAATTTTCCCAACTAAAATCTCGAAAAAAACTGCATTAAATCATTCGTACTCTTTATGTAATTTATATATTGTAACTAGTTAGATTATAATATGTAATACAATATTTGAACTAAAGTATAAATTAATAATTATTCAACCATAGTACATTTGAACCATTTCTCACTCCCGGGACGACTATACCACTCTTCGATGTTAACCCATTCAAATTACGATTTTTAGATAGTATTAAAAAAAGAGGGTGGCAAACACTGAGCGTGCCTATGGGCGCCGAGAAGGTTAATCCGCCACTGGCTATATGATTGAAGATTGATATCAGCTCACATTAAAATAATTCATTTTTAATATATTTTATAAATAAGCAACTAAAATTAGAACAACAAATATTCATTGAATAAATTATAATATTTAATTCCACTTAACACTGATTTGGGTTATTTATAGAAATTTCACTATTATAGATTTATTTAAAAAAAATATTGCATGTTTGTTTATAACTGTAATATATATATGTACATATTTATGTATGATTTATATAAATCTATATACATATTTATGGCTGTTTGTGATAAAACAGACAAATCCCAAAAAACTGGAAAAAACATTTTTTTTTTTTAGAACAACACCATTTTAATAATCTTGATTACAATAGATGATAATGTGTCCTTTTTTAATTCAGATATCACAGTATATTAATAATTATATTACTGTGAAATAAATCATTTAATAACAAAAACATAAATACATAATGGCTAATAAATTATAGTATAAATAAATTACCTAAAGAAAAAAAACAAACTTTATTTAAAAAAAAAATAGTAATAACATAACAAATTATATTATAAATTTATTTCAAAATAAAAATGAAAAAAAAATAGTATATATTAAAATATAATATACAACACCTTCTTTAGTAAAAAAAAAAACAATTAACATTAAAAAACATAATATAATAAAAATAAATAGTTTAGTATATACATACCTTCTTTGGTAAAAAAAAACATTTTCATATAATAATAAAACCCTAAATTCCTTATAAGTTAATACGTTATAATATAAATGTACAAAATAAAAAAATAACAATTTAATTTTAACAGTAACAATACAATTTCAGTCTTTTAAAACAAAGTCATCGTATATATCAGTCTTATTTGTTGTAGGGTATATTTAGATGATGTCATAGAATCAATAATAGATTTTGTTGGTTGAAATTTAATGCAGTTACCATTTTCTTTTTTTATACATTCACTAGCTAGAACAGTAGCAGCTACTAATTTATTTTGTGTTTTTGTTTTTATACAATTTATTTTACTAATAGTAATTAATAATTAATTTTTATATAATTTTTAATAGTAAACCGTTAAATTATTTAACAGTTGTATGTAACATAAAATTCAAATTAAAAAAACACTGGTTATCATTCTGTCAATAGACAGTTAGAGAATTGTTGGTAGGTAGGTATCTATAATTATTCTGATGGCGTTATAGGTATACTTATCAATCATCAAACTTAGAAACGTAAGTGTTATTAATAATAGGTAGGTACCTTGTACGGTTGTACAATTGCAGATTCAGTTAACTCGAAATATAGTGTTCATAAATCATAGATACTCCCATGTAAATCGAAAATATCGTAGACACACACACACACACACACACACACACACACACACACACACACACACACACACACACACACACACACACACGCACACACATATACCTATGTACCTATATTAGCTTTAATCTAAAGACATTTTTGTGTAAACAGCATTATAGCAATCCTGTGCAACTTCGTTTGCTCCAGTGTTTGTATTTTTTGTATTCTATTTGCTTAATACATTATTTTAATACAACCATAGGCGGTAACTTGGGCTCTTTTCACGTGGGGGCAAAAACAATTTTTGCAAATCTCTACACGTTTTCATAATTTCATTTAAATTTTAACATTTTTTTTTATAAATACCTACTTCAAGTTTTATACCACACAATAATAAAATAACTACTTTTTTCAAAACCATAATTAATATTTATAATTACATAAAAATTACAAAGAAACTTTATTAAACAAATTTTTTTAAACAAAAGAATATTGTTAACATAATAATAATAATAATAATAATAATAATAATATTAATAAACATAAACATAAATTTGAACCCAAAAGTTGCAATCGTCTTCCTTGAATTGTTGATTGTGCATTGAATTGGTCAATAATTATATCAAAATTTGGTTCAAATTTTTTTCTATATGTAATAAAGCCAAATCCTTTACCCTTCTTGTCTAATACTATTTCGAGTATAAGTTTTAAGACGACGTAATGATGAAAATGAACGCTCTGATGAAGCCAAACTCATAGGAATTGATAAAAAAAGTTTGAATAATTTATATAAATTTTAAAATGAATTTGACAGATCTTGAAGTATAAAGCATTTAAGACGATCTCCAAAGTTAAGTGTTAGAAACTTCTAAAATATCTTCATATTTGCAATTTTGTAAAGTCAAAACATTTATCACAGCATTTAATACATTTGAATTATTTTCAGAAAATACGTATAGTTTCTATGTCAGTAATTATAATATCAAGGACAGTGAAGTAAATATTTATTTTGACAAATTCTGATAAATTGTCTGTATTGAAAGGTTCACCTAATCTAGCAGGAATTTTCCTTTTTCTTGGAATAAGGCAATGGACAGTTTTCTTTAGTTGTAACTTTGTTTGTTTCAGACCAAACATTTTTAAAACTATTTTCACTTCGCAGTGATTTTAGCTGAGCTACAGTAGCATTTGTTAAACTTTTAACATTAGAATAATTTATATATATTTTTAGATTCTGAACGGAGTGAAGAATGTATTGATTTTACAATGATGTGTGTTTTTTTTTTTTTTTTTTTTTTTTTTTTTATTTATTTATTTATTTTTGTGTCTGTCGACACGATTTGGGGCAGTAAAAATGCTTCGATTGCCTTATATAGCAACTTTTCTGAAAGGAAAGTGAATCTAGTTGGTACTTTGGGGGGTCAAAAGTTAAAAATTTTCAATATTTTTTTAACGCGCCGGGAAAAACCCTTAAAAAATGAGGGAAAAACGGTATATTTTACGCAAAACCAGTTTTCGACAAAATCAAATTTTTATTTTGCTATAACTCAAAAACTAATCGATGTAAATACTTGAAATTTTCCCCCAATGTTTAGATTAGCGTTCTCTATACACCGTTAAATTTTCAAAGTATTTTGACTTTTATTGAGCTAATTATAGACAATTGAAATTTTCAATTTTTTTAAGTATTTTTTTTTAAAATAACGATAACATTTTTTTTTTTGCCGGAAAATCTTGAAAATTTAATACAAGGTTTCTTATAAGTTGTTCCATAACTGATAAAAAAAAATCCAAAATCGTAAGTCACAATTTTTTTTTATAAGTGCTCAAAGTTCCAATTTATACGAAATATGTAAAAATTGCGAAAATTTGCAAATAATTTTGTTGTTGAAAAATCGTAAAATTTTTTTCTTTTATAACTAAGTTTTGAAAATTTGGTACAAGGTTTTTCATTAGTTTTTCTTCAATTATCTGCAAAAAAAACTCTACCGGATTCAGACAAAAAAATTTTATGAGTGTTTGAAATTTAAATTTTTACAAAAACACGTTAAACAACGGTTTAGCCTCAAACGATTTTTGCTATTTGTTTTTTTTTTCAAAAAGTATAAGTTGTAGAAACTTGAAAATTTTATCAGTTGTTTATATTGGCATTTTCTTTATATAATTTTATTTTCAAAAGATTTCACTCATTTTTAATCAATTTATAGGCATTTGAAATATTCGATTTTTTTTATTTTTTTTTTTTATTAATGTTGATAAAAAAAAATGTAGCTGGGACGAAATACTTGAAAATTTAATAGAAGGGTCCACATAAGTTGTTCTAACTCCCATTCAAAAATTATAAAAATACATAGGCACAATTTTTTTTTATAAGCAGTTGAAGTTCAAAAATCGACAAAATTTGTCGAAATCACAAATTATGTCGTAGTTGAAAATGTATAAAAAATGTTCTACTCAAAGTTAAGAAATGAAAATGTATTACAAGGTTGTTCATAAGTTTTGCTTGCAAAAAGTATAAAAAATCTCACGATCGGTTCAATGAAAAAATTTTAACGGGCGTCTGAAACTGTAATTTTTACAAAAATTCAAGCGATTTACTATAAACATATTATTCACTGACAATTCATCTTCGTTCAGAATCGTTTTTTTTTTTATAATATAAAATAATGTCCTAATCTATCCTATAATGCCTAATCTATCAATACATCTCGTGTATCCCACCCAACTCCTGTATCTCTACTCATCACCATAATCTTGTCCGAGGAGCGGAGCGACGATGGACGAACTTCCACCACCATTGTCTTACCGGCTTTTTTTTTTTGAAACTAAAGGGATAAACTATTAGTCAGCTTTAAAACTAGTTTCATCAGATTTAAACAAAATATGAACTCAAAATCTTTAATATTTTTTAGAATGGAATTTGCTTCAGGTTCATGTACAGGATCTGTGTCAGAAATATGCTCTAATGTTGAAATAATATATTCAAAGTTCTTTAATAGGTACTGATTTAATGGCTTCTACTCGGCAACTCCACCTTGTATATCACTAAGTGATTTCAAAGTAATATTTGGTAATTTTGACTCATTCTGAATATTTTCAAAAATAGAATATCATTTAGAAGAAGCCCCAATGAACGCGTAAATACTTTTTAAAATACCAAACATATTTTTAACTGATGCTACTTGTTCACAAACATCAACAACACATAAATTGAGAATATGAGCGTATAGCAATGGATATAATATTGTGCTAACGGATTATCATCTTTAATTCTTTTAGCAACACCTGAATACGAGCCTCGCATTGAGGCAGCACCATCATAACATTGGGCCCTAATATTTTCCAATTTTAAACCCAAATTCGATAAAGTGTGTTTTAATCGATTTGAAAGGGACTCTCTGTCCATTTTATCGGTTCTATAAACATCCTTTTTAATCGGTTCTATAAAAACGTTCAAAAACATTTAATTTCTCATCACAATATCTAAGCACGATAGATACTTGCTCATGTTTTCGTAAATTCTGAGTTTCATCCATGATTACACTGTACATTCCAGCATTCTTAACCAAGTCAATAATTTGAGACAAAATATTATTACTTAATAAATTTAAAAACATGTTTTGATACTCAGGGGTTACATACCGAAAGGTTTTTTCTTTGTTTGAAAAATATATTTCAACGATACTATTATCTGAAGAATCTATAAAGAACTTTTACATAGGTACCTTATATACGTCATTATAGGTATTATTATTTATTATAGGCCTCAGAACAGCCTGAAATTAACTAATATTATAGTTCAGTTTGTGGGGGCAATGCCCCCACCAATTTTAGGCTGTGGGGGCAGTTGCCCCCATTCGCCCCCTCTAAGTTACGCCTATACGACTACAACTTTATTAAGAATCTTAATTTAAGATTGTTTAAAAAATATTTTATATTTTATTATATAGGTACCTACCTATATAATATATTAATTACTTATTAAGTTAATTATTATTATATTAACTATGGCTTTTGTCCGCGGCTTCGCTTGCGTTAACTGATAAGTTTTAGCTGCAAAGGCTTAAAACATAATATGTGAGTTCGCATGATGCGTGTACGAAACACGGCCGACATCGGCATTATTTATTATCTGTTTGCTATAATATATAATTTGTGGTTCACGATATTTTTCCCGTACAACACGGTTTCTTAAAAATTTCAAACCATTACATCTTTAGTGGGTTAATTAAAAAAAAACCTTTCTCTACGTCATAATAGCTATAATCTGTATGCCAAATTTCGGCCCGATTAACCGTCCAGTGGTTTGAGCTGTGCATTGATAGATCAGTTAGTCAGTCACGTTTTCATTTTATAGTTTTATATGTATAACATAAGTCTATAAAAGTATAGGTATAACACACACATGTAAACGCAAAATACTATGTACAAATCTACAAAAAAAATGTGTTAATTAAGATGACACACAGGAAACATTTTTATATTTTAAGTTGAAATTCACAAAAACACAAAAAAATACCGTGCCAAGGTTGAGGTATCAAAACACAAACACACGTAAACTCAAAATCTAGTGTACATACACACAAACGTTACATTTAAAATCGTGTAGATTATATTATATATCAAAAACACACACACGACGTAGTCGTAATACTATAACAGTATTATAGGTATAGGTAACGAATTACTTAAAATTCATAAAATTTTAAGGATTCAAAGTTAAGAATTGAAAATTTGATACAATATTCTTCATAAGTTTCCCTTTAATTATATGTAATACAATTTCTACCGGGTTAACAAAAAAACATTTTATGAGTGTTTGAAATATAAATTTTTACGCAATTGCAGTGTAAAATAATAATTTTTTACCGCCTTCAACGATTTTTGATATTTGTTCTTATTCAAAAAGTAAAAGTCGTAGAAACTTGAAACTTTCAACAAATTTTTAAAATAAGTTGATTTAAGAGTGATTCAAAAATGTTTCAAATACATATACACAATTTTTTTTTTTATAAACAATTGAAGTTAGAAATTGAATTGAAAAATTGGTCGTAATCAAGAATATTTTCAAATTATTTTATACT
This sequence comes from Therioaphis trifolii, assembly GCA_027580255.1. Classification (NCBI taxonomy): domain Eukaryota; kingdom Metazoa; phylum Arthropoda; class Insecta; order Hemiptera; family Aphididae; genus Therioaphis; species Therioaphis trifolii. Next base: position 393,333 of record JALBXZ010000029.1, read on the forward strand.
TAACTGAAAATGTATATTTATATTATATGTAATATGTATACTTATATTCATAGTTAAGAAGTGAAAATTAACTACAAGGTTGTCTATAAGTTTTTCTTACAACTTTTATAAAAAATACCGTGATCTGTTCAATTAAATTTTTTTTACAAAATCAAAAATTTACGCGTTAAAATATAACGATTTACTTTGAACATAATTATAATAATAAATATAATACAAAATAAATACAAATAATAATAATAAATACAATCACCGCTGAAGAACCCCTTTTTATAATTTCTTATGTTTCATAATATAATTTAACTAAACTTATAGAACTTTACAAACAAAACTTGAAATGGTATTTCATTTATTGGACTAAAACGAATTTTTAAGGATTGAATTAAAGAATCAATATAAGGTATATATATAGAAATCCGAAAGTACTCGTCAGGAGTAGATGTAACAATATTTTGACGATGAGTTTGTTTTGACACTACTCGTGAAATTTGTATGTCCAAGTTAAATTGAATTGCACAGTTTCTTACATCATTAAATATCAGACTAAAATTTTCTTTTGACATCGATCTATGCTTCTTTAATATTTCAAGTAAATTTGAGTGTATATGTTGATGTACTGTATGCAAATTAGTATCAACAGCTTGTAATTTGTTTACAATTGGCTCTAATATTTTTGAATATTTGGGTATAATTTTTAAGCACACAATAAACCCTATAGTAGATGTTGCACACGAAAGTTGATAGGCTTTTGTTCTAGTAGCAGAATTTGTATCATAGTCAGTAGCCAACTTACTGAGAGCCGATTTGATTTCAAAGAAATTACTATCAAATATTCTAATAGATTTATATTTTTCAGACCACCTAGTCTCACATAGCAATGGGATATTGGAAATTAATCGACGCCTTAAAATACTTTCTCTAAAGAATTTAATTGTTTCTTTGACTGTCCCTATTGAATTGCGGATTTCAGGTAGGCTATTTTGGTCATTTACCACTAAATTTAATTTATGAGATGCGCAATGGAAAAAATGGATATTGTTTTTTTATTATAGCTTGGACGCCATTTTCTTTTCCACTCATTGTAGAGCATCCATCAAAACCTAATCCTACTAATTTTGACATATGTAGACCAACTCTATTTGTAAACTGGATTATGGATGATGCAATTGCTTCAGCATTCAATTTTTGAAGCTCTACAAACCCTAGAAATTCTTCTTTTATATCATATGTTTGAGTAACATAACGCACTCCTATAGATAATTGCTCTTTACCAGCGATATCAGCTGATTCGTCGGCCATTAGAGAAAATGCCATTGAGTCATTTACACATTTTACAATTTCATTACATATAATATTACCACAAATACTTATCAATTCGTTTTGTATTCTATGAGATGTATATTTAGAATTTGATGAACATGTTTCAAAATGTTTGGTTAGTACAGTATCTCCTGCTTCCATTCTTAATTTTAATAAGTCTTGAAAGTTTCCAGAATCTGATTCTTTACCTCTAATCGAAATGTCATGGGTTCCACAAAATATTAATGTCTGAGTGATTGATTTAAGGATTACTCGATTATCACTAATAATTTTGTGAGCAGCAGTGTTAATTTGTTCAAAAACATTTTTTTTTTTTAAGTGTAATAGTGTCCTCAAAAAACTTTGCTGCGGTTGTAGCTTCAGTGTGCCATCTGGACGATACATGTTTTTTTGCTTCATCGTGTATTTGATAATATTTTTTAAATCCTGTTTTAATGAATGAACCAAATTTTCCACGCTTCAATGTCGGACAAAATAAAACACAATATTTGCATAAAATTCCTTTGATGGTTGGTGAATATACCATCCAAGGATATCTATCTAAATGTGACCATACAAAAGGTCCTCGTTTAGCACCAGGATCTAAGTCTTTCTTAAAATTATAGTTCTTATCAGGTTTAAAGGGTGATACTAATAATTTGTACTTTAAATCATCTGTAATTGAATGAACTTCTATATAACAACCAATATCAAGATTAGGTGTGCTCACTAAAAAAATATTCATACAACATACATTTAAAATTATTTGTTCTTAATTTGTATTAACATAAATATTATACTACCTACCATTATTAGAGTCCATAATTGTAGTATCATAAATAGTATCAGACTTAGCAGTATTATTAGCATTACAAGCATCAACTTTTTCAACTATTAAACAATTTGCGGTACCAACATAATCTATTCCAAGCAAAGCAAGCAAAATAAAAGTATATTATATAAAAAATACTTAATGAAATATTATAATAAAATTCTTAACAATTATTTTACTACCAAACTTACATTAAATTCTTATTAATGGTTCAAATATAAAATATTGCATGTATACAAAATAATATCACAAAAAAAATATATACATAGGTACAACATACATTAAAATTATTTGTTCTTAATTTGTATTAACATAAATATTATACTACCTACCATTATTAGAGTCCATAATTGTAGTATCATAAATAGTATCAGACTTAGCAGTATTATTAGCATTACAAGCATCAACTTCTTCAACTATTAAACAATTTGCGGTACCAACATTATCTATTCCAAGCAAAGCAAGCAAAATAAAAGTATATTATATAAAAAATACTTAATAAAATATTATAATTCTTGACAATTATTTTATTTGGTTAGGTTAAATTAAAGATTTACCAATATCAGAATCTACAGCAACACCAACGCTTTCAATAGATTTCAGCTTCTTATGAGTAACTCTATCTATTTTAAGCAAATCAAAGCATATTATATTGTTTTAGGTAAAACTAGTTTCTACAAGATACAACTAAACTAAGTTAGAACATTTTAGTAGGTACCTGATATTGTGTTATATTGTTCAACACATCGTTTAGGACATCCAAACTTTTCGAAAAAGTCTTTGACATTCATTGTTAATTGTTATTACTTTGCTATAAACAATAACTATTATGATTTTCGAATTTCGATTACTGACATTACAATTTACAAGTACAACACTACAACTTACTACTGTATCCGTTTATTTTGACTTTTAAATTTTTAATCATTAAATTATAGTATCACCACAGAATATCACTAGATATCATACATTCACACTGTTCAGTTCAACGATTAGATAACCGCAGTCCATAAATAATCGATTGTAGTAGTTGTTACCACGGTCTTAGAATAATTGTTGTTACTAACTTCAAATCACAGTATATCGTGATAATAAATTAGCGGAAATCTATTATCACGAAGTATATGTATATCTACAGAATATAAATAAGTTATAACACACCTTAGTACCAATAATGATTTTTAGGTTTTTGGGATATTTAATTTGGATGTAATTATTTTAACTAACAGGAAAGCTAGGGGGGGAGTTGTCCCCCCCCTGCCCTTCCTTGCGGGCGCCCTTGGTACCTACTACGTATAAAACAACTTAGTTTTATACTTACGTTATAAAAGTTTTTTTTTTTTTTTGTTTATTTATTAATATTTATTAGGTATTTTATTATAACAAAAAAGACATTCGTGATAATTTTTATATTAATAAAAATATATATTTTTTTTGTTATAATTTGAAAAAAAAAATTCGTTTTAATTTTAATTTTATTCTAAATGTAAGGAAATTAAGTATTCACCATTTCGTACCAAAACACTGTATGAATATTAAATTAAATTTATTATCCTATGAAATTAATTGTAATTATATATTAATTTTTTAATAAAAAAAAATAAGAAGTTCCTACCCAAATTATGCTGGGAAAGGGTGTGGCGGCGAAACGGTGGCGGCGGAACGGTAGCGGCGAATCGTCTGGCGGCGAAATGTCCGGCGGCGAAATGGTAGCGGCGAAACGGTGGCGGCGAATCGGTGGCGGCGAAACGGTCGCCGCGAAATGTCCGGGTTCGGGGTTATTACATTTCAAAAGTTATATACGTGGTGTTGTACTTGTAGATACGTGTTTAAAAAAATACATTTTTACTAACATACGTGTATTGTAACTCTACAAAAAATTTTTTTTTGGTACTAAATTATACTATTGTAATGTTTTCTTAATCACAATATTTTATTTAGTTTATATAGGTATAGAATAACATAAAAACAATGACTTACTTATAAAAAACATAAAAATAACTTTTTGAAATAACTAACTTTTCAATTTCTTTAAATCATAACAACTTAAAATTACAATTAATAACTTTTTAAATTAAAATAAAACGTTGTTACGTGGTACCCAATGAAAACAGGTACCTATCGTACTCTTGAGGATGTATGAGTTAGAATAATATGGTAGACAATTGAATAAGTTTAAACACTTTTAATTTAATTCACTTTACAATAATGACAGGGTAAAAATTGTAACGTCCCCTCTTTACCACCTTCTTCTGTTGTTATCGGTCGGTGGTGGATATGTTTATTTTTACGAGGTCTCGGGGACTCGACCTCGGTGTGTGATACTTATAAATATTATAGATCAGGGTTACCTCATATAAAAGTACAAGACGGCACTTTATTATAAGTATATATTATAAGTATAAGACGGCAATTAATTAATATATTACATAAATACCATACTGTGGTACAGATGAAGAAAGAGAAGGTGAGCACCGCGGGTTGATCTGGAGGATGATGTTTCTCTGTCCGACTGGTGTTCTTCGGCTCTCTCCTCGGGTCCCTCTGCTCGACTGTTGCCATTATTTCCCGTGTTATATGTCCACACCGTAAACCCTTGGTCAGCATTCATTCATGACCTCATTACCATTTCCGCACACTCAACATATTAGCATTTAGCAGTGCTATACTTAAGGAGTGATGTACGATGTCGGTAGACGACAATCGTTACATGTACCCCTTGTCCATTTAAATCTGGACCCCAGATTTGGGAAGTCAAAGCAATGCTAACCGTGTTGGTGGTGGTGGTGTAGATGCCTGTGAGTGATATGTATGTCCAATTGAAAAAGTGACAGTACTCCTCCGACTGACCGCCTCCGACTGCTACTTCTCATATTGAACTCGGTGGACTCTCAGTCTCTTCTTTTTGATTTGTTTATTTTGAACATCAGAAACGGGTCCTTTAATAGTTATCACCACATTGTATACACTCTACACCGAGGCAAGGGTCATGACTTTCAAAAACTTCCTTCGGGTTGACGATGCAGATTGAGATTGGCTCCTTCTTTCTTGCATATCGACACCCACGGTCCTCACTTACCCCTTTCTTTTTAACATTTTCAATTATTTAACATAAATTATATAAATTAATACAACTTTCTTTTTAGAATACATTTTCATCAAATACATTTTTATAAATATTTTTCATTTTTTTAACATACATAATTTTTTTTTTTTTTATATAATATTTAACATAAAAATAATTTCATTATAATTTGTATTACATAATTACATGAATTACATAATTTTTTTTTTTTTTTTTTTTTTTTTTTTTTTTTTTTTTTTTGAAATCTTATTAGCACACATATATTATACAAATTTCATATATATTATTTTCACAAATTATCATTTTCAGAATAAAGACCGATTTTTTCTCTTTATCATACTTTAACATAATTATACATTGAACAGTACAAATAATTTCATTTGAATATACATAATACATTCTGTATTAAATAACATGTCTCAAAAATAACATTTTTTTTTTTTTTTTTTTTTTTTTATTCAATTATTAATGTGACTAATATAAAATTACCGTACTCGATTAATATTGATAAACAATATTAATGAGTGGTATTGTGTCCTAACTCGCTAGTGTCGTATATGCTTCTCCTCCAACTACAATATTATTTAAAATAAATAATATTGTGTGGAATAGTAACATACTTGCAAAACAACATATTTCTTTTGCACATTTTAAAATTATATAACCTTTAAACAGCACATTCTCTGGTTATATTTGGTCTATTTTTATATTCGATTATTATATTGTTCTCTTTTGAACAACATTTCCTCACCCCTTGTATTAATATATGAAGTACAATGTAGCCTACCAATCCCGAAATCAGGTATAATCCATATTGATGTAAATATATGTTTTTAGTAATTTTATTATTTTCAAGTTCTTTATCAATATCGTCTATTAAGGAGTCTAAGTTACCGGAAGATTTGTGTAAGTCGTGCAATTGCGGTACTGTATAGTTAAATAATGTTATCGGCTGTAATCAGTGCCGGCGCTAGGGGAGGACAAATGGGAAATTTGTCCAGGGCCCCGCGCTTGTTAAAGGGCCCCGCGCTTGTTAAAAGGCCCCGTGATATTTAATTATCATCTTAATACGAATACCGTGAGACACATTGACATTTTATATCAACCAATTATAAATCTATATTATGCCTATCACCAGTTATTTGGAAAACAATATCTAAATTTAACCATAGTACAAACTACAGAGTAAATCGTTATCGATACAACGAAAGCGTAATATTTTGACGATACCCGTCAAGTAGAATTCCTACTATAAATAATAATTTAAATATTTATTATATCTATGGTTATTGTTTTCTTTGTTCTATATTTGGGAAGGCTTTCCGCGTATTGTATGCCCGTATCGTCGTATTATAGAAGGGGACAAAGCTATATTCTTAAAATATTTATTTAATTATCTGACATAAATTCAGTTGGACATTAATTGAGTTTGAGTATCAGAATTCAGAATATTAATTGACCGCAGTCCGCTTTGTGCAGTTCCTATATTTTTTCAAAAATTTCTGCATATCACAAGAGTAAGTTTTTATTTTATGAAATTATTATTACACTTCAGTTTAGAGTATAGCCGTATTAAATATAGGTACTGCGAGAGTATCTACAGTGTATCAGGAATCAGGATTAGTATTTAGTTTTAATATTTATTGTTTACCGTCATGTATTGCATTTTCTGCCTGCCGCGGTCGCGTACTTAGATATTAAACAATTTATTATTTTATTCAAACATTTTGATGAATTAATTTATTTTTAATTGATGATTTAATGTAGTTGTTAAAATAAATGTAAATTAATAAAATTACCAGCCCTTATGAATTTATTAGCCTACGATTTTCCACTCAAAGGTTTAACTGAAACTCACGCTACGCCACTAATTCTGTGCTGAGCGAGGTTTCATCAGGAGGAATCGCACTCGAATGTGTTGTCTCCGTTTACACAAGTAGGTATACAAAATGTCAGTGGCGGCTCGTGGTGTTCAAAGTAGGTGGTGTGCAATTATTTCAAAAGTTTATTTAAAAAAAAAATTAGTCTGTTTTAACTTTTAAGTATAAATTTAATTAGTAAAATATTTATTAGCATTTTTAATTTTGAGATTATACAGTTTTAGAAAATAATATTACATTTTAGTTACGTATAGTATAGTTTATTTATTGTCACAACAGACCAGGGGCGGCTCCAGAGCCTAGGTTAGGGGGGGGGGCAAGCTATAATTTCACAAAATCTTATAACAAATAGAAAACAACAATTTTTACAAGACAAATTCAAGACGTCTATTTTTTAAATTGGCGAAAATATCAATAATATGATCTATTTGATCTAGAATATTAATTTTATTATAAACATTAAGTAGGCATAATGCTGATAGCCTATCTTCACTCATCCTTGAGCGAAGCCAGGTTTTCAGTCTCTGAAGTGTGGAGAAACTCCTTTCAGCAGAGGCAACACTAACTGGTAAAGATAATAATATTCTTACTTCTTAGTATTCCCGTAGTCCGTACAGAAATGTGTGCTACGCAATTCAACATTCATGTTTTGAACATAATAATATCATAGTATCATAGTAAATTTTATATCAATATAGTTTATTTATAGTCTTATTGGTTCTTCGTAAAATAGATAGCATCCAGCAGGTACATCGTCGATATATACCATAGACTTTTTACTCAAAGTAAAAGGTCTATGATATATACACCGTCGTAAGCTCTATGGCTCATATTATAGTCCATATTATGACAATATCATAATATACATTTTTTTTTATAAATACGGGCTTGGGGGTGATAATAATGATGAAGAAAATAACTTAAAAAGTAACAAAGAAGGCTATTTAAGAAGAATTAAATATAAAATTAATATGTTCTTACTTCAATTAAAAATTTATATATTGTTGTTGTATGTACCTAATTAGTTATTATTTTATTATTTGTAAATAATTTTGTGTTAAAAAAAAGAATAAGAATAACCTAATATTATTAAAGTGTTTAAAATCGACGAAAAACAGTATTTTTTTTTAAATCCTGATTTAAAAAAAAAGCTAAAATTTCACCCCTCTCTGAGAACCTAAAGGCTATTACCTATGTCCAGGGCCCCGCAATACCTAGCGCCGGCACTGGCTGTAATTTAGATATTGTATAATAATAATATATAATAATATAATAATTGTATAATAATATATAATAATATAATAATTGTATAATAATAAACACAAATATGATATTGCTTATTACGAATAATAAAACACGTTCATAATTTCTGAACGGTCTCTATATTGTTTGATTTGATGAATATGTTTTTTCTCTATATATTTTTTTCTATTTTTTATTATTTCCACTAAGTAGGTTACCGGATTTATTTTTTTGGTTATGGTATAAGGCCCCTCATATCTATCTGAAAATTTGTCTTTTTTAACATTTGTTTTAATTAAAACTTTCTCTCCTACATAAAATTCTATATTATTTTTTCCTTTATCTGCATACCATTTTTGTTTATTAAACGCTTTTTTTAAAATTTCGGGTAGTTTCTCTCGAATTGTGTTCAATTTTTTTATTTCATCTATAACTGAGTGATCTAAATTTGACGGAATAACTGCAATATCAAAAAGTGATTGAGGTTCATAGCCATGTACCAAATAAAAAGGGGTAAATCCCGTTGAAAAATGAATAGCCGTATTATATGCGTGTAGTACTATCGGTAATACGTCAGTCCATTTTTCACCCTCTGCCACATACGGTGAAATCATATCAATAATAACCTGATTTTGTCTTTCTACTTGTCCTTGACTAGAAGGCCTATAAGCTATACCTTCCGTTTTTTCTATTCCTAAAGCTAATAGTAATTGTTTTATTACCTTTGCTGTAAAATGAGTCCCGTTGTCTGACCTGACTATACGAGGTGGGCCATATGTTAAAATTAATTCTAAAAGAAATCTTGTAGTTGATTTTGCATCAGCATCTTTAAAAGGTTTTGCGTAACAAAATTTTGTTGCGCGACATGTAGCGACTAAAATATATTTGAACCCACGAGACATAATCATAGGACCTACGTAATCAATGCAAATGTCTTGAAAAGGGATACCATTAATAACTGTATTTGGCTGTAGCATACCTACTGCTGGTCGCTTATCAGGTTTGCGTTGTTGACAACTTTGACAAGACACTACATAATTTTTTATATCTTTATTCATAGAGGGCCAATGGTATCGTGATCTAATTTTGTTATAAACTTTGTGAACTCCCAAATGAGCCCCTGACATTTTTTCGTCATGAAAATGTTTAATTACTTGTTTTATTAAATCGTTAGGTAAAGCTATTACTAATTTTGGTGTACCATTATATATGTTTCGATAATAAAGTAAATTATCTTCATTATTAATAATATAAGATTTCGCTTTTCTTATCCAATTTATTTCAGCCGAATTAGGATTTTGAATTGTTGAAATAATTTTTCGCAAGTAATCATCGCGCGTTTGTAATAAGTGAATATTAATGGGTTCAACTAGTGATATTATTTGCTTACTAAGCGTAAATGTAGACACTGTAATATCTATTGTTGTGTCGTCAAACACGTATTTTAACATATTAAACACAATATTCCAATCTAATTGATCTCGTCCACAAGCTATTTTTGGCATTGCTAATTTATTTATATTATGAGAACAACAGAAATTTTTTAAATATTTTATGGTATTGAATAAGGATTCATATGTTGGTTTTGAATTCGATTTTAACTTAGTTATCAAGTAAATTACATATTGACTATTAAATTTAAGGAACGCTAACTGACCCACTTCCTTATTTTGAGCTATTAATTCGTCTACTTTTCCATATTTGTTTTTAAATTGAATAGCAATACCTTTACCCATTACGAAGTCTTTAGAGACACAATGTACTAAATTAAATGTCTCATCAAAATAGTTACTAAATAAATCTTCATTAACTTGTTTAATATTAAATCTAAATTTTATTCCCGCGTCATTTTTATTTTTAAAATCGTTATAAAAAATTTTGTTATTTAATTTTCCAAGAGAACTAATATTATAATTGTTTAAATTTGAATCGTCTTCGTAATTAATTTGTGTTGATTCATCAAAACCTATTGGGTGTCTTGATAAAAAATCAGCTGCTTTATTAAAAATGCCTTGTTTGTAAATAATATTAAAGTCATATCCTATTAATTTAGTTCTAATACGGTTTAGTACATGTGAGTCCGATTTTAATTTTTGTAAACCAACCAAATTTTTATGGTCAGTCCATACAGTAAATTCTTTTCCGAAAATATATTGTCGATAGTAGGTACAAGCGAAGTATAAAGCTGATGCCTCTAATTCTAAAGCCGAATAATATTTTTGTGCAGGTAGTAATTTTTTTGAGGCAAATGAAATAGGATGAATATTACCAGCTTCGTCTCTTTGTTGTAATATTATGCCTAGACCTAATAAAGACGTGTCAGTTACCAAAATTATGTCTAAATTTTCATTAAAATGTATTAGTACGGGTGGAGTAGTTAGTTTACTTTTTAAATCATTAAATGCATTTTCATGTTTAACTTCCCATTTTATTTTATCTTTTTTTGTTTTAAAATCACCTTTTGTTAGTTCAGTTAAAGGGAAAGTTATTTTACTAAAATTTGGTATATATCTCCGAAAATAATTGGCTAAGCCTAAAAAACTGCGTAACTGGTTTATATTCGTTGGGGAAGGGAACTGTCTAACCGCCATAAGTCCCTCATCAGTAGGACGAATACCTTTATTACTAATAATGTTTCCTAAAATTTTTAATTCGTTGTACCCAAATTTACATTTAGATACTTTTAATTTTAAATTAAATTGTTTAAATCTTTCTAAAGTTAATTCTAATGAATTTAAATGTTCATCGAACGTCTTGCCAAAACAAGTACAATCGTCTATATAATTAACATTAATTCTATAATTTAAGTTAGTCATAATTTTATTCATTGCTTCTTGATATTTGCTAGGTCCGTTACAAATTCCCATAGGCATTCTTTTAAATTGATATTTCCCTGTTGTTGTACAAAAAGCTGTTAATTCCTTTGATTTATTATTTAATTTTAGCTGGTGAAATCCGGACATTGCATCGAGACATGAAAAAAATGTATTACCGGCTAAACAGTCATAAATGCTTTGTATTACGGGTAATGGAAAGGATTCTTTTACAGTAATGCTATTTAATTTTCTATAGTCTAATACCATTCTATATTGGGTATGTGTATCTTTTTTTGTACCCTGAGATAGTCCCTTTGCAACTAAAAAAACTGGAAAAGAATATGGCGAGTGTGATGGCTCAATAATACCTGCCTGTAACATTTCTTGTGTCTGTTCTTCTATCTCATCTCGCTCAAATTTGCTTAGTTTAAAATTTGGTAAATTAATTGGAATAGAGTTTGTTATTTTAATATCTACCGGTTCAGTATCAGATTCACCTAAATCCCATTTTGATTTTGAAAATACGGTTTCGTATTTATGCAAAAGTGATAATAATTTATTTTTATCCTTGGTCGATAAATCCGGGTTGATATCGAATTTTAATTTATTATTTAATATATTATCATCTGGTAGATTTTTTATTATTTTATTAAACTTTGCATGAGGTCTTGGATATTTGTCTAAATTATTATGATTTAAATTTTTTAAAGAAATTTGTTCAACCTGTTGTGAATATGGTGGTTCTATGTTTAATTTAGCTCTTTTCCCTAAAATTTCACGAGAAGTATCAATGGACCGAAAATCATTAGTGAAAGTAATTCTTTCTACTCTAAGTTTTGGATTACTATTATTATCATACCCTCCTGGTGTCCAGTGATTATTTTCGAAAAAAACAATTAAAAATCTTCTATTCGGTTTATAAAATGCTATGCCTGCAGTCGTATTTGAATTTTCTACATTAGGACAGATAATTAATAAATTGAAATCATAATAGTTGGCAATGGCACAAATGTCTTCTCCTTCCAACCAAATCGGCTGATTATTTAATTTTATATTTAATAATTCCGCGATTTTTTCTGTTGCGACATTTATTTTCTCGTGTGCTAGCATTGCAGATAATGCGTGTATACCACAAAAACCATCGCTAGGTACTTCCTTTAATTTATAGCAACTCTCGGCAAAAAAACGCAAGCGTTCATTTATACTTAAATATGACATTTCTGCAGTTTTATTTTTAATATCTAATACATTTCCACTGCAGTTCGTTTTTATTAATTTTTGAGATTTATTTAAATTGTTTCTATCATTGCCAAATTTTAAAATTACTGACCCTTCACTTTTTGATAAGGTTATTTGTTTATTTACAAAATCAATATTTGCTTGGTATTTATTTAAAAAATCTGTACCCAATAAACTAGGTCCTACTAAATTTTCAACAACCATATACTTTATTGGAAAGTCAACATTATCAAAATTAAGAGTTACATCAACTATACCAAGTAATTCTAAATTAGAGCCGTTTGCTGTAATTAAGTTTACGAAATTTATTTGTTTAAGTTTAACTGGCGTTGGTAAATTTTTTACATTAATTATTGATACGGTAGCTCCTGTATCAATAACAAACGAATGATGAATTTTGTTTATTTTTCCGAATACTTCGAGTCGTGAACTCGGACTTCTAGTCGTAAATGAGATCGGATTACATGTTGAAATGAATTTTTTGTCTACATGGCTATTTTTTTCATCGAGCATAGTAACATTGTGAAATTTGTCATCATCATTTATTTCATTCATAATAGTGTCTATGTGTGCTTTATTACTTTTTTTACACTTGGTAAGGACAGGTTCTTTAAAAAATGTATCTAGGTCAAAATTCCAATTATTGTTACTTGAAAAATCGCTTTTAGAAATTCCTCATCTTTTTTATAAGTATTTTTAATTATTTTTTGTAATAAGGCAATATTGTGATCATGTTCTGTTGTTTTATAACATTGGTTTATTTTGCTATTAGGATTTTTTATTTGACTCGAAGAATACCTAATTCTATTCTCCTGCTCAATTAGTTTTTTTGGTTTGGTACATTTTTATTCGAATCTATAGAATTATGTCTTGAATTCTCTCTAACAAAATTCGTATTAACCTCCTCTAATCTAACATCTTGACGATTAGAACCCGACTGTCCGCTGTAAATATTAGAATTTTTATGTGATATATTACCATTATTTGTTTTTCCCAAAAATGTATTATTTTTACTAAAATCATTATTGCGGTTTGAATTGTTTGTATAATAATTATCATTCGATCGGTTTTGATTTGGATTATAATAACTTTCATTGTGTTGATTATCAAAATTATTATTAATATTTCTTCTATTATAAGTATTACTGAAATGTCGATCAACATTATTATTATTATTATTATTATTTTGGTAATGATCGTAGTTCCTTTGAAAATTTCGATTCTTATTGTAATTATTATTGAAATTTTGAGGACCATTAGAATTTCCATTATTATTAAAATTGTTATTATTTGATTATTATTAGAAAAAGGTCGATTATTGTAGTTATTAAAATTATTATCCCTGAAATTTCTATTATTTTGATTTCTAGTATAACTATTATTATTATTAAATCGTGTGAAATTGTTGTTATTAGGTCTACCACTGCCATATCCACTCTCCTGGCCCATACTTAAATTCCGTACCTGTTTTTTCAGTATTTCTATTTCACTTTCCATCCTTTCGGTATCTCTACTACCTCTGTTCTCCTCTAACCTCATTAGTAAAGCCATCTCGTATTTTTTTAAATTATTTTCTATGCCCTTTATAGTTGAATTATCCAACATTTTTAACGTTTCGTAAATTTCCTTTGATAAACCCCTTAAAATATGTTCACATATGTCCTCTTCTTTCATATCTCTATCTATTCTATTACACAAATCGATTATATCTATCACAAATTCATTTAATCCTTCTCCTTCCTTTAATTTTCTATTATATAATTGGGCCTGTAAACGTTTATTATTTCCTACAGTTGTGAACTTTTCTTTCAATTGTAATTTCGCTTCATCCCACGTAATAGTGCGATTCTTTGATTTTATAATTCTAAAGAATTTTTCTGCTGTACCTTTTAAATAAATTGGTAAAAGCGTAATTTTTTCGAGATCACCCCATTCATTGATAATAGCTGCCAAATCGAAATTTTCAAAAAAAGTTTCTACGTCCTGTTCTAAGTCAGCCGAGAAAAACGACGGTTGGTGCACCATTTTAAATGCCATTTTTGGTTTTAAATTAAATTTATTTTTATTAATTATTGTTTTAAGATTATTATCTATCGTTGATTGTTCTCTTATTTCACTAGTTACCTTATAATTTTCTACTTCTGATTTAATGATATTTGATTTTACATTAATATCTAAAGTTTGATTTAAATTTTCGGTTTTTTCAATTACTCCTAAGTTCTGGTTATTCTTATTTAAGTTTGAATTATTATACAGGTTTTCTGTTTCATCAGATTTACGTAAGTCGTCAAGAAGATTTTTGATTTTATGTCCTATACTTAAAGTATCTACGTTATCCGTTTCGGTATTTTTTTGATCGTCTTCTATAAAAGTTACGTTGGCCAAATTATCTCCACTATTATTTAAATTTATAGATAATTCCTCCTCTATAAAAGTTAACTCTGTATCATTAAGATTTTCTGTTTCTATTTCGTCAATGTTTTGGTCCCTTCTAAAAGATTTTATTGCTGAGCTAGCTAAATGTCTTAATTCTGCAATTGTATTTGAATCCTCACAATGTATGTTACAAAATTTTAAAAACCCCACTACTTCTGACTTATCTAATAAATTGACCCACGCAATAGTTCTTTGTGTGATTATAAATTCGAATTTTTCCTTTTGTTGTAATTTATTAAATTCTTCTTTACTCAAAATTTTGACCTTATATAATGAGCAAAGTGTAAACTTTTTTAAAAATTTAGCAGAAAATGGTAACTTTCCGAATTTCGAATTTTGGAAAAAATCTCCTAATGTTGATTCATCAGTTGAACGTATTAAAGAAAATAAATCTTCTTCGCTAGTTTCTAATTTAAAATTATTGTCTAAAAATTTAATGTTTTCTTTAGTTATTTTAGCTACTTGATTATTAATGTTTCGTTTAATATAATATTTATTATCCATGAAAAGTTGCCTTTTTGAAAAACTCGTTAAAAGTATAATTTAATACTCATATATTAAGTAACCACAATCTACAACACAAAATAAATATCACAACACAAGGGGGGGTACCTTTGAATGTAGCTTAATGAAATAAATTCCAAAAACTGGATTCAAGGAACGAGGGCCTCCACCACATGTAACGTCCCCTCTTTACCACCTTCTTCTGTTGTTATCGGTCGGTGGTGGATATGTTTATTTTTACGAGGTCTCGGGGACTCGACCTCGGTGTGTGATACTTATAAATATTATAGATCAGGGTTACCTCATATAAAAGTACAAGACGGCACTTTATTATAAGTATATATTATAAGTATAAGACGGCAATTAATTAATATATTACATAAATACCATACTGTGGTACAGATGAAGAAAGAGAAGGTGAGCACCGCGGGTTGATCTGGAGGATGATGTTTCTCTGTCCGACTGGTGTTCTTCGGCTCTCTCCTCGGGTCCCTCTGCTCGACTGTCGTTGCCATTATTTCCCGTGTTATATGTCCACACCGTAAACCCTTGGTCAGCATTCGTTCATGACCTCATTACCATTTCCGCACACTCAACATATTAGCATTTAGCAGTGCTATACTTAAGGAGTGATGTACGATGTCGGTAGACGACAATCGTTACAGTATCATTTTTGATACCGATAGTAGTTTTACAACAGCTACTATTTTCCTCACTCTAATAAACCGACTTCTAGACACAACCCATATACGTTAAACCTAACGCTTTTCGCGGCGTCCCGGTAAAAAAAATTGATAATAAAGCGGAGCTCCTCGAGCCAAACATTTGGAATGACTCTCCCGCTTTTCGCAGTGTCCTGGTAAAAAAAAAATTGATAGTAGTTTTACAACGGCTCCTATTTTCGTCACTCTAATGAGCCGACTTCTAGACACAACCCATATACGTTAAATCGAGTAGTTAAACCTAACGCTTTCGGCGGTGTCCGTGTAAATAAAATTTATCATGTTTATACTTTTGATCCCGAAAGGCGTTTCACCGGCAGCTAGTCATACATAAATATGTACATATATATTACAGTTATAAACAAACTTGCACTATTTTTTTTTAATAAATCTATAATAGTGAAATTTCTATAAATAACCGAAATCAGTGTTTAGTGGAATTAAATATTATTATTTATTCAATGAATATTTGTTGTTCTAATTTTAGTTGCTTATTTATAAAATATATTAAACATGAATTATTTTAATGTGAGCTGATATCAATCTTCAATCATATAGCCCTTCATTAGACTGTTTACTTTGTAAGCACACAGTTCTAAACTTTAAAAACGTGTTGACCATTTTATTAAAATGAATCTTGACGTATTAAGTAATCGTAATGCCAAAGTTATATGCCATGAAGGATTTCAATATGTCTTCGATAAGTTGATTTCAAATGGTCCCGATCTTCTTTAGGAAATATTTCAGTAATTAAACTTGATATTCTGCGGGAAAAAAAATCAGTGCCCCTGAAAATTAAGATTAAACTTTTTTTAATTAAAATAAAGTTAATAATGGTAATTTAATAATAAGCCAAAGCTAATATCCAAATAAAATGTTATACTTTTCAAATGTATTACATAGTCAAGATAATAATGAGAATATAAACTTTTACTTAAATTAGGTACATAGGTACCTACTACGTATATAACAACTTAGTTTTATACTTACGTTATAAAAGTTTTTTTTTTTTTGCTGCATTGAATATCTATTATCGGGTTTTAAATGTATAATAATTATTAAATATATTATAATATAATATAATTTTTAAATACCTAACTGAAGATTTACCTGCAAAGAAGATTTTAACTCATTCTGAATATTTTCAAAAATAGAATATCTTTTAGAAGAAGCCTCAATGAACGCGTAAATACTTTTTAAAATACCAAACATATTTTTAACTGATGCTACTTGTTCACAAACATCAACAACACATAAATTGAAAATATGAGCGTATAGCAATGGATATATAGTGCTAACGGATTATCATCTTTAATTCTTTTAGCAACACCTGAATACGAGTCTCGCATTGAGGCAGCACCATCATAACATTGGGCCCCAATATTTTCCAATTTCAAACCCAAATTCGATAAAGTGTGTTTTAATCGATTTGAAAGGGACTCTCTGTCCATTTTATCGGTTCTATAAAAATCCTTTTTAATCGGTTCTACAAAAACTTTCAAAAACATTTAATTTCTCATCACAATATCTAAGCACGATAGATACTTGCTCATGTTTTCGTAAATTCTGAGTTTCACCCATGGACCATGATTACACTGTACATTCCAGCATTCTTAACCAAGTCAATAATTTGAGACAAAATATTATTACTTAATAAATTTAAAAACATGTTTTGATACTCAGGGCTTACATACCGAAAGGTTTTTTCTTTGTTTGAAAAATATATTTCAACGATACTATTATCTGAAGAATCTATAAAGAACTTTTACATACCTTATATACGTCATTATAGGTATTATTATTTATTATAGGCCTCAGAACAGCCTGAAATTAACTAATATTATAGTTCAGTTTGTGGGGGCAATGCCCCCACCAATTTTAGGCTGTGGGGGCAGTTGCCCCCATTCGCCCCCTCCAAGTTACGCCTATACGACTACAACTTTATTAAGAATCTTAATTTAAGATTGTTTAAAAAATATTTTATATATTATTATATAGGTACCTATATAATATATTAATTACTTATTAAGTTAATTATTATTATATTAACTATGGCTTTTGTCCGCGGCTTCGCTTGCGTTAACTGCTAAGTTTTAGCTGCAAAGGCTTAAAACATATGTGAGTTCGCATGATGCGTGTACGAAACACGGCCGACATCGGGATTATTTATTATCTGTTTGCTATAATATATAATTTGTGGTTCACGATATTTTTCCCGTACAACACGGTTTCTTAAAAATTTCAAACCACTACACCTTTAGTGGGTTAATTTAAAAAAATCCTTTCTCTACGTCATAATAGCTATAATCTGTATGCCAAATTTCGGCCCGATTAACCGTCCAGTGGTTTGAGCTGTACATTGATAGATCAGTTAGTCAGTCACGTTTTCATTTTATAGTTTTATATGTATAACATAAGTCTATAAAAGTATAGGTATAACACACACATGTAAACGCAAAATACTATGTACAAATCTACAAAAAAAATGTGTTAATTAAGATGACACACAGGAAACATTTTTATATTTTAAGTTGAAATTCACAAAAACACAAAAAAATACCGTGCCAAGGTTGAGGTATCAAAACACAAACACACGTAAACTCAAAATCTAGTGTACATACACACAAACGTTACATTTAAAATCGTGTAGATTATATTATATATCAAAAACACACACATGACGTAGTCGTAATACTATAACAGTATTATAGGTACACACTTAGAAATCTGAAGTAGATTCAACACCAAGTGTTGCCAATGTTATACACATTTGCACGTCGTTTTCCAGCTTAGGTCCAATTGGTGTAAATGCAACACCAGTTTGGTGTTAGTTAGATTATTAAGAATCAACTCTCTTTTAATGTTTTAATAACTAATACACTTGGTTAAATTAACAACAACTGATGTTTAACTGAGATATATTGTTGTTACGGTACGTTAGAAATTAGTAGTAAATATAACACCAATGAATGTTATATTGACTTATGAATTGGTCGTGTATTTTACACCAATAAATGTTATATTAACTACAACATTAATTGTGTATTTAACACCAATGAATGTTATATTAATTAATGAATGGGTTGTGTATTAAACACCAATGAATGTTATAATAACTTATAAATAGGTTGTGCATTTAAGCTCTAATAATTCTTGTATATACTTCAAATAAATTAGTTTAATCATTATTTAAATTTAATAAATGTGTTTAGTGTGTTTAAGATACCTAATAAATACTTTGAATCTCCCACCAAATCATTCTTGTAGAATGTAGAGGTGTTAATTCTTTACATACTTTCTTAAATAATGTATTTTAGTAATTTTGTTGATGAATCAAAATCTGAAGTACCGTTAACCTTTATTTTGTATATGTATACTTATTTATTACTGAACTTTATTCAGTGTAGTGGAGTAAATTAAAATTTAAAAATAAATAAATATTTTGGTTGAATTGATCAAAATATTTTATGTCAAAGTGTACACTGTACACTGAAATTTTATTGTCAAAATCGAAACCTGAAACATATATTAAGTAGGTATATGTTAATTAATATGAAGTATAGGCCAGATCGTTTATGTTTACATACATTTTCAACAATTAAAAATAATTAAAAAATACAAATATTTGGTTTTCTAGTCAATATAATATTTTTATTGAAAATAAAATATACAATACAACATACATTTTCAATGGTACAAAAAAAATTATTAAGATTATAACAGAAGGTATAGGTACATAATACTTGTACTACAAATATAATATAATAAAAATACCTTAATGATTTATACAATTGATTGAACAAGTAGGTATATGTATAAGTATTAAGTACCTAATTTATAATAAAATACAAATTATAGTGCATATCGTAATGTTGCATACAATTTACCATCACCAAGAACTCTAATAACAGTAGGTGACGATTCAGGCAAATCATTTATATAATACCCAATAACATTTGTTTCAGTCTCATCATATTTTTTTAGTTCATAAGCATAAAAATGATCATCAAATCCAATAGTTAAAAAAAGTTCACACACTAAATATGGAACATTAGAACCATTAATAAAAATATTAATTATTTGACCAAATATACATCCATTTAAATTGATTTCTACTATCACTAGCATACCCGGTTTATAAGTAACACCTTTAAATTTTATCCATGAGGCTGAAAAAGTCTTTAGACTAAAATCTGTTGGTAATATAAAATTAGCCTCTACTACACTACTAATTTTTAAATATGACCCAACTTTTAAGTCTGGTTCTAATCCCTTTTTAATTAAAAATCGATGAACCATCTGCAATTGAAGTTTATGTGATAAAGTATGGCCAAAATTTATACGATTTGGTATGGCATTTGCATATGCCTTTAAAACCTTATGTTTTGATTCAAATCTTAAAGAAGATGTTAAAGAAATTGGGCCATTTTTAAGAAGGAGACGACCATAATGTGTAAGGATATAAAATTTGGGTTTTAATGTACTATTAGAAAAAATTAAATATAATCTGTTATGTTCTGAAACTAAAGCATCCAGTAGAATTGCACATTCTGGCTGAAGTACTCTAGCACAACATATATCAATAATTTTCCGAAGGTGTATGTATAAATTCCAAATTTCGGTTTTTAATGGAACCAGTTCTCCTACAATGAGCCCAAAATACCTAATTAAACACAGCATTTCAGATGCTGACATAATTATTGAACCATTTTTTAAATGATCGACATTAATAGGAGGTGGAGAATTTTTTTTATCAATTACACCATATTCAAATAACATTATCCGAAGGTTTAGATCTTCAAGTGAAAAGTATTTATTGTTTATCAAATTACTAATAATAATGGCCATATCATATCTTGCTACACCTTCTGAAATATCATGCATAAAGTCACATACACTATTGAGTGTAACATGATAGTTTGGAATGGAATTAAATACAGAGTTCTCTACAATACCAGTTTCTGAAACATTGGCTTTAAGAATATCCAACTTATAATTATTTATATCTCTAATTGATTCTTTTGACTCTTTAAGCATATGTTGAAGTTCTTTTTTATGTGACCGGCATAAACGGCAATAATAGTTGGCAGAAAAACTTTCTACAAATCCTAACATTGAATTAAGACCCAAATTATCCCCCAAAATTAGACCAAGAGCAAAATAAATTGTTACATTTTTTGTAGAATTAACAACTATTGATATACCATTTTCTTGTAAGTCAATAAGATCCCTTATAAGAGAAGAAAACATTTTCTTATTATCAAATTTGTTCACTCTATCGGAAGAATGAAAGATAAATGCTGGAAAAATATTTTCTAAAGACGATAAGTATTCAGGTGGAAGTGCAGGCACAGTATAATAAATACATCCCATTTTATGAATTCCGGAATGGGACCCTAAAGGATTACCCATTTCAGCATCATCATAGTAGATGAAAATAGGGAAAACAATTTTATCTTTGAAATTGTTCTTTATATTTTTCCATGTACTGCCATTTAAAAATGATGTTAAATTTGAATTGTTTGAAGATGAAAGAGTAAATTGATAAGCCACATCAAATACACCAGGCAATTCAAAAAATTGTTTAAGATTTTCTTTCATACAAAACAAATGTGCTTGAACCTGAACCATAACCTGTCGCTCAATTCCAGAAATTACTTTTTTCTCACCAACAAAACCTATAACAACTTTTTTTGGCTTAAAAAATAAATGATTTGTTTCTAAAAATTGTAAGCGATGATACTCAGTATTTAATTTAGAAAACGGATTTTCTAATACATTAAACATTTTTTGAATTTTATCTAACTGATGATTATCACATTTATCTAAATGTGGCATTACTTCAGCTTTTAAAATAGATAAAATACCAGATGAAAACAATTGGGTGGCGCCAACAACTATTTCTTGCATTAATGATTCAGTTACATTAGGTTTAGCAAGCAAATTCGTTATAAATTGTAATGCACAATCTCTTACAATTTCTTCAAAAGGCCTACTACTATCACCTTTTTCAGCATTATCAAAATTCCTATTATTAACTTCATTTGAATTCACAATTTGTTCTGATATAGAGACAACTTCATCAGAATCACGTATAGGTGAGACAATTGCCAATTCATTAATTGTAAATTCAGGTATTATATTAGAATGGACTCTATTTAAATGCTGCCTAAAATGTTCAGAACCTTGGAAGTCCTTAATACAGTCTTGCTGTTTACACTTATAAATAGATTGAGTTCCCAGATAGTGATAAATTTTTAAATGCAACATTAGTTGATTGATAGAAGAAAATAATGAAGAACATATAAAACAAATGTACATCTTAATTCTTAATATATTTTAATATTTTAAAATAAAGAAAATAACAAAAATAAAAATTACGTATTTAAAAATTACTCAAGCGATTGAAGCTTTGCAGTTAATGTTGTGGTTATAGAAGAAGATCTGTCATATTCAGTACTTAATTTAAATAAATGATGTTGTATGATCAACCAAGAGTCATAGCACTCTTTTGGATATGTACAGTGAAAAACAAAGTACGATTTAAAACAAACCTCCAGTGCCTTTAAGGGACACTCAAATCGCCAATACTTTTGGTTTACACGCTGTAGTGAACCAGGAGACTAGTCACTATACTCAATATTTATTATACTGACGGCTCTGAGCGTGTTCTTCGACAGGTTGAGATAAAGGAGTCACGAAGTCAATGTTTGGAGATTAGTAATAATGTTTATTAAAATGTAAGACAAAATTGTAACTTATAATAATTACTTTAATAAAAGAAATGTGAGGACAGACGTTACGGTCTGCCCGAGAATAAGTAGGTTCGTGAACACTAGAGCTGGCGGCGATGTAACCGCGCGGGGCTACGACCAGGTAGTGTTCGAGGCTTGGGAATCGGACTTAATCTAATTTTACAGTAAAATAGAGTCCGTATTTATACAATTCATTGGGCTCTATTTTACCCTTTCTTATACATTACTCGACAACCCGGATACGGGGAATAGGTGAGTCAATACTAGATGCGGAGAGATAGTTGTTTTCGGCAAGGACTTTGAAATGGCAAGGGATCATAAATTTCGGGTACGGCGGCCGCTTGCTGAAGTATCACGAATTTAGTATTTATGTACTTGTTATATCTTCTAATATTAATCGTGATATTGGTTAATCGCGTGTGTAGAAGTCTCACGACGTTGTTATTTATGTTTTATGCGAAATATTCGTATATGCGTAATATCGGTTTACTACATGCCTCCCCTGAAAGAAGGAAGATCCCATCTTCCTTTCAAAATCTAATCTTAAGTGCCGGGTAAACCGATATATTAGTTTTTTCCTCGTCCGTTGGTGGAGGTGCCGTTGGTTCTTGTCCCGTTGGTTCATCGGCTAGGCATATTGACTGCATTTCCTCTTGTTGTATTTCTTCCAAGTATTGTGCCCGTGGTTTATTTATTTCTAACATTTTGTTGAATCGGTATATTGTAATAATGAAAATTATAATTATAAAACTCGCTATTATAGTATATAGCATGTAGCTTTGGAGAAATTGACTTTCTTTTAATTTATCGATAGTTTCTTGTTTTTTCTTCATTTGATAAAGTTCTTCTCTTGATTTGGAAATGGAGTCTAGATCGTCCATGTCATTGTTGATGACGTCTTCGTCGTTTAGTACTAAATCAATTGATTGATCTGGGTTTATGTTGCTTTTAATTTTGGAGTGTGGAACAAAGTCTAGATATTCTATGTCATGTTCTATTTTTCCTGGTACTAGAACGTCTCTTGCTCCATATCCTCTGCATGTTTCGTTAAGTGTAATTATACCTGTGCCTTCTAAGGTATGGGTTGTTGATTCTTTATCGTTTTCACATGTTATGAAGATTACTTCATTATCCGTTACGTATAGCCATTTGTTTTGTCGATTTAATTTGTAAAAAATGGTTGATCGTAACGTGAATTGTTTGATGTTACACGAGTCGGGTACATCTTTGGGATCCTGTAGTAGTTGTACCTCACAAATTGGTCTAAGTGTCCTTGGATGAAGATATTGGATTTCAGGACATAAAAGGAAATCTCGAGTATGTTTACATTGTGCGTAGTTAAAAGTGTTATAAGTTGTGTAGTGTTCCTTAGTCTTACTTACAGCTAAATACTTATGACTAGGTTTAATATACATACAATTAGTTTGTTCACATACAGGTTTCGGAATAAGATTATATAATATAAAATCATTTTGATAAACTAATGGTATGGTTAGTACAAATACAATGTTGTTATTAGAATAGTATACTATTAAATCTGAGAGTTTAACTAAATCATAAACAGTTGACAAACTGGGTTGGTATGGCAAATCTGTACCATGTGGTAACGATATTTTTATATCTTGAAATGATTTACTAACTCTGGTAGACCTAGTAAGTATGGGTGAATTTGACCTATTTTCGCACTTTCAATTATGTTAAATAATATGTCTAACTCTGACATGTGTTTTGTAAATAGTAAGCTCATGTAAATAAAATGTTTGTTTATATGGTTTAGGATCTGCTGATCCATAGTTGCGTTTTTAATTTCATTTACCATAATTTTAATGTCGTAATTTTCGCGTGCTTCAATTTCTTGTTTAAGCTTAACTACTTTTAATTGTTCGGAGACATAGTTTGTGTTTGTGGTGCCCCCTGCTATTAATTTTTCAATACCGAAATCGAATTTCTTTATGCAATCGAGATTACATAAACCATAAATTGTTTGGGCGACTTTACTTATAGTACCTATTACACTACGTTTAGTAAATGTATGTTTATGACCGATTGATGATAAAATTAAATTTCGTTTGTTTTTATATTGTCTGGCAATACTAGTTACGGGATAAAGCAAATGATGACAGTTAGCCTCAGCGTTATTACTCACGTTTCGGCAAGCCTGCTCGGTTTTTGTTAAATAGGTATCTATATACTCCCATTGTTCGGTATGTTTAGCAAGATCTATGAAAGTGGTTAAATCCCATTTCGAAGTGACTATGTTGACTAGTCCTCGGTTTTCGTAATACAACCCTGCGGTTTGGTTAAGTTTTTCGTTGGTTATTCGCGATGTACTGGTGACGAGTTGCAAGTAAGTTACGGTAATAAGAAGTCTGAAATTATAATAAAAAAAAAAAAAAAAAAAAAAATATAATAAAAAAAAATACTGTATATTGAATTACGGGCTTATTGAATACTTTAAATATTGGTTCTTGAACCATAAAAAAAAAAATAGAATGAAAAGAAAAAATTTTTTAATATTTTGTTGATTGATTAGTCGTTAAATTTCTTTACGTTGTTTACGTGAAGTCGATATTCACGCCTACCTTTCTGTATAGTTATATTTTCATTGTCATGCACTTCTAAAATCTCAAAAGGTCCTAGCCAGCTAGGACTCAGTGAATTCTTTTTGTTTTGTTCTTTTATGAGCACTTTATCCCCTGTTTGTAAATCTAGTGTGTTTACTGTCTTATCATAATATTTTTTGTTTATTTCTTTTTTCTGTATTAAATTATTTCGTGCAATCTCGTGCGATTCTTGCATAACTCGTTTTAAATCGACTAAATAATTGTCGTAATTATATACCGGTTCGGGTTTTCGGGAAAACACCGATGGTATACGCGGTTTGTGCCCGAATACTAATTCATACGGGGTGAAATTTGTCGATGTATGTATCGTTGTGTTATAGCAAAACGTTGCATAACCTAATAATGTGTCCCACTCGTTACCTTTGTCTATAAAGCTACGGAGATATGTTTTTAGAGTTTTATGGGATCGTTCTAGAAATCCGTTGGTTTGCGGATGCCATGGAGTGGTCTTTGATTTTTCTATATTTAATAGTTTACACATGTTTTTAAATAGGTCCGAAAGGAAATTAGATCCACAGTCGGTTAATATCGATGTGGGTATTCCGAAAATGCATATGTAGCATTCTACAAATGCTTGAGCAATAGTTTGGGCGTCTGTGGAGCTAAGGGCTATAGCCAATGAGTATCGCGTTAACTCATCTTGTATAGTTAATATGTATACGTTCCCCATGGAAGTTTTTGGTAGTGGCCCTACTATGTCTAGACAGATTCGTTCAAAAGATTCGGTAACCGTAGTCGTAATTATCATGGGCTGTTTAGTTTTATTATTAGTTTTCGTCTTTTGACATATTTCGCAGTTGCGAATAAATTGTTTAACCTCGGTTTTTAAATTTTTCCAACTATAAAATTCTCTAAGTCGTTTGACTGTTCTAGACACACCGGAATGTCCTCCGAGTACCGTGTTATGAAATTCGTAAATGATTTGTCGTTTCTCATCAGGTGAGAGATTTTGTTCTTTATACACGTTAATTGAAATGTCGGTTCCACGAAAAATATATCTTAACATTGTACGAACTCGTTCGTATTTGGTCATGGTAGTGGAACCTTCGATACGGATAGTGGAACAGGTTTTAAGATTATTTTGTACGCATAGTTCGCGCATTTTTAAGTACGCGTTATAAATATCTTGTGCGTTAAATTTCATTAAGTGCGTTTCAGTTATAGCATAAAAGAATATTATCCTATCCTCGTGTTTTATAGTTATGACGTTCTCGTCGTCGTCCTTGAACTTAATGGTATCAAGATTGTTGTCTTGGATCAGTTTCCTAACAGCGGGATGCACGATAATTACGTCACGCGGAATAGGAATAAACAAGTTTTCGTTACTATTCGTGTTTTTAATGCTCCCGTCGGTTTCTGTTATTTTCGAATTGAATATCGGTGTTTTTTCCGCGTCTAAGAATTTATTATATTCTACGTTGCCTGCGGCGGCGTCTTGTACTACGTGAATTCGTGACAAATAATCGGTATTAGAACGTTTGGAACCGGCCCGGTAAATCATTGAATAGTCGTATTCCTCGAGTTGTAACCGCCATCGCATGATGTTGATGGGTTTAGTTACACGCGGTGTGTTACTATTATGCGTTACAATTTCAGTAGCGGGGAGATATTCTCCTTCGCTGTGAGATAAATCGGAATATTCGGATTTTAGTTCGATAAGACTTTCCTTTTCTTCGTTATTTAAATGGTCCGTAGGAATAGTACGAGTTAAATAATTTATTTTATCGCCGTCTAAACTGGTTTCAGTTAAAGGTACTTTGTCGTTTGTCCATGGGTCCCAGTTTATATTATTTGAATTAATTTCGTCAATTATAAATGGTTGTTCCGAAATATTTATGGTATTACTTATAATCCCATGTTGGTTTACTGGACTTACACTATTCGCCAAAATTACGTCATTATTTAATTCTTGTTTTTGAACATCAACAGTGTCGTGCTCAATATTTTCGTTATTCTTTATAAGAAAAATACTGTTGCTATGCGGCGGAATAATAACAGGTTTTACTGTTTGTTTATCGGGTATTATAAATTCGTTTTTGCTTAGATCAAGGATAATTTCGTTTTCTATTATAAATTCACGCCCGATTAAACCGTCTTCTGGTATTGGGAAATCGTCGTGTACAATTTCAAATTTAGCAATAAGCGTTATAGAATTTATTGTTATAGGAGTGGTTACGATACCTAAAGTTTTAATAGGCCATGGGTTAATGCCTTTTATATCACGTTTATCTTTCTCATTTACTTTTACGTTGTCGCGAAGGGACGATATTTTTATTAAATTCATGTCAGCGCCCGTGTCAATAAGAAAACGTAGTTTATCGTTTACGAAATTATGTGATTTAATATTAATTTGTCCCTTATTAAGAATAATCGGTGTTATTATACGAACATTGTTTTTTATTTCGGAGACTGTACGTTCTTCGGTTTCGTTTTCGCTGTCCTGTTTTTTTTTATTTTCGTTATATAGTCGTCTTCTACATTCGGAAATGTCGTGATTTGGTCGTTTGCAATATTTGCAAAAATGTACAGTCCCTACGTTATTGGGTTTTTGTTCGAAACGATATGTGTTCGGGTTTCGAAAGTTTGTCGGTTGATTTGATCGACATTCATTTGCATAATGTCCCATTTTACTACATTTATTACATTTAATGTGCGCTTTATTTATCCCGCGGTTTTGATTATTATTATTATTATTATTATTATTACGAAAATTATTGGGTTTGTTATTTCTCCACGAGTTAGATTTATCCGCGGTCGATTCTTTTTCAATCGCTAGTCTTACTGCGTCTTCGAAAGACGTAATATTTCGCGCTTCTATAATTAATCGGATTGATGGGTTGATACCCTCAAGAAATACGCTAAGTGCGTTAACTAATACAGTTTCTGCGATTATTCGTGAATCGCTAGGAGTTTTTCCTACTGTTAATGCGCTTGTAAGTTGATGATAAATATTCTCTATACGTTTAGCAAAGGAGTGTACGTTTTCGTCGTATTTTTGTCTCATAGAGCTTAATTGTTTTTGTAAATAATTAATAGATTGAGCGGGTTTGTAAATGGACCTAAGGTGTGTTTTTAGCTGTTCCCAGGTCGTGAATTCATGATATTTAATATTTTCAAAAGCCCCCTCTATTAATTGCGATAAAATGTGTTGTAATATAAAAGTTTGTGAAGCTTCTTCTACGTTTGCAAGTGCTAATTCACATTTATTTTCAAAAAAAGTTAGTTCATTTTCCGTACCTCCACTAAATGTGGGAATGAGCCTTATGGCTGAGTCGATACCTATAGCTGATTTGGCCATTATATTCGGGGTATCTACAAAAGTTCGATTTAAAATTTCGTTTGAGTCGGAGCTCACGTTAGAATTGTTTTCAGTATCACTATTATCGTTAGTAAGTGTGTCGTTGGTATTTGTCGTATCAATCGACGTACCTAAATCGGAATCGGGTTTATCGTTCCTATTTGCCTGACTACGAGTAAACATCTACTCTAGTACAGTAAGTCATAAGTTTGTAAAGTTACGTTGGTTTCTTTAAAAAGAAAAAATAAGAAAGAATACTCTCAGATAAAAAAATATACTATAAAATAACAACTCACAGTGACTGCATGTTTGTTGAGTGTCGTGGAAAAAAATGAAACTTCGTACTGCGCTGTCCCTGCGTCAGTGAAAAATGGTTGAAGTTCGTGTTTATCTGAGGTCGTGTACTGCGCTTGTCCCTGCGTCAGCAAAAATGGTAGGACGAAGTGGCTCGATGATCTCGCTACGGAACTGCTATGCACGTAGACCAACTGGCAAGCAATTGGGTTTTTCGAAGTAGCGTTCAGAGTTCGTCAGTTGGGCTCTTAAGTTACTTGTTTGAACTTAATCAAACGTTTTCACTCAACGAGAACCCCACACCTGACACCAAAAAGTATGTAGTGAACCAGGAGACTAGTCACTATACTCAATATTTATTATACTGACGGCTCTGAGCGTGTTCTTCGACAGGTTGAGATAAAGGAGTCACGAAGTCAATGTTTGGAGGTTAGTAATAATGTTTATTAAAATGTAAGACAAAATGTAACTTATAATAATTATTTTAATAAAAGAAATGTGAGGACAGACGTTATGGTCTGCCCGAGAATAAGTAGGTTCGTGAACACTAGAGCTGGCGGCGATGTAACCGCGCGGGGCTACGACCAGGTAGTGTTCGAGGCTTGGGAATCGGACTTAATCTAATTTTACAGTAAAATAGAGTCCGTATTTATACAATTCATTGGGCTCTATTTTACCCTTTCTTATACATTACTCGAGAACCCGGATACGGAGAATAGGTGAGTCAATACTAGATGCGGAGAGATAGTTGTTTTCGGCAAGGACTTTGAAATGGCAAGGGATCATACATTTTGGGTACGGCGGCCGCTTGTTGAAATATCACGAATTTAGTATTTATGTACTTGTTATATCTTCTAATATTAATCGTGATATTGGTTAATCGCGTGTGTAGAAGTCTCACGACGTTGTTATTTATGTTTTATGCGAAATATTCGTATATGCGTAATATCGGTTTACTACAACGCACATAGCATGAATCAATGGAATCAATATCCGCACCAACAAATGTGATAAATGGTTGTATAGAAGAGCCATATGTTGCGTATCTTTCCTGTCTTTTTGTCAAGTTTTCTTGAAATTCGATATTGTTCTAGAAAAAACAAAAAAATTAACTCATTGGTTACTTACCATTAATTAAATTACATTAATGAAAAAAACAATTTTAATTATAATATTTACAATTTAAAACATTATTGAAAATTGTTATGATTAAAAATCTTTTGTAATGTTTAACTACAATTTGTGTTATGTAAAATTTCAATAACTTTTTTTTTACCATAATAGATAGAGAAAATTGTTTTTTTTTTTTTTTTTAACTTACCGTGACGTGAGTAGCAAAGGCTGATACCGATTCTAACAAAGATGGTTTCCAGTATTTAGATTTACCAGTGGAGTTCGAAATTTTGATCTGTGTCTTAGTTGGTATAAGGTATGGAATCAACAGTATTTTAACTATATATGAAGTTCTTAAATCTAAAAAAAAGTAATGGTAGTATAGTATTAGTAAAAATTACGATCTGTTAATTTGATGTTATGGAAGGTATTTAAAATAATAAGCAAAGCTAAAATAATAAAAATAACCTTTTTTTTGATAAGATACATCTAATTTGGCCAGTAAAACTTGTCCGAATTTATCTTTAACAGAACTTCTTCGTATATCAACTATTCGAGTAGACAATATTTCCCATGCATTAAGAAAATCATTCCACTCTTTATACAATACATCACTTGTATGTGGGAATGCAGTTTTAAAATCTTCAAGAATCTATTAAAATAGTCAATTTTATAATTTAAAGAACATAAAATTGAAATATAAACATACCAGTTCATATCCTTTAGGACCTTGTAAGATTGGCCAGGATTGAAAAATGGTTGAAAGAAGGCGATCTTCGGATTCAAACACCTCTTTTTTCCTTAAATCATACGTTATCAACCATTTTTCTTTGACTAGGTTTAAATCACTAGCAAGCCCATTTGTTTGTAACCACTTTTTAGCATCTAGTACCTCATCTATAATAATAAATCAAAACAACAATTTTAATAAATAAGTAGTTATAAAACAAAAACCAGGAAAAAAATGTACAAATTTTTTTTTTCTAAAATTCAGAGCTATGAACATATTGGTTTGGGCATTAAATATAAATTTAAAATGAATTCAATTTACCAGAAAACACAGGATTTTCAGTGTCAGGAGCTAATACTACCCTTCCCTGGTTTTTAGTATGCCTTTCTAATGTGATAGCTCCGACTGCTCTTAACCTACGAGCAACATTTTTCCAGCGTTCAATAAGTTTTCCCTTAGCATGGGTTTGCTGGCGCCCTTCCGATTTTGCCGGTATAAAGTATACGCTCTAGAAATGCAGGTTAATTTAATATTATAATTTATAGTATTGATAAATATTATTAAACCCATACTATTTGTTCTTTGGGAAAGATTTCAACAATAAGCTCAGATATTTTTCTAAAATAAAAGTCAGTACCCCTGAAAACAATTTCAAAATTACTAACATCATTTATACAATTAGTTATGCATTTATCATTAGCAGGGGTTTTACTAGTTCAATTTTAAATAAAAATTAGAATTCTCTATACATTAATAATTATGTTTCAATATTAGTTTTTAAACTTAGGTTTGATATACTCATACCGGCTTTGATCTTGCAACAGATGGTTGACTAAAAGTTTTGTTAATAAATTTTGCGAATCATCTGACAAAAAAACCATCATTCTTTTTATAATCTGCTAAAATGTACCTCCCATCATTTGTTGTATGCAAAAGTTGTAATAGAGTCTAATGAAAATTAAGAAATTGGTATATATTTTAAAGGTGAACATAAAATAACAGTTTATAACTATTATACTTCTGTGGTCCATGCCATTGGCCTATAAGATCCAAACTTTGTATTCAAATTATTTGTTGTAGATTTTTCTCCTGTAAGAGGCTGTTGTGATTCATTATAAAATTCTTGAATAACATTAGATTGTAACAACGAATTATCTAAATTTTGAATTTCTGTACCTGTGGATCCTGACGCATAATATGGAAACTGACATAACAATAATAACAAAAGGAATTAGGTAGGTTAGGCACATTATATTTGTGGTTTTTTTGTTTAATTGATTTATTCATTAATTATTACTAATTGTCAACATTTATGAACGGTTATCTTGTGACAACATTAATTGTTGGTAGGTACAATCATGTTTTTGAAAAAATTGAAAATGAAACCTTGCCAAATTATGAAAAGCCATCTAATAATAATATATATTGGGACATTCTTGTTAGTGACTGTAATATCAGGAAATGAAAAAAAAAAAACAAAAAAGCTGGCAAGTGAGATGATGGTGGTACAAGTTCGTCCTTCGTCCCTTCGGTCCTCGGACAAGATATTGGTGATGAATGTATTAAGTTTTAAAGAAATGATGACTCATTTCTTTAGTATAAAACGATTCTGAGCAAAGCTTCAGTGTTATATAATATATTATTATTTAAATACTGTTTACGTATTTTACGGTTATTTGTATAATTTTTGGTGAGTTATAATAATTTATTAAAGTGTGTATAAAAAAAAATCCTGACTAACGATTTTTGAACTTTTGTTAGGATAATAAGGTAGGTATATGAGTAAGGTCATATTAAATTTTCAGAACTTTTTGTCAAATATTTAAAATTATATTTTTTTTTTAAATTCTCTAATCAAGTTTGTTTAATTCTAAAGAAAAACTTCATATTGAATATTATGCAATAACTTTTGAACTACTCAACCAAATTTTATTTGGGTTGAAATTGACTGGTCTATATGCAGTACCATAAATTTAACATAGGAAAAAATGAGGTTATCAAAGTGACCACACATATGGTGTAAGATTGATAGGAAAATATAACAAATTGTACTTAAATAACTAAATAATTTTTTTTAAATATTAGGTACCTACTTCGTCTAATTTAAGGCAAAATACAACTTGAAGTAATGACACCATTATCAGTTAATTTTTTATAAGTTTACATGAGTTATGACTTATGAATAATAATGTGTAAAAAAAGTTCTACAAAAATCAGTCACCCCAAACCACAGAACAAAAAAGGTTGCCCAAACTACGGTACTTAATAATTTCTCAATTTTAAATATAAACATAAGTAATTTGGAGCTTTTAGTAGGTTTAGGTATATTGAATATTATATTATATTTAAATATATTGGATGTATTGAAACTGGATTAAAATGTAAATGATACCCAATAAGTAAATAGGTGTAACATAAGTTTACATGAAATAGCATGTAGGTAGGTATATTATAATTTATAATTTTATTATCATCACATTATGATTATGTAATAGTGTGGTAATAATTATGCATGCAATCATTAAATAAATGACATAATTAGTTTATACATACCTGATACTGATCCATTGTAGGCAATTTTAAAACAATTCAAAAGTTCAAATTTCGTATTATAGGTAGTAGTTAAGTAGTCGCTATAAAACAAGAAATTATTCGCACATGTAAACGGAAAAAATAATAACACTCAATGACGACTGCTGTCTGACAAGGTAATGATAATCCTAACGGCCGCTCAATCGACAACCATTCGCCGCATTACGTAAATAAACGAAATAACAAAATATTGGGATTACCCATTTTAACGACAATATTAAAATTACGGTGTTAAAATAACACTCGACTTGTCAATTTGACCCCAATGTAACGTTATCTTTTAATAATAAACAATGGTTTAAAATAACTTTACTATAAAATTGTGAAAATAACGTGTATTTATGCTGAAATCAAAATACATTGGTGTCATATTAAATTATTAAAACTAAAATTTAATTTTGTGTTTGTGTTAAAATGGCATTTAAATTATAGTTTTGTATTGTTACTTTAACTCCAACAAATGTTGAAAATTTTTAGTTGAATATACATTCAGTGGTGTTAAAATAAGTACTAATCATTAGTAATTTAACATTTTACCCCTCAACATCGAGTCAATTGTTAAAATAACTCCAATATTTCTAAGTGTGTATAGGTAACGAATTATTTAAAATTCATAAAATTTTAAGGATTCAAAGTTAAGAATTGAAAATTTGATGCAATATTCTTCTTAAGTTTCCCCTTAATTATATGTAACACAATTTCTACCGGGTTAACAAAAAAACATTTTATAAGTGTTTGAAATTTAAATTTTTACGCAATTGCAGCGTAAAATAATAATTTTTTACCGCCTTCTACGATTTTTGATATTTGTTCTTATTCAAAAAGTAAAAGTCGTAGAAACTTGAAACTTTCAACAAATTTTTAAAATAAGTTGATCTAAGAGTGATTCAAAGTAGTAATAAAATACGGGTTCTGGACCCAAAAATAAAAATTACAGGGAAAAAATATTGCTCCAAGGGGCGTTTTCTACATATTTTTACCGTGTTAAAAAAAATAATCCAAATATTTAAAATTTTTTTGTTCTTTCATAAATTCATACCAAAATTATAATATTAAACATTACAACTATTAAATATGTTCTTCACGAAGCTTAAATTAAGAAAATTATAAATCTTAATTTCAAATTAATAATAAAGTTATGATTTAAAAAATAAATATGTATTCAGTAAAATTTTAAGTCATTAGAGTCTACAGAACATTTCATAGTTTTAAAATTCATAGATTTTTTTTCACTAAAGAAAACACCGATATGATATTCCACGACATGATAGCCACCAATTGCTTGGATTCGAATCGTTAGAATGCGTTACAAACCGTAATAGTAGCACACGTTTTAACGTGGAACTCAAAGAGTCACTGGAACTTTTCCATCTGCGTACTAGGTCGGTGTACAAACTAACAATTATTACTTCTATCAAACGTGTTCACGTATAGTAAATTTTACGAAAATATCGGTGTTTTTATTTTAAGAAAATATAAAAACTATAGAACTTCATTTTTAGTAAGAATTCACGATTTTTTATAAATGTAGTATTCATTATATTGTAACACTGATTAGTTTTAGATTTTTCACATTATTATTAATTTTTTTACAAGAGTGTTAGTTTATTGGAAACTATTAGATTGAACAGTCATTCTTATAAATATAAGTACTTTTTTTCATAAAATTAAAATATATTGTATTATTTATAATGAATCAATTACATAAGTTAGAAGTATTGAGAGAAAGATATTGAGAAAGATATTTGGCCCAAAGAAAAACAATGAAGGAGAATATGAAATACGTAGCAATAAAAATTTAGAGGAATTATATAACGAACCCAATATTACTGGGATCTTGAAAAGCGCACGAATAGGCTGGGCTGGACATGTATGGAGATCAAAAGGACTAATCGGACAAATAACTACATGGAAACCAAACGCAAAGAGGCCCAGAGGACGGCCTAGACAGAGATGGACAGATAGAATAAAAGAAGACCTAAAGATGCTGGGAGTAAGGAATGCTGAAGAAACGGCACAAAATAGAGAAGAATGGAGACAATATGTTGTTGCGGCAATGGGCCTAAAAGGCCTGTAAAAAGCCGAAGAAGAAGAAGAAGAATCAATTACATAATGAAAATAGTTACTTCGAATTATTAGAATTCGAAGAGTTATTAGTCAGAATTTAGAGCTGGTTAAGAACTCTCCAAAACCACAATTTTCAGAATATGGAACATTTCAAACCGATTACATTCGCTACAAGAATTTTCAGCTCCGACATTAGATAAAATGCAATAAGCTGACGCAGGATTTTTTTTAAAACAAGCGATTGTGTTCAGTGTTGGACTTGTGGAGTAATTCTCGGTAATTGGGTAAGAGGTGATTGTCCGTTTAGAGAACATGCTAAATATTCAAAAAAATGTCCCTTTATATTATTAAGTAAAGGTAGTAAATTTGTAAATCATGTTAATAATAGTTTCATGTACAAAGATTTAAATTCATTCTCCGCATATGATGTAATTGATGGATAAAATTGTATGATATACTTATATGTTAAATATAATATGAAAAAAAAAAAAAAAACGTATTTTATATTTTCATTCTCTTACTACTTATAATTTATATATTATTATTTAACCTTATTATTTCCGTGAACATGTGTCTCAATGGTTAAGGCGTGTAATTTATAACATACTTTAATAAGTATAAATAATATAATTTAGAGTAGGGATAAATAATCAATTTACAGGTACTACATTCATTGGTATGGAATAAAGTAAGTAATAATAGTAAGTAAGTAATAAAAGTAAGTATATAATGAATTTAAAATCTAAAAATAATTTACTATACGCCTTAATTAATGAGACATATGTTCATATTTTTTTTTCTTTTTCATCAATTTTTTATCACTGTTAAAAGTATAAACATAAATAAATCTTTATTTAGTACACATATAACAATAATTATGTTCAATGGTTATTTTTATAAAGAAATTATTCTTGATTTTTCAATGTATGATAATTATTTAGTATGTTTGATACAGCCAACAAATAATTACATGTGTTCGCAAAACATTGTTTATTTTTATTTTTTATTTTTTTTAGTAATGCCTTATTCTTAAGTTATTGATATTAGCATAGATTTGAAGTTTTTAAGTGTGAAAAAAAAATAATATTATTTAAATATATTTTAGAGAAAAAAAAATCTTAGAAAATTATCAAGGATTTCAAAGCCACCAAGATATTTTCACAACGAATTTGACTATTAATATTAAAAACAGACTATAATATTTTCAGTAATGGCTTCTACAACAGTATGTAAATCAGTTTTTCAGTATTCAACCTTTCAATAATAAAAAAAATATATCAATCGGATTTTCAGTTGATTATAAAATTGAAATTGTTGTTTTGCTTGTATGTGAGTTAACCAAACAAACTCTAAAACTAAATCAAGAAAATGGAACTACTTAATGTCTGAAACTAATTTTATTTTGTTACTCAGTAAACTTTTTACTAATTCTAAACGAACAATTTTAACTGAAAACGTGTTTTATTCAACTAATGCAAATAATGCATCTCTTACATTACGAGTTGATAACAACCGTATAACTTTATCTCGTAACAATTTATTACGTATGAAACAGCTACAACCTTGCATTGATGCTTGTATTTTTACTAAACAAAATCAATTAATTATGTATCAAACTTGCTTTGATTTTATCATTTCATCGGTTAAACAAGATATTGAAAATTTACCAAATTCATGTCAAAGGAGAGAATTTACAAGTTCATATGTTCAAAATTATGAATTCAATTTAAGTAATATACGCTATGAGGATAAATATTTTATTTTAGAACTACACCAATTTCATTATGAAAACATATCAGCTATCATACTAGAACACATAAATACGAATCACGACTCTATGCCATCTTCTCCTTAAATGTATCATACTAAAGATGTGTTATTGCATAAACAATCAATATATACGTGTGAAAGGTATTGCTGATTAAGAAAATGCTTTTTTAATTATATAGAAAAGGAAAACGTCTTATATCATATAAAAAATAAAACATAATTAATATAGATGTATTTTTTTATTTTTATATTTTATTAAAATAAAATATGTATATTATTATTTAAAAAATGAATTAAAGTAATTATTTATTAAAATATTAATTTTCATGTTTTACCTTAAAAAATAGTGGAAAAATATTTTTGAAATAAAAACTATAGAATCGGTTATTTATCTATTTTGTGTTTGGATAATTTTCTCTTCGGATCATTGGCAAATCTCTCTGACACAACTTCAATCAATTTATGAAAATTATTACTTATATTTTTATCCTTACTATTTTGTTGATCCGTGTATAATTTTATAGAGCAAGACGCATGTTTCGATCTAAATGATTCATAAAATATAATTATTACAATATTTCTTTTATTGTAATACAATTTTTATTACCTGTTAGCACTAGATATATTTTCTATATCAGCCACTTTATATGCTGGAAGAACCCAATAATCTTGTCCGCCAGTCATAGGATATTTGAATACCAAATTATGTCCATCTTGTTTTGCAGTCAATGTATTAGTGGATCGTCACTTATGTTTTCGTCCTCAACAAATTTTCTTATTGTATCCATGTAAGACGGATTTGGCTAAACGAGTGTGATTGAATACAAGTTTTTTAGTAAATTATAGTATATTAATTATAGTAACAAGTGTGAAAACTTAATAGTTACCTTCTCTAGGTTGTTTTTTTTTAGATTTATGACCGATTGAGTTTTTTGTCTTTTACCATTATTTTTATTGGTAAGGGTTTTTTTTTCGCAATCACTTGTTTCAATAAACTAAAAAATTAACTATACGTAATTATAAAAAATAGTTTATATTTTACATAACTATTTTTACTTACGATTTCGCTAGGAGGACTCTTCATCATCATCCGACACTGACGTATATTTTTTCAAGTTTTCCATCATAAAATGTATAAAACTTTAAAAAATATAAAAATTGATAATTCAATATAACTGTTGAAGTGTAAATATGTAAATGATACAGTAGCCGATTTTTAATTGTCTTATAAAGGTTAAAAAATAAATAAAATATGGAGTCAGGTGTTACATAATTATGATAATTCGGGAAAATTATAAATATAATCATAATATGAAGGTGTAATAAAAAATCGTATGATTTTATCTAAAAAAGCATATTTTGCAAAATTAATTATGTTATTATACTCGTATATGAAGGTGAAATAAAGAATAACATGATTAAAAAAATTGTATAATTTTTGTAAAAAGCTTATTTTGCAAATTAATAATGTTACTCTAAACTTCAAATAAATATATATGAAGGTGAGATAAAGAATGGCATGACTAAAAAATCGTATAATTTTGTAAAAAGCTTATTTTGCAAATTAATAATGTTACTCTAATCTTAAAATAAATATATATGAAGGTGAGATAAAGAATGACATGATTAAAAAAATTGTATTAATGATGTAATTATAATCTTAAAATATTAAGGTGAGATAAATGAACCGCATGATCCATATTAAGGTGACCAAGTTCAGAAGTGGTGTAATTTTAATATTAATCAGTTTTCGCTAATTCTTATTATGTTTAGTAAATTATGATTCAGTAGCGTTTTAAAAGTTAGCAGAGACATCCATCAATTCCTCAAGTGAAATTCCTTCAAAATGTAAGTATTTGTTTTAAAAATTATTGTACTTAAATTACTTGTATGTTATTACTAATTTGTACACAGTTTTATTTCACACAAAAATAATTTACATACAGTCTTATTCTACACAAAATAAATTGTACGCATTATTTAAAATTACTTTTAAATTATTTATTAATTTGTACTAAGTTTTATTTCACACAAAAATATTTTACATTACAGTTTTATTCTACAGAAAATATTTTTATACATTACTTATAAATAAACGAAGTGAAGCAATTAGTTACACTTGTACTAGCATAGTTCATATAACATTTTTAAATATGTATTATGTGTTTGGTATATCAGAATTTTTTATTAAGATATTATAACTTACTATTGCTTAATAAAGCAAAGTTTGATATGATTTAAATTAATTAAAAACTACTATTATTACCAAAAAATTAAATATCAAACATTTTAGAAAATATAAAAAATTAAAATCTAAAAATGTTTCATTTCATGCACTTTATAAGAATATTATTATTTCAGAATATTGGAAAAATTAAAATCATCGTAGCTGATTTTGAATTTTTCAACTATCAAAAAAAAGATTTAATATAAT